>CM073759.1:109197231-109437452 GCA_037127475.1 Arma custos | reverse complement strand
GCTCTCATTCCAACTACCTCTTCCAAGTTTTATTCAACTTTCTGATAAGATATCGACTCTCCTCTTTCTTAGGTTATATTTATTCTTAAACTTTATTGTATCACCACTATTCACAAAAAAAAAAAGAAACATTTAAGATTCAGGTCTTGTGACGAAAACACTATTAATATCTAATCTGTTACATTCAGGGTTCGCTTCATATCTTATCTGTGAGTTAATTAATTCAGAAGGGAATATCCCTCATTCACAGAAGTTTCTTTTAATTAAAAAATAAAGTTCATTTGACATTCTGTTTTATTTGAATGATCTCCGGAAAATAAGGTAACACCAAAACAAAATAATTAGTACGATCAAAGGAATGATTAAAACATTTGTACACGGTTATATCATAATACTTCCCATCAACTAATGGAAGTTACTGATGGACCAAAATCTTAAACGCATGCAAAAGTTCTTGTTTTTTATTTATAACATAAAATAACATAGACATATAAACATAAAATATAACATATAAAACATAAAACTTATTATTGCTTAATAATATAAAATTATAGCTTAGCTTCCAAGATTAGTTCCCTTCTGTTCGAAATATCTGCAATCACACATAATAATTAAACTATCAATATAACAATTGATCATGAAAATTGAGGAATATACTTCCTTTGATCCTGACTAAATTAAGTAAATTAAACTTCTGATATGCACATTATCGTTAAGTTACTAATCTAATTCACCTAGTTACTAATTGGCTCCTTGATTTCTGAAAGTGACAATGATTTGTTTAAAATATCTCTTTATAGTCCATATTTCAACTGACCATACTCTCCCGTTGTCCCCTTTCTGGAACGCAAAATAGTCCCGTTTTCTGAAACCGTGCAAAAATTTAAAATATTGGAGCACGAACGTCGAGCGGTGGCGAGACCGCGTTTGTCGGCCGATCTGCAATTCCCGCCCGCGCGCGCAATCCGTTACTTAGTAACGGGTAGGGGAGAGGTGGCAATTGTTTATTTGCTAACCAGACACACGCATACATTCGGACTTCTTGCTATTGTTTGGTTTTTTAGTAATTTTCTTGAAGTAATTTAGAGATAATCCGGTGAGTTATTTGAAGATTTATATTGTTTTGTAATTTTACCCATAGCTATGCCGAAACGCAAGTGTTCATTTAATGTAAAACTAAAAGCAAAGTACCATTGATTAAGCAAATTAATACTCCTCGGATGTCAGGTGCGAAAAGTGTCGCACTGAGTTTATTGTTTCCCATAGTGGTGCTGGTGGCATTGAACAGCATTTGAAATCCGAAAAACATAGAAATGCAGATCGTGCCGCTGCTTCCACTTCTTCAATGTTGAAATTTTTCATGAATTCAATCTCGCCATCTTCAAAGGATTTGGATATTGCCTCGGTCGAAGCTGTCTGAGCTTATCACAATACCCAAGAAAACTAGTGTCCAATCCTGTTTTGATCAGAAATTCACATGCGCGCGCACGAAAACTAAAGCTATTGTAGTAAATGTTTGGCGCGTACAGCGATGAAGGAATTAGAAGATGATCTCAATAAGTCCAACTGTATTGCAATTTTAAACGACTTCAAAACACGGTAACAAGAAAACATATCCTTTCGTAGTGCGCTTTTTTCAACCTTACGAAGGTGTGCAAGTAAAAATGTTAGACCTTCAAGACCAATCACGTGAAATGTCTGCTATCATTGTCAATTATTTACAACAAGTATTGACGATAATAATTTAACAGAAAAAGCCGTCGCATTTCGTGGCGATAACGCCAATGTCAATTTCGTGGGTGCAGCTAGGCGAGGAACTAATTATGTCCTGGCACAATTACAGTCACTCACTCACTCACAGTCTGGCGCTACAGTTCTTGCAGGACCAGGGCCTTATCCAACAACTTGCTCCACTCCGCTCTATCGGAAGCTAACCTCCTCCATCTCCGCTTCCATATCTTCAATCCATCTCAATCGGAGTCTCCTGATTTTCACCTTCCTCCCGGATTATCGTACACCATTTTTCGAGGAAGTCTCTTCAGATCCATGCGCTTAACATTACCCAACCAGCCAAGCCTTCTCTTTCTACTGACCGTGACTAGGTCTGGCTCCGCTAGCAATTCCGTAGGTTCTGTATTGTTTCTCTCTCTGAATTGCTCGCTTTCCTTAATAGGGCCATATATTGTTCTTACTATTCTTCTTTCCCGAATTTTGAGGGAATCATTTGTTGCTTTTTATAAGGCCTATGTCTCGCTGCAATTTGTCACAAGGGGGCATATGACTGACTCTCTTGTAGATTAAGATTTTACTTTTCCGGGATAGATTCCTAAATTTCAAGACCTCCCGTAGAGCATAAAAACACTAGTTGCCCGCTGTAATTCTAGCCTTGACTTCCATTCTCATGTCGTAGTTTCTTGACAACATCCCTCCCAGGTATCTGAAGGACTCACATCCAGGGAATTTCCGGTCACCGATCTTTACTGGTCCATGCCTATATGTCCCGCTTCTCGTCGTTATCATATATTTTGGCGTTGTTTACAACGAGGCCAAGCCTCCTTCCTACCCCCTCAAACTCTTGCATAGCCCCCGATAAAGCTGACATTGTGCTGGCCGGTATAAGCACATCGTAGGCATATGCTAAATGCTGCGTCAACCTATTGTAAATTGTGCCGTTTGGGCTCGTCTGTATACATCTGATTGCTACTTCCAGAATTAGGTTGAAAGTTGTAGTTGCTGACGAAAATCAATGAATAAGTGATGGAGATCCACGTTGAATTCATAGTACTTCTCCAGCATTTGTCGTACGGAGAACATGTGGTCCACTCTTGACCTCTCTGGCCTAAAACCGCATTGGTACTCTCCCAGGATTCTTTCTGCCCACTCATTCACTCTTCTGCACAAGGCTATAGATAGAACTTTATACCCAGAACTAAGCATTGATATTGGGCGATAGTTGCTACAATCTTGCTTACAGCCTTTCTTGTATATTGGACAGATGACTGATTCTGACCACTCACGGGGCATCTTCTCTTCCATCCAGCACTCCCATATTATATGGTTTATTTCTTCCCATAGGTTCTCTCCGGAATACTTTATTATTTCTGAATTTATATTGTCTGGACCTGGAGATTGGTTATTTTTGAGATTCATGATTATTTCCGTAATTTCTTCCCTATCAGGAGGTACCTCGTCTTCTTTGCACTCCATCCTCTCTTGATGTTCCATATCTTTCTCTCTGTTACATTAAGCTCCTTAGCAAAGAAAGTTGCCAACCTTTGCAGTTTCAGCTCAATGTCCCCCACAAGGCATCCATTTTAATCTTATTTAAACTCAGTTCTTTGGTTATACCCCGTTATACATCCCTTTGTTAAACTTCTTACTTTCCACTCTTTTGTGATTTTCTTCTAGTTTTTCTATTTTTTTTCTCCATTTCTCTCTTTTTTTCCTACATAGGGACTTGGCCATCTTTCGGAATCTTTTGTATTTCTCAATTGAGTTCCTTGTACTTCTCTGGAGAGTTTTAATCATGCTTGGTTTCTTTGGTTTATGGCTTCTTCACATTCGTTACCGTACCATTCATTTCTCGGTGCTTTCTTCTTTGGTCCGTGGTTTGTTCTTCGAAAATTCTTCTTGAAATTCCTTTCTCATTTCTTCTCTTGTTCGCTCTTCCATGACCAACTTTTCTATATCCACCGGGTCCGCCTGTCTTTCACTAGCCTTTTTTTAATCCGCAATTTATCCTCTGTTTTATTTTGCTTAAGACTAAGTAATGGTCACTGTTACAACTTGCACCTCGGTAGCTTCTGCAGTCTAGAACGGCAGATAAATGCCTCGAGACAACGAGTACATGATCTATTTGGTTCTTATTAAGACCATCTGGGGAGATCCACGTCTCTTTATGTAACTCTTTATGTTCAAACACTGTGCTCATTATTTTCATACCGTTGGACGTTGCAAAATGTATTAGCCTTTCATCGTTATTGTTTGTAATATTATAAGACTGTTCGCCTATCGTGGGCCTGAATTCTTCTTCCTTTCTTATTTTGGCATTCAAGTCTCCGATTACTATTTTTAAATTATATTTAGACACTGAGCTATATAACCTTTCTAGTTGACTATAGAAATTATAGTCAACTCTGAAAAAATCGTTGATAGGTATTGTATGTTGAGCCCATATAATTCACAATGCTATAAAATCTGCTGCAGACGGCCTACCTTTAGATTACGAGAGCATTATTGTAAAGATTTATTAATTTTTTTATATTAATTTAGTTCTTGTTGAAGCTCTAAAGGAATTTTGCGCTGAAGCTGAAATAGAACATTACCAAATGCTCGGCTACAGTAAAACTCGCTGGCTTGCGCTTATGCCTGTTTGGAGAGAGTTTTAAAAATGTACCAGCCGTTAAAGGGCTATTTTTTGAGTATTGAGAAATGCCCCAAATCATTAAAAGCCTTTTTTGAAGATCCCACATCTGAAGTTTGGCTTTATTTTTTACACGCTCAGTCAACAAGTTTTCACCAAGTTGTTTTGAAGGTTGAAAGTTAAACTTTATCAGCAATTGAAGCTGCAAAAGAAATCAAACATCTTAAAGAAGATTTAATTCAGAAACAAACCAATCAGTTTCTTCTATTTACTGTTCGTAATTTTATTGTAAAACTAAAAGATAGTGGCACTAACATTGATGAAGATTTTGTTAAAAGAAAAGCTACAGAATTTTATAAAACAAGCTGTGAATATCTGGAAGAATAAACTTGCTTTCTTACTAACGAAATAGAGACATTTTAATGAGCAGATTTAAAAAAAAGTGCGTGCATGGGAAGACGTACAAAAAGCATTGGATGCATTGATTTAAAAGGGATATATTGATTGTAATAAAGATACATAATTATTTGACGAATTTACATTAATTTTAAATTACTGGAGCGCTACTAATGGGTAGTTTCTTCACAAGTGATTTTTTTTTTTCAGGTCATTTACTCATATTAGCAGATTTACTTGTTGTGATATTATATAATATCCAGTTAAATATCAAGTATTAAATTAATATAAATAAATTAATAATAAAATAAAATAAAATTATAAGGCACTTCACAAAAATTACCGAATGGAATAATTTAAAAGTTCACACAAAAGTACCAAGTGTCATGGCCGCAAGTGAAGTTACATATTCACGTCGCTCTGTACTTGAAACATTATTTTTATGCAATTTTGTTTAAATCATCTCGTCAAACTCTACCAGAACAAAGTGAACAGACTGTGCTACACTTCACTTTTATCAATAGTGAGGTGAGTCATTAATAAAACATTAGAACTAAAATAAATTAGTGACCGGCTGCTAAAGGCAGCAACGTGGCCTTAATCCTTTAGTAATAGATAGGACTAATACTCTACAGTTAACAAGATCAAGGTCAAGACTTGGTTGCTTACCTTCTACGGACTTCACATAGTAACGTGAACGTTTTATTTTTTATTTATTTTTTTTTTTTATTTTCATAAGTTTAGTTAAATATGTTAAATTCAATTAATATACTTAAATTATCAATAGCTTATAACTAATAATTTAAAAATTTATTTTATTTGTTTTTATTATATAATGAATAATTTCGATATGAGTGTGGACAATCCGGGTAGTGAAATGTCGGAGGAAGAGACTCCGTTTTCTGAAATAAGTGAAACTGATTCACAATATCTTAAAAGGAGAATATTACAAAAAAATCAGAGAAAATCTGCCCCTGGCTCAGCGGGTAACTCACCAAACAAAAAAAAAACAAAAAAACGGGTAGTTCAAAAACATCAGTCACTCACACGTCAAAAGAACCACCAAAAATCCGCAGTAAATCTACTGCAGTCAAACAACCCGTAGCCTCAACCAGCAGCACCTCTGGCCCTAAAGTTAAATCTCCTAAGGAGAATCAAGAAAGTCAAAAGTTCGATGAACCGGTACCCCCTCCTATATTTATAACAAAAATAACCGATTTTTATAATTTTGGAAGAGAAGTAGCAGAGTTGATCGGGCAGCCAAATTTTAAATGCTACTCTCGTGTCAACGATATCAAGATTAATACGGTTAATAAAGAATCGTACAAAAAATTAATAAATCACCTCTATAGCCACAATTATGATTTCCACTGTTATCAGCTCAAGCAAGAAAAATCATATAGAGTAGTTTTAAGAGGGCTTCACTCGACCACGCCTAAGGACGCTATCAAAAGAGATCTAGAAGAGATAGGCCATAACATCAGGAACATATCGTCAGTATTGCATCCAACTGAAAAATATCCCCTTCCACTGTTTTTTGTCGAACTAGAGCCAGCCAAAAATAATGCTGAAATATTTCAAGTTACTAGACTTGTTTATTCAACTGTTAAATTTGAGGAGCCAAGGCACAAAAACACCATAGTACAGTGTTCTAGATGTCAAAACTTAGGTCACACGAAGACCTATTGTCACCATCAACCCAGATGCGTCAAGTGTGCTGGCTCACATCCAACTGAAGTATGCCAGAAGTCCAGAGATGAGCCTGCAAAATGTGCTCTTTGTGGACCACCCGGCGAATTATAAAGCATTTCAGATCAACATATCACCAGAGTTCAACCTCCGGAAAACATAATCCTGACCTCAACGAACCAGCAGCAGCCTCAACGTCAGGCGCCTCTAACCTTCCAACAGAAACCCCAGATTTCCTATAACAAGCCCCAATCCTCCCAACCCAAATCCCGAGATCCTAGATCCAACCCTCAGAAATTCAATACTAAAATCCAAACTCCACGTCAACATATACCTCTCCATCCTGAAACATCAATAGTCAATCTACCACCACAGCAACCAAATCCTATGTCTTCCAATCACAACAATCAAATGAATCCTTCAGTTCATCAAACAATGAATGCAAATCCAGCACCTCGGGTACAACCCTCAACCAACCTTCCTTTACCCGTTAATTATCAATATCAAATTCCAGACCCATACCCAGTCCAAATTCAAAACCCAATCGACATAAATTGTATCCTCTCATCCTTCCTGACAGAACTCCAAGAGATTATCAAGCCCCTCATCAACCTGCTCACGAGAATCCTTACCGAAGTCCCTCTTAATTACTCACGATGAGCATAAAGCCCCTAATTATTGTCCTATGGAATGCTAATGGACTGTTTAACCATCGAGACGAACTTGACTTATTTCTTCATGACAATCACATAGACATCGCCCTATTGACTGAAACACACTTCACAAAACGATCATATTTTTACATACGTGACTACATCACTTATAGATCAGATCATCCTGACAATACAGCACATGCCGGTTCTTGTATCCTTATCCATAAATCCATACCTCATTCTCTTATACCTTCTACTCCAACTGACGTCATCCAATCAACTTCAGTAACCATTTCAACTAATCCTTTCCATATAACATTCTCAGCTGTATACTGTCCTCCTGGTAACTCCCTTTCTTATAACCTCCTCGAATCCTTATTCCGATCTCTCGGACCGCGTTTTATTGCTGGAGGAGACTACAACGCCAAACATCAAAGATGGGGTTGTCGAACATCCAATTCCCGTGGTAGCATTTTATCCCGAATTTCAACCTCTAATAGTTTCTCTATCCTTGCACCCATAAACCCTACTTATTGGCCTACATCGCTTAAAAAACGTCCAGATATTCTTGATATATTTGTTTCCTCACAGATTTCCTGCAATCAAACAACTATAAAATCCCTGGATGACCTTTCCTCTGATCACAGTCCAGTTCTACTTCAAGTACATTCAGTTCCCTTTCCTAAGCCCTCTCATCCCAGACTGATTACCGGACGAGTAGACTGGGATAAATTTCGATCTAATCTGGAAAATAATTTAAACCTCAAAATTCCGCTTAAAACAAAAGGAGACATCAATTCTGCAATAGACAAACTTACAGAATCAATACAAACCAATATAATTGATAGCTCCTTACCAAGGAAAAACCATTATCAACAGAATAACTGGCCACTTCATATTCTCGAGTTATTAAAAGAAAAACGACGGGCAAGAGCGAAGTGGCACCGCACCAGATATCCATCGGACAAGAGTCATTATACCAAACTGACAAACAAACTAAAATCAGAGATCAGAACATTCAAAATTCAAAATTTGTGTTACCGTACAGAAAATCTCAGTACTACTGACAAATCCTTATGGAATACCACTAGAAAACTCCTAAAATATAAAAATTTCAACCATCCACTTTTAACCGAATCCCAAACCTGGTCAAGATCTGATGAAGAAAAATCACAATTTTTCGGCCAGCACCTATTCAACACAGTTAACCCTCACCCAGATATCCTTAATCCTACCCAGTCTGAATGCATTGAAGCAGAGTTAAGTATTCCTCTTCAGTTGTCTCCTCCTCCTAAAGCATTCCATCCTTCAGAAATAGCAAACATTATTCACAGATTACCCGCCAACAAAGCCCCTGGGTACGACCTAATCACATCCTATATTCTAAAACGCCTTCCTCGGAAAGCGATCCTACTCCTTACATATATATACAATGCCGTATTGCGTACCACATACTTTCCTGATTCCTGGAAATTATCGATAGTTAAGATGATACCAAAACCTAAAAAACCACCAGAACATCCATCTTCTTACCGTCCTATATCTCTCCTGCCCATAATGGGTAAAATGCTTGAAAAACTCATTCTGAAACGTCTACATCCTATAATAGAATCCAACCAAATAATCCCAGATCACCAATTTGGTTTCAGAACATCGCACTCCACAATCCAGCAATGCCATCGAGTGGTGGACGTTGTCTCATCCGCATTAGAGCGCGGAATGTACTGCACGGGAGCTTTTCTCGATGTAGAGCAGGCTTTTGATCGAGTCTGGTATTCGGGACTGTTGTACAAACTCCGTAAATTCTTACCTTCTACTTACTTCCTTATTATCAGTTCCTACCTCAGTAATAGAACCTTTAAAGTAAACCATAATTTTTCCTACTCTTGCCTCTTTACCCAGTTAGCTGGTGTTCCTCAAGGTAGTATCCTGGGCCCCATCCTATACACAATATATACAGCTGACATCCCAACCCATCCAAGCACTGTCCTCACTACGTACGCTGATGACACATGTGTGTTATCAGTAAATAACGATCCATTTGTTGCATCCCAATATCTTCAATTCCATATCTCAAACCTTCAAGAATGGTGTCAAAATTGGAGAATTAAAATAAATCCTAACAAATCACACCAAATTACCTTCACTCTTCGTCGTAAACCTACGAATTCCTGCCCTACTGTATCCTTTAATAACACTCCACTGATCCCTGTCGAACAGATACGTTACCTAGGACTCCATCTGGACAAACGTCTCACTTGGAATCCTCATACAAGACTGAAAAGACAAGAAACTGATCGACGATTTCGCCTACTTCAACATTTACTGGACAAACGTTCAAAGCTACCAATTAATTACAAAAGACTCATTTACATGACAGTTATCAGACCTATTTGGACATACGGAGTTGAGCTTTGGGGCTCTACTAAACCATCCAATTCATCTCGCATCCAATCCTTACAATCCAAAATCCTTCGTAAAATCCTCAATGCTCCTTATTATGTCACAAACAAACTCATCCATCATGATCTTAATATCCCATATGTTGCTGATTTGGACCAAACTAGATACCTATCCTTCCATGAAAAGCTCCATACACACTTGAATCCGCTAGTCTCTCGACTTGCTTCCCATACTATTCCTGATAACCCTCCGAGGCGTCTGAAAAGAAGATGGCCTCGAGACCTTCTACTATAAAACTTCATTGGAGTGCTATCAATGGATAGTTTCTCCACAAGTGATTTTTTTGTTCATGTCCTTTGTTCATACAGCCAATTTACTTGATGTAATGTTGTTACAGTTGTAAATATCAATAAAATAAAATAAAATAAAAAAAAAAAAAAAAAAGTTCACACAGAAACTCTTTGGGTGGAAATATCCATCCACTTTCGCAACAACAATCTTCATCATGAAAATTTTTGTATTTTAATTGAATATATTTTAGGTCTACCTGGTACAAATGCTCCAGTAGAAAGAATCTTTTCTTTAATGAACCAATTGTGGATGTCTGAAAAAAATCAGTTAAAGGTTTCTGTTCTGAAGGCAATGTTGATAACTAACATCAATCTTCAATAAACAAAACGTGCCAAAAATTGTATTCTTATTTAAAATCATCACCAACTTAATTAAAGCAAATTTGTTCCTCGGAAAATTATAAATATAACTAAAAAAATGTTGTATAGCATATAAAGCGTAAGCATAATACCACACTTGTATTGTCACAACTATTCAAAATAAATTACATTAAAAATGTGTGTTTATTTTCATTGTTAACCTGCTCACTGGCGTATGTAATAGATTTATAATATTAGTTGTGTGGTATTCAGTATTCTGTGGTATGGTCCGTACACTATGGACCATACTGTACGGAAGTCCCGTTTTGAAAAGGGCCTATATATATATATATATATACATATATATATATATATATATATATATATATATATATATATATATATATATATAGAGAGAGAGAGAGAGAGAGAGAGAGAGAGAGAGAGAGAGAGAGAGAGAGATTCATACAGGTTGTGTTACTAAGCTCACTTAGTACAGAAGTTGAAAATGTTAAATACCATCTCTTGTCCCAATTAAATATAGTAAAACAGAATTATACTAAATTTAACTTGTTTTAAGTACTCAGCTTTCTGGACGAAATATGAATGCCTAAAAAAAATGTTTATAGTCAGCTCAAATTATGTTATTGCCCTCAGTCAAAAATAATTATTAAGAAGTAATAATCGTACCGTATGCATAAGTATGAATAAATAAACAATGCTATTTATTACATCAATCTTCATAAATCAAACAAATTATATAGGCAAAAATAAAGGTTGTGCCGACAATAAGGAAGATTGGTGTTCCTGAAGGGATCGAGTTTTGGGTTCAGGTTACATTGTGAATATTTTATTAGGTTAGGCAGGGCTGGAATGGTGTCAACAAGCTCCGATTCTACAACTGATTTACCATCCCGCACCATTCCATAAATAATTCTTGAATTTATTCATGTTGTACTTAATAATAGGAGAACCGGTAGGCAGGTGTGCAGGACTAGTAGTGAATGAATTAGCAGTCAAATATATCTATTTGAATTTCCACAAACCAAGTTTTACATTATGTGCTTATTCATTTTTTATGTATAGGTTCGTGTATTATGTATATACAGATATAATAATGTACAGTTACGCCCACAATAATGTACAGTTACGTTATTCTAAAGAGACTTGTCCCAGAATAAATAAAGAATTTATCATTATTATTACGACCTAGCTGCACTTGCAAATAATAAAGAAATCGTTACCAAACAAATAGGAGTATTTAAGGAATGCGCAGATAAATTAGGTTTACAAATTTTATTTCAAAAGAAAGGATTGTTCTGCTTGAAAATCTACTTACAATATTTAAACTCAAAATATGAAAAAGTAAACAGATTATAGCATACTAAATACACAGGAACGATTTCGTCAAGCAAACCACAGCATGGATTAACCACGTAAATAGATTTACTAAAAGAAAATAGAACCAAGTGATGTTATCTTCAAAACATTTTGGAAAACAATTCGACAATGGATAGTATTGTCAAAGAAAAATGCATTGAAGAAACACGGGGAAAATTGCTAGAGGAAAAAAAAAGAATACACCAAAAAAAACGAAGTATGGAAAATGTATTTGTGTGTGTTTTCCGTAAGGAGGCGAAAAAACTTTTATCTTCTGGGAGATGGGGTACTAAGTACCCCTGCCATTATAATTAAACATATATAGTCAAGTTTTTATTTTAATTAAATTCAAGTAATTTATGCCAATTATTTAAATCTTCTTTTAGATATGTCGATAGTTGGATCAAAAAAAAAATAATCTTGATAAAAAATACGTACTTTTATAAAAACTTCGGTTAGATGATTACAATTCATGAATGAAGTGTTAACTGATAATAATTTAAAAAGGGATGTATAAGTAATACAATTATGTTTTAAAAATTGGAAAAAAATGAATAATAAAAAATGCTGCAAAAGTTTATGTTTTCCTACTTCTTCGCGCAGTTTTTGCATAGCACTTGGGAACACTCCTTGCATGTTGGTTGTAGACAAGAGTTGCACTCCTGTGTAGTTTTTATATCACTTTTTGGAGGACACGTGATTCACCTAGAACCAAAGGGTTTTCTGGACCTTTTTGGATCAATATGTTTTTTGGGAGTAGTTGTACTTCTAGTGGGTTCCTCCCTTTGAATAGAACTCGGTGCATGCTAGCGATCAGCGCCTTAGGGAGCCTAGGGTTTTCTATTCTTCTCTTCAAATGAGGAGAGATAAGGCTGTTCCCTAATTCAGAGCATAGATGCACGAAAAATCATGCAAAGCCCGCCGGTACTAGGAGGGGAGGAAAGTTACGTATATAGGGAGGTGGGGTACTCAGTGCCCCAACCAGCGACTTTCTCATGGTTTTAATTGTTCAATAAATTTTATTATCTGATAATTTTAATCATTCATTGATTTTAGGAAAAGTACAAAAAATATTGAACAGAATGAATGAAGCTTTTGAGCAGGCAGGGTGATTCTATTTTTTAATTTGGCCATCTACTATACTTCAATACAATATAACGAATAGTGACTTTAACTTCTAATGCGTGCATTTTACCAGTCGAATGGTTCTTAAATGAATCACCAAGTTACCTTTCCTCCGACCCCACCCATGACTCACCAGAACACTCCTTACCCTCGATGGTTCCTTTGAACGGTTGCAATTAGCTGATGCGTTTCCTCTTCGGAGGTCTCCCTTCGGAAGAATCTCGGTCTTTGTCAAGTTCTGCTTCATCGGCCTCTGCCCTGTTTTATTTTATCTAAAATAAAAAATAAAACGTCGATTAGAGGGAGGGGCATTCTGTTGTTTATTAGTGTTTTGTTTGATCTTTTCACGGCTTTCTGATCAAAAAATCCGTTGGCTCAATCATCCACTTTCATTTCGTTCTTCTTTTTTTTTCATGTCTTTTGTCAGTGTTGTTTACAAGAGTGCGTTTCATTATTTAACAGGAAGAAGGTAAATTGAACGTTTCACCAACAAAAAATAAGAGAATGAATTTCGATATGTTTGCTATGCAATTCCTAAATATGTACTAAAACCGCATTAAGTCACTAATTTTTTCCCCAGGTAAAATAAGAAATAACAATAATTGCTAACAGAACTTTGTAGAAAATTTGTAATGAGCATATTTAAAGATTAATCTTTAAAATGATCTTGTTACGTCGATTATTAAAGGTTTATAATTTATGAAAACCATTAAAAGAAAATTAAGAAATAAGAAAAAAGAAAAAGAAAAACCATGATGAATTTGATTTATAAGTACGAAAAGCCTAAAAAATGGAGAAAATGGCTTAAAAGATTTTTCTATCAGGGCAAACAACGAGAACTTGTGTAGTCTTTTCCTAATAGGACGTGCAAATTGTAGAAATATTTTCATCAACAGTAGAAGATTATGAAAAAGAAATAATGTTGATTAATATTAGTTGACCTTATAGAAATATGAGAAAGAAAATGGTCCAGGTGGAGGTAAAAAAATTCTCTTATATAGGGAGAACTGTTTCTTTAGAAGCCGACGTTTCGACCCACATTCTGGGCTAAATGAACAAGATACAAATAAATTAAAATAATTTATCGTCGGCTAAGTGTGAAAACCTGCTAACTCCACTTTTGGTCCAAAATTACATTTTTATACCATCTGTAAGAGAAAAATTGGCCGCATAGACTGTAAAACTAGCTAAACTCACGTAAAACACACTAAACGTAAAATCGGCAAAAAAGTGTGATGCGTAAAGCTGTCAAATCTATTTAATTCAAATCGCGCGGCTAACTCCATTATTGACGCCACTTATATCGTATAACTTATTAACGATCAAATTTTAATTTTTTATTAGTTTCTAATAATATAGAACATCCAAAAATACACCAACTGTATTTTGGTTTTAATCTAAAACTGTAAAATTCAAATTTATAAAGTTCTATTCATCTCATGTAAATTTGTGTCAAAGGGAGTTAGCAGGTTTACACACTTGAGATGGTTAAAGCACTACCACGAACAGGTGTGTGCGGGTTCGAGTCCCGGTCCTGATCATATCTTTTCTTTTCAAATAAAATATTTAAAAAATTATATCATACAACAATAAAATAAATTATAATAATATTTAATGACTTAAGTCAACAATATCCATAAATAAAATTAATGTTCAATTAACATCCTCCCCGTGTTTACATTGCGGATTGCGAGAACACGGAGATATAGGATCAGTGAAAAGAAGGGATATGACTGACCGAGGAAGCGAACGAGGATGGCTGAGATGGTTAAAGCACCACCACGGAGAGGTGGGAGACCCGGGTTCGAGTCTCGGTCCTGGTTATATCTTTTCTTTTCAAATAAAATATTTAAAAAATTATATCATATGACAATAAAATAAAATAAAAATATAGATATATATTAACAAAGAAGTATTGTTTAAATCCAAACAAATCAACAAAAGAAAAATTAAAAATTAGAACAGAATTATAGAAAATAAAAATTAATAAATAATAATTAATGATAAATAAAATGAAATGTTAAAGAATAACATGACATAAAGTAAGTGGGTTATCCAATCAAAGGAATGGAATGTCACAAATGATAAGAATAAAGTAAACAAGTATTAATGTAATATTAATAATAAAGAATAATGAATAATAACATGACATAAAGAGATTATCTATGACATTAATTTTAGATGGATTATATAGAATAGACGCCAAAGGGGATTGTATAACAAAAAGATACTGTTCGGAACAAAAATATTTTCAGATGAAAAATGGGGGAAACAAATATAAAACCGGTTAGGGATTGCAGAAAGTTGTACAAAATATAAATCAATATGATTTGAAATCCATGGACAGGAGAATGGTTAATTAAAGGAAAGTTGGAAGTTGTTAGTAATTAAATAGTTAAACATAATTAATAAGTTAGAAATGATCTAT
This sequence comes from Arma custos, assembly GCA_037127475.1. Classification (NCBI taxonomy): domain Eukaryota; kingdom Metazoa; phylum Arthropoda; class Insecta; order Hemiptera; family Pentatomidae; genus Arma; species Arma custos. The sequence goes on along the minus strand of CM073759.1, from coordinate 109,422,365 downwards.
AGTATATGACTATAGTATACCTATTATAGTAGGATCACACTTGACACTCCACTGAGGGTTTTTAAACTTAATAGCAGGCAGGTAAAAGATTTGGAAATTGGAGAAAAAAAACAGGTAATAAGTAATGGAGAATGGAGATAGTTGGGAAGTGCAGTCAAAAAAACACCAAATAAGTCAAGGCTTATTTTTATTTGTGCCGACGTTTCGACCTACTTTGTAGGTCATCTTCAGGGCTATGAGAGAAAAACAGACAAAAAAATATAAAAAACATTGCAGTACCAAGAATATAATAACATATAGAATGAAGAAAAGTAAAATAATGACATATATATAATTAAGGATAAAGAATATAAAATTACAGTATAAAAGTACAGAAGGGTGATAATGTAAACATAATACAAAGAGAAAGAAAAATGAGAAGGTAAATGAAAAGATAAAAAATGAAAAAAGGTTAAAATATAAAAAGGTGAGACATAAAGTTATGGAAAACCTAGTTTAACTACAGATAAAATATAAAATGTATGGTAATAGACTCCTAGAGGTTACATAAGTAAAATGTATGAAAAATGATACCAAACATGATGCCAAAGAATAAATACAGAAGAAATATGTAGAAAGTAATGAATAGGTATCTCGTTGAATGACAGGTGGAGATGTAAAATTTGAAGATATAAGTGTGGGATGTAATATAAATGTAGTTGAGTATTATAATAAATTTGAAAATTAAAAATTAAAAAATGGTGCTTATAAATATGAACTCTTTGATTACAACATATGATGGATGCCAAAGTGATAAAGGGAGAAATAGGTGTGAAGAATGGATATGATAAAGGATGAAGAGAAGATATAAATATTAAGATGAGTACGAACCTAATGGGAGAGACAGCTGGGTGAACTATGAAACAGACAATTAAAATACGTTACAAAGCATAACGGAAGCGCTAGCAGCGATCTCTAACGGTCAAAAATGTAACTAAGAGAAAGAGTATGGGAAAATGAATAAATAGGTGAATTTTATGACACGTAAAAAAGTATAAAAATATAAGATAATGATAAAAGAGAGATAGCAAAGAGTAATAATGACTGAATAAATGAGAAATGGTAGAAAGATAATAGGATTGCATTTTAGAAATGAGCGGGTAGTAGAAATGTCTCAAAAGAATAGGGGGGAAAGGAAGGATGATCGGGTTGGAGGGTGTTGTAGGTGATTAGTTATTAAGTTTGCAATGGGGATGCGGGAAACTTCCTCAGACCTTTAGGGAGAATAATGTTTGTTACCATTTGTAGTGGTTTTGTTAAAATAGAATAATAGGCGAATAAAATAAAAGTCTTTCATTACTGACAATGAATTGATAAGATACAGCAATTTCCCCCAAAACTAAACACCTCAAAGCCTACTACTAGCCTATTCTAAGACAAAGACTAGATTTACTTGATCCAATGTTGAAGACAATTAGCCTAATTAGATTGACATTAGTTCTAATTTACTAATTCTATAATTTCTGAACTATAACAAGATAAGGAAGGACTTTACCTCAGAATTAGCATTCAATTATTATTTTTTAATTAATATAATGGTAGATGAAAACATCTTGACGATTTCATATCAACAAAAATTTGATAAGAAACAACTAATTATGTAACGTGAAAGATAATAAATTAATATACAAAGAAATGTTTGGATTTATTTTGTTTTTATAATTTCCATATAATGAAGTACATTAGCTGAGATAGAAAGAAAGAAAATCAATACCCCCAAAGAAGCCTAACCAATGATATTCGCGTGGTCCTTAGTGGCCGGATAAAAAAAAATACCTTACACAGACAAATTATGTAGGCATAATATGCCTTATTACCAAGCGCTAGTAATTAATTAATAAAAAATAAACAATAAATAATGTATATTATTAATAGAAACTCAATATTCTTTAAAGATATGTCAAAACACATATAGAAAGTAAATGTAATGAAGAAAGTAGGAAACCAATGATAAAAAAAGGAAAAGTGAAGGATATAAAAATAAATGAATTTCCTTTGCCAGCAAGAGACACTATGCGATTCGCACTAAAATGTGTTATAAAGGTTAAATATAATATTTCAAAATTCGGGTAGTATGGAGCGTATAGTTTATAGTATACATTACATAATGAAAAAGTATTGAAATCCCTGAGAACGGTTATAGAACAGGTAGAGTGAATCTCAATGGTGTTCCGCCAGGGCTAATTTATCTGAAAAACAGGAAAGTGGAGGAAAAAAGGGAGGGATTAGCCAAAAGCGAAGAGAATGAAGATTCCGTATGATATCTCCTTTAGATTCTTATATATTTATATATAAGACGTATTTTCGTAAATATTTTAGAAAATAGAACAATTTGTTAATAGACATACTTTTTAAGCAAATATGTCTTCCATTATCAGCATAGTGTTTAGAAAATAATTAGGCTAAGGTCTATCTTGACTGATATAAAAATGTATTTAGTATATATTAATTTATAAAATAATTATTAATAAAACTCCATTCAATTAAGACAAAAACCATCAAGCGATAACTATTATGAATAGCTATGCAATTTAGTGTCCCGTAATTCAGTTGCGGTGAGTGGCATCCCAGGTATTTCTTATGAAAATGAATAGTTTTCCCTAATATCATCCATTGGTTCAGCTGAGGAAAGGAGAACTATATATAAATCCATATTAAAAAAGTATTATTGTTATCAAATATATTCAGCTGTAAGCTTTTCCAATTAAATGTGATTTTTAATTAATTGTGCATGTCGTGTTACAGCTGGAGAAGGGGTAAAGTGAAAGACGTATGACAGGACACCCTAGGCCAATATGGCGGTGCCTAGTCAGCTGACCGTGTAGCATTTATATTATCACTTATTCCTGCAAGTGTTCCGCGGTATTTGGGTGTTTTGATCTGTGTATTAATGTAAATGCATTTATTTACTTTATCGTAAATGTTTTAATGTTCATTAACTTCATATAAAATTAATAAATAAAAACGATTTGTTTACTAATAACAAATGTCTTCTAACTATCAAATCCTTTTATCAGTGTGTATTAATTTTAATTTTGATATTTAATAATATATTTAATTATTTTTATACTCTAAAGCATTGTAGCTTACCATACCTGTATTGTTATTCTAAAGGGACTTGTCCCAGAAAAAATAAGGACATTATTATTATCTTGTTCGTTTCCTCGGTTTCTACCGGAGAATGGACCTATCCGGACATAAATCAAGGGTTAGGCTAGAGTTTGTACAATGATAAAATACATCAATGATATATAAAATCAATCAGTATATAAACAAACACATCAATCAATATATAAACAAACACTTTATAGTGAATATCCCTCTTATATAATATTGCTCTTACTTATTAATATGCGTTTATCTAATACACAAATTGGAATTAAATTTTATAATTGAATATTTTGTCTACTATTGATTTCCCATTATCATTCCCATTTTTCAATAACTAAGCTAAGATTATAAACGCAATTTTAATACCCTAAATCGAATAATTTTCCAAATTTTTTTAGTTAAATGCCTACAAACCGATAAAAAGTTTCACTTGCATTGTGGTTTCATAAAACCACACAGCTTTTTTTGCATTTAAATAGGAACTTTTTCTATTTCCATTCGAACCCCCCTTCTTAATTGATATCACACGTGGAACAGGAAATGTCAGAAAAGAGGAATGACAGCTTTAATAATGTTGATGAATGACCATACTAGAATCGCTTACAGCATTCCTAGGTCCAGAGAAAATTGCAATATCTCTTATGTAAGCCATAGAGATGTCACCCCGAAATTCACACCTTCCAATTCAAGAGATCTGGATAATATGTGGGTAGATGATGAACGGAGAGACCAAGTACAGAAGTCATGATGCCTTACTTTAAATGAAAATTGATCCTCATGAGGAAATTGGATAACTAATTTGGATAATTATGGAATTGCCATAGCTCATGTTTGTTTCCGAATGTTCCATGAAATGTATAGGGAAATGTTACACAAACAAATTAAACTCCTTTCAGTTATAAGAGATCCATTGAAAAATTGTCCTACTTATTGAATGTTTGGCACTTATTTAAGAAATAAATTCGGTTATTCTAGACCAGTAATATTTAGTGCAAACTACAGGAAACTCTGTTTACTAAAACATATTGAGGGAATTTATCGGTAACTACAGAAAGAAATGCGGCTAGTTCACTGTTTTAAATAAAAATTCAATGTTTATTTTTAGGACAAAAAAAGGGTTTGGGACTAGTAACATATTTACCTGCGGTAAAGAACCATTGAAGTCTGGAATACGTTGTTATGAAAAAACAATAATCTCAGTCGTTGGACTATTTTACTTTCTGCAGTTAGCTATTCATATTTACGTAATGTAGTAGATGTAAAAATCCATAGCGAGTTGACCTATTCGGTAATACTTTTATCATTCTTATGATAATATCATATCATTCATTCGTATTATGAATACTAATTCAGAAAATATAAATCTGGACTGCTTATATTTGACTGTATGAATCGCTACATTTGATGGTACTTAAGTTTTTAAATTGTCTTTGCTATTTCCCCATGAAGATGAAATGTATAATTTTTAGCAATATATTTCTTCTGCACGTGATACTTCCCTTGCACATTGACACCACCTGGTCGTCTCATTAAGAAAATTTTCCTAAAAATAACCATTTGTATTCTACATGTTAGGGGCAAAACGGCTCAAATGTCCCTACTTATTGAATCAAAGAGTAATAAGCTATATAATATTTCATGAAAATTCCCCTTCGATAGCGAATCCAGCTGTGGTACGCCACATATGTAATTCATAGTTCGTTTTAGGTATAAAAGAACAGAATTGACCACATGTTGACTTACATTGTGATAATGATTGTACAGATATTCTTATAATGAAGAAAATCAAATAATATAATCCTTGAATAACGTTATTGTATTAATGGTATTTCTATTTTAACAATAAAAATAGGTTAAAATTAATAAGTGATTATTTGTGTTAAGTGGAATTGTCCCTACAGGAATGAGGACAACTAAAGAAGTTGTAAGTGGAGTTTCCATCTTGATTAACCAACCACAATTGGGGTAAAATTAAGATGAGATATAATTTTAAAACATAAATTACATTTTATATTAGTGATCTCCCTATTTACAAGTAAATAAATTAAATCATTTTCCCGTTGTTCTTTTCAATACGTCCATTAGGGAAATAGTGAATAGTTTTCTACTTGCTCTAGATCTGCTAGCGGAGTGGAAGTGGAGACATAATTTTACATTTTATTTTTTTGAGTAAATAATTTAGAAATTTGGTACCTATTCTGGACTTAGTACGTATATCAATTAATAGTAAAAAGTATGAAATGTCGACGAGTAAGAATTGTGGCCAATCAGGAGTTTACGTTCTATGAAGTCAGTTCTTCCTCTAATAAAAATGGAAAAAATGGGGTAACTAGGCCGGAGGTTTTTAAGATAGAATTTTAGGTCTGCTGTCGTCTATGAACTGAAATAGCATTAAACGTTACTTCAGTAGCCATATCAGGTATACTAAGATTCCTATTCTAATTATAACTGTATTGGCAAAATTTATAGTCCCTCTGTAGCATCGTCCTAATAGTCATTGTACCATAAAGTGGCATTAAATGAATAAACAAGCATTTTTAATTATGAACTTAAACGTTCACAATTAAAATGTAGTATTGGTACAGATAGGATTCTTACTTAACAATTTTCGATGGTGATTTTTATTACTAGTCGATATTAATACCGATGGTTGAGCGCTGAGCTACCTTGCGGTTCAAACTGGTCGCTGATAGATAATTTAATTAATGATCTGGAGATGGGATCTTGAGATCCCTCTAGGGGTTCATTAAGCCTCTGAAAATTTGGTATCCTTAATTAGGAGGAAAATGTTGTGAGCGTGATCTCAGACAAACTAGCTCCCTGCACAACCGTTGTTGTAAAGATACATAGAAACTGTACAGTCGTACCACGAACTGAACCCAAGAACCTTTATGGGTTTTAGTTGCACTGTTTTTAAAAATTATTTATAAGGCAAATAAACATAAATTTCTAGCTGGATCGTTTAAATCAAAGGCATTTCTGTAATAAATTATCCGGATTTCCCAGAACATGGTTAGTTTAGTGGCAGTTTTTAAAAGTTCTCCCTTTACTCTGGAAAGGGACAAACGAAACAAAATATTTTCTAGAAGAGCCGCTGAATGGCCCTAATTGAATGACGCAGCCAAAACAGGGTTGATTAACATTAATGAAAGAGGCTCGAGTCCCAAATAGAGGCTTTGTGTGTCCGCGGCTCCTCTTTCGCCCTACGCCTCTCCGCCCTTTCATAACATTCTCCGGAGTAATTGCACGACAACCTCCCTCATAATCTTATTGTTCAATGATTGTTAGCGAAACTACGATTGCTAAGCTATGGATGATCACATTTTATCAACAAGGCTAGTTATAACTCGAAAAATCTAAATTTCAATAATTAAATCGCTACCCCCATGACCTGCAAATGAATTCAAACGTTTTATTAAAATATATCAATTAACCGATACAGTTTTATAAAAATGCCATCCGATAACGAAATTTAATTTTTACTTTACAGGACATGGTGGATTCAATGTTTATCCTTTTTTCCCTATTTAAAAAAAAAATAGTATCACCTTAAATGTTTACATAGAGAGTACAAATACCGGTGAATATGAAAGGAGAACACATACAAATAAATACTCCTGAAATTACACAGTACAATATAACCTTCTTTTTTTTTGGTCTACGCTGTTAAACAACCTGTGTACTTATTTGTCGGCGACCGCTGGGACACTTGATTGGAAGTTTGAAATGGTCAGCGGAAATGAAAATGTTTCAAATGGAATAGATGGTGTTTGTTTTGCTGATTCCAATCCAGCCTTCAACTCTCTTTCTGTCTCATATTTAGCTGACCACCGTACAAAAACAGCTGAATAAAAACGGAATTCCCTCCACCGGTATAACGAACAGATGAAAGCAATCAATGGCCAAAATTTTCGTCAGATTCCACAATTTGCATTTAAATAACATCCTTTTGACTCAAATTTCCCCTCTTAATGTCCGAAGCGCTACATTTTATACTTAAATAATCATTAATTGAAAGATAATATTTATTTTTAATTATATTTTATCATATTTAGGAATATATTTTAACTTACAAAAATGTGTAAAGATCACTTTTGATTAATGATATTTTTTAAATTATTCGTCGTTTAATTTTATTTTTATATATTATTCTTTAGATGGTGATTATTTTTAAATGTTTTTATATTGAAGAGAAGAGATTTGTCCTGACCGGGATTCGTACCCCGGTCTTCCGCATCTGTAGCGCGGTGCTCCAACCATCTGAGCTACCAGGTCATAACTAAACCAGAGTGGTAGCTCAGATGGTTACAGCACCGCGCTAGTAATGCGGAAGACCCGGGTTTGAATCCCAGCCGGGATAAATCTTTTCTCTTCAAAACTAAAACAAGGTACTTAATGTTCAAAAATACTTTTAACAATTTAAAAATGCATTTAACGTTTCAAGGAAACTCTGACCAGGTTTGTAGATTTTGGGTCCAAGGTCCAAATAAAGAAATACAAAAAAACCCGGTGAGATTCAAACAGAAAAATTTTAATATGAGAAATTTCAGCTAATATAGTAACTCTTTGGCCAAATAAAAAACTGAATTGAGGGAACGTATATACCTACATTCACACATGATGAAAGTTCACCACAGATACGAATTACAGATGGTGGTGGGCTTCAAAATCCCTCGGTCCACATCAATAGGTAGCAACTCCGGACTAGATAAAAATTAACAACTAATTACAAAACTTCAAATTAAAAATTAATAAAGTATAATGTAGGGTGTATATAATACATAAAGAAGTAAATGATTTTGAAACGGTCATAAGAATAAGAAGATACGGGCATATGGCGAGGATGCACCCAAATAGATTAAATAGAGAAATCTTCTATAAAATGAGAGGATGCAAGAATGCTGGGGGTACATCAAACAGATGAAGGAAGAAATTGAGAATCTGAAAATAATAGACCAAGACTGTTTCGATAGGGATGACTATTGGAAATGACTAAAAGAAATTAAGGTCGTTGTTACCTTATATTAGAATAACAAAAAAATAATGTTTATGATCAGCATAGGGAAATTTTTATGGAAGCGGTCTAGGTGCTGAAACATGGGTTTATTATGACTAATAAACCAAGTAATCGCGCATGAAGGTGATTTCAACTTCGGACAAAGTGGGCTCACGATGAAGGCGGGCTTCAAGTCGGTGAAACTGTTTGATGACATTATGATCCGCTAACAGGACTCCTCCTAGTCGAGCGATTTTAGGGACAATGGAATGATCTAAGGACTCTTGGTGTCACGGGATACTGATGTCCTAAATAAGTTCTCACAAAGTTGTTCACGGAAGAGAACCGGGGAGGAGTGACGGTAACTTCCTTTAAGTCCCAAAAACGTTAAAGGTCTCGCTTTAGTTGTAAGTTGGTGAGTGCGTTAAAAACCGTTAACGCTTGAAGCGCGGGTACGACGGCATTGGGTACAGTCGAGAGACTAGTGGGTTTTGAATCAGTGGCAACCGGTGGGCGACGGCGTCAAGACGGTGGAAGATAAGTCTTGCCTTCGCTACCCCTTACTACCAAGTGATATGGTGTTTAGATGCGGAAGGGTGACAGCTCCCCAATAAGCGACACCCAAATACGGTATTTAGAGCAATGGGTCCACCTTTTGGCGAAGAGCCAAATTCTAGAAGGATACGAGGCAAGGCGTCTGAGGCAATGTGGAAATCGGTGAATATGGGTTATCGGCGGAACGACTAAGGTGAGATGGCGAACTACAATGGTGGTTTAGATAATCGGAGTCCCTCCCCACTGATGAATGGCGAAGCAATGATGGCAGACGTGTGAGTAGGCAGACGAGGCGACGGTGGAATAGAGTCATTGGGGAGAACTGCCTGTACCCGAGGTTCGTGATCGGCGACCGGTGGCTTCCTCAGATGGACTAGTACCTCTGTGGGAGGCCGGATGATAAGGGCAAAAGGCTAGGGAGTATGGTAACATATCGTCAAGGAAAGTCGGATCATAAGGAGGGGAATTTTCGCGGGATCCCTGCGAATGGGGAACAAAGATCGGCGACCTTCTGGCAAAGACCGTGAAGCCATTATGAGCAATGGGAGCTAGCTTTTAAGGAGTTATGGGAAGACTTCCACTACATGGTGGAAACCATGGTTCCCAGTAGCGTGGGGTTGGGAGATTGATTATTTTTTAAAGTAATTTTATAGCCTGGATTTCTAAGCGTCATTTATTTTCGTGTATTTTGTTGTATATACCTACATATTGTATAAAGAAAATAGATACAAATCTGTAATGACTACATTTATATATGTAATTTTTTTTCAAAATGCTCGATTGATGATTAGACAGTCTACTGTTGTTGGTTATCTCATCTGCAACAGTAATAAATTTAAATCATCCATAAATTCATTCATTTTAGTTAGACAGTTGTTCTGTTTGAATATTTTATTTTTAAAATAATTTTCATTTTTTCATTTTTTTAATAAAGGCTAGAAATAATAAGTTTTAGAAAACTTGATCCTAATTTCCTATTTTGGGTGAGGATTCCTATGAAATGCAGTAGCTCTTATAACAAAACTAAAAAAAGATCGAATTGAAGAAGAAATAGCCAAATATTATCCTTGGAAAGAAATAGTTACAAGGATATGTTTATTTTCCAGGGAGGCATAAAGGAATTAATATCCTGTACCCCCTTCCGTTTTTACCGTTGAGTGAGTCGGAGTTCAGGAGCCGACAAAGCAACTAGGGATCCTTTGAAGAAGCGACATCCTATATCGGTTTTTTATTTATTCTTTTTGGTGGCAATACTAGTGGAAGTCTCCTTTTGGGTCCGTTCCCTGCGATTAAAGTAAAATAAATACATTAGGGGATATTAGAATTCCAGAGAGAGATCAGACTATGTAAACAAGAATGGAGGGGATGAAGAGAATACTAAAAAAAAGGGAATGAGATGTAGAAGAAGCAATAAACAGACCTCAGAAGAAGCCAATATTTAAGAAAAACATCAGTCTGATTAAAACGTGTAATTTTGGATTACAGGATTAATTTCAAATCAATAATTTTTAGGAATGCATTACCTAATATTTAGGATATTTGGATACTCCATAATCCATGATAAGGTATGATTTTCAAGGAATCATATATATATGTATATATATATATATATATATATATATATATATATATATATATATATATATATATATATATATACACATATATATATAAAAGGGAAAATGGCAGAAACAACATAAAGATATGAAAATAATACTCATCACTCTTATGGGGCGTTTCGTGTAGCCTTTAAAATAATGTTGGTGGTGTAATAGCAGGAAAACATACCTAAAAAAATTAGCTAAAGAGATAATTAATTTTAATTTTAAATAAATTGATAGGATCCACTGACACGCTTTTATGTAGAACATAAAAAATAATCTTCAACTCTGCGTTTTTATTGTTTGAACACTGTTTAATTTAATGCTGTGATCAGTCCACCATACACTAATTCTGCTTCTTCTTCATTCGCAAAATCTATCCCTCTCTCTAGGATTGGTTCTTCCTTCAGTTTTCTCGTGCATGTCCGAATATTATTTTCATTTTCAGAGGTGATTACGATGCTCCGTTACTTCTTAATCAAGTTGTTTAGTGGCACAAGATACTCCGCCATTTCTGGTACAAATCGGCGATAATAGTTTAACATTCCTAATAATCTCACGTCAGTCAGAATCGCCATTTGTCTTATCGCCTTAACTTTCCGCATATCTGGTCACACTCCCTCTTTGGATATTGTATGGCCCAAAAAATTATGTTGACCCTGATCCAAAACAGATTTCTCTCCGGATAATTTTAGCCCGAACTGGCGCAACTCCATAAACACCTTACGAAGATCTTCCAAATGGCGTTCTTCTGATTTGCTAAAAACGTGTAAATCATCCATGTATACCTGGCAAAACGATTCGTCCAGCCCACGCGAAAACTCATCCATAGGTCTCGTTTTTCAGACCGAAGGGCATCCGTGTAAATACGAAATGACCCCGCTCAAAGGAGAACGCTGTCTTGTGCTGCTTTCGTGGGTGCATCCGAATATTGTGGCATCCTTCCTTCAGATCAAGGGTGCTAAAATCGTCACCCCCGCAAGTCGGTCTAAAATGCCATCGAATTGCGGAATGGTATATCGTTCGTCCACAGTGTTCTCATTAAGCTTCCGGTAATCCACTGCTACCCGGTACTTCTCGCCGTCCACACTCTTTTTTTACTGCCCAGAGGGGGCAGTTGTATGGTGACGTACTGTCCACTATGATCCCTTGCATTATAAGGTTCTTTAACATATGTCACCCGGTCATATGTAAATGGATTTCGTGTACCGTCTGCCCTGTAACACTGAGAATCTCACCTTCATTAAAAAATATATCCACGAATTCCTTTTTAATGGCATGGCGCCAATCTTCCGTTTGATTAATCGTCCCGATCTTTGCCTGGCCGTTCATCCTTAAACGTAAGCCTTTATACACCCTTTTTTCTATCTACACTATCCACCGCCCGTTTTTACATCTTATCCTGGCTCCCACTCGCCGCATTGAATCGCATCCGATTATTCCTCCATATGACCGAGGCATATTTTCCACCAAATGAACGGTCATGCGCCCCTCTGAACCCCATCTCCCAAGTTCAATCATGACCTCCCTTTCTACTTTATAGGGACCACTAAGAATGAATAATTTACAGTCACATACCGTACCCTTTCTCCTGTACACAGTGCCATCACCATGCTACGACAAATCACAGTGCTTGAATGCAGGAATCCACAAGACACTCCACTCCTCTCCCGACTCTTATTATAGGCACACCATAAACGCATTCGATAATGTTAATCACTGTGCAGTTGCCTCTCTGCCGATAAAGTCTCCGCATTCTTCACCCTTCGTCCTCCTATCTCGGCTCGACTTTCCTTCAATCCTCTTAAATTGTCTTCCTACTATGGCTCCCCTGGCTCCTGGTTCACTCTCCTCTCCTTCTGTTTCTGACACTGCAGAGAAAATAGTTGACTCGGACAGTCACCTCCTTTTCCACATCCTCTGTGCATTATCTTCCATGGGTTCCCCGGTCTACCTCTATTCGTCTTATATATGGGCATTCCCGAGCAAAGTGCCTTTCCGTTCCGCATTCATAGCACCTGGAGGGGGGGGGGGCAATCAGCCACCAGTCCCACTTTGCCGCACCCGTGGCATTTCCTTTCTTCCCTGCGCCAGTTCTTTCTATCCGGTGCCTGTCTCTTTTCCCGCAGTTGCGGCCACTCTCTCCCAGTAACTCTACTTCTTTTCCGTCTTCCGATTTCTTGTCGCCCGAGTTCTGCCTATTTGAGTTCTCCTAAAAGGAACCTTACTCCATCCTGGTTCGACCTCGTCGCGTGCATCTTCCTCCCGAACACTACCACTTCTTGAGCGCATTCTACGAAAGGCTTATCTCGATGCAGGCAATCCTTATTTCCTGTGTCCCTTGCTGACTGCACTTTAAGGACCGTGGTCATGAAAATGATCCATGCTTCCACTGCGCCAGTATCCATCACTTCTCGTAGTTTCTCATTGATCCTGCTTAATTTGGCGATTAGGCCAGCCGCGTATTGCCCGTTCGACTGGTTAGGTCTCTTCATTTCCCTAATCATGTGCAGCATATCTTCTTCTGGGGCCCATCGCCCCCACCATATGCTTTTTTCAACCTTTCTTTTATAGCACTCTACGGGGTATCCAAGTCCTGTATTAGGTTCAGTACGCTTCTTTTAACCCGGCTTGCTAGGGCCACCTGTAGACTTTTAGCATCCAGTTCGTCAATTAGATCCGCAGCAACCGGGTATTCAATACTGAACCTAATACCGTCACCGCCGTTGAGGAAATGGTTCAGCTCCCCCACATCGCCATTGAATTTTCTCAGATCAGAAATCTCTTATCTTACATCCTGTGCGTTAGCCCTTTTTAATTTCATACGTTCAAGCGCGTTGGTCTCCACTGCGATCCTGTTCGCCTCCCTGGCTGCTAGGTCCGCAAGCGCCATTGCGAGCGTAGTCATCGGCAAAGGCGGGAATACAGTGTCCACCTTTGTCGGCGGTTGTGGCGATAGCGTAAGCGTTTATGTCGCTGGCCTAAGAACGTCTCTCTGTCTCGGTTCTGTCATTTTTATTTATGGCAACAAGACAGAGAAAAAGAAGAAATCGTAAAAAAATGATAAAGGATTATTTTTTCCGTTTACCCAACAAACAAAACAATTATCTTTAAACTTCCCTGGTTTCGGCACCACTTATATTGTTCCAGGAACAAAAAAAAAAAAAAAAAAAAAGGAAAATAAGGAAGAAACAACTCGCACGATAACTGGTTTAATTCTGACTTTATTACTGACCATCCTCCACTATTTAGAGTATCTTACAAATTTATAATGCCAGAGCTGGCTTGCCATTACCAACTATGCGATCATCTGATTTGTCTTGACTTATATATACCATGATTTGTATTTTTAATTTAATAAACGGTTTCATAAGGATGACACGCGATCTGGTGTTTTGAATTCAGCGTTATTTTCCCATATAGATTTCGGGGCTCTCATCGAGAGGTCCTAACTCTCTCGCGAGAGCTCAAACACTATCCTTACCACGTATGCTGATGATATATGTGTATTATCAGTCAACACTAATCCAGTTATTGTATCTTTTGGGTAAAGCCTCCAATCCCATATCACTGATCTTGAATGTTGAATGTTGTCAAAACTGGAGAATTAAAATAAAGTCTCAAAAATCGCATCAAATCACTTTTACCTTACGTCGTAAACCTATGACTTCCTGCCCTTTAGTATCCTTTAATAATATCCCACTAGTGCCTGTAGAACAGATCCGATACTTATGGTTGCATCTCGACAAACGATTAACCTGAAATCCTCATACAAGCATGAAGAGAGAATAAACCGCTCGACGTTTCAGGCTACTTCAACACTTACTAGACAAACTTGTTTGTTACTTTTGTAAATTGGTTTACTTTGAAATATTTTCTTATACTTAAACTTTTGTGTCGAAAGTGTTAGGTTCTTTTCAAAGTCAACTCAATAATGTCAACGGCATTTCCAATTTTTTTTAACAATGGAAGCTTAAAGAACGTGACTTGGTCATTCAACATTTTAATGTATAATCCCCGAATTAAATTCCCGAATTCTAAAAAGCCGTTCAACTGTCCAGCATAAAATTGAGAGATTAAAAATGGAAAACACATTACAATTATATAAAAAAAATTGAAACTATTAGAAATATTTTAAGTAATAGGGATTAGACTAGGCCCGTCAAATAAATTAAATCCACGTTACAGTGCACCTAAAATAGCCACGGAACAGTCAAAACGCTTAGATGAGCCAGTAAATTCAGAAACAGTAGAAGATGATACGAAGTGAGGTACATCATTTTGACTAAGACTTGAAATAATTCAATTTTGTGTTTTAATTTTTTTTAAATCAATGGTTAATACATTTAAGTAGTTATATTATTTCTAAATGTTTAAATTTATAGTAAACATTACTTTGTTGAAGAGTTTCTGGTTTTGTTTCTTATAACCATTTAAGTTTTTTTCTTTCTTTTTTTCAGAGTGTTTAAATTTCATCTTCTGCCTCTTTATATTTTTGTTTGTAAATAAACAATTAATTTACATATTTTTTATAATTCCATAGAAAAGTAAAACAGGAGAAAAACAATCTTATTTCACCGAGGCTCAGAAACAAAAACAAAAAAAACTATGCCATTTTTTCTTCTAGTTTTGCTTTAGGGACGGAAAAAGTGGGTCATAGGATGAGATTTATTGTCAGAGATAAATTTGTTTTTATCTTCTGTTTTATCCTAACTCGATGTGAGGGGAGGTTTTTAGTGCTATTGTGGACGAGGGGTTGGAGATATTAAACATTCACATGAGCCTAGATCCCTCTCCTCGCCTCTTCTTTCCACTCTGCTCTTTAATGTTTCCCTTAATGTTGTCACCGCTTTGTCACATTGACTTCCAATTAGTACGTTTTCGGTTTTTTGTATTTTCTTAATTTTGAAATATCCTTTAATATATAGGCATAATTATGAATACAGATCTGTTTTCGTTTGCATTGGTAGCGGGGTGGCTCAATGGTAGAGTTACCGTGTCGAAGATCCCGGGTTCAAATCCTGAGGGACAGATAAATTATTTAAGCTGTTAACAGCCTGGAATGGATTATTTTGGTTTCAGATACCTTGAAGGGGATCACCAAGCCTTTATATATCGCATACCAAAAATAGGGAGAAAACCTAGTGGTTGAACGAGTTCTCTGAAAAACCATCTTCCTACACAACCGTTGTCTTACTAAAAGAACATTCTGCACGATGTACTGAAGCCATGAGTTTTCATGGGCCTTGGTGGTACAGCTCTTTTTTCGTCTGTATTGTTTCATTTATATTATAGAAAACAAACGGCTAATTCCAATAGAATGATAACAAGTACGTATGCATGGCATAAACAGTTTGTGGAGGGTCGTGATCGTGTTCAGAATGAAAGCCATGACCGCAGACCCCGCTCCAGCATCACAGCAGACAACATCAGTTCGACAGCTTATTGAAGGTGACAGACCTAAACACCAGTGCCATTGCAAGTGAGGTTGGGATAAGCTATGGGAGCACTTTTTCCATACTCACAGAGGAGCTAGGGTTTCGTAAGGTGTGTGCCAGATGGGTTCCTCGACTTCTCACAGCTGAGCAGAAGCTGAATCGTTTGCAGGTCTGTGAAGGTCTTCTTGCAAGATTTCAGGCTGAGGGAGCCTCATTTCTCACTCACATTATCACCTGTGATGAAACTTGGGTGCACCATTACACCCCTGAATCAAAACAAGCGAGTATGGAGTGGAGACTGAAAGGGGAACCTGGACCAGTGAAAACCAAGTCACGGCTGTCAGCTGGGAAGGTTTTGGCTACTGTGATTTTTGACCAGCGTGGCTTGCTGCATCTTGATTATTTGCATGAACGCAGGACTATCAATGCCGCACACTACTGCGACATTTTGAACGAAGTCAGACTTGCATTTAGCCGCAAAAGAAGGGATCTACCGATGAGAGAAGTGATTCTTCTTCAGGACAATGCTCGCCCGCATACTGCGGCCCTGACGAGAGAAAAATTGGAGCAACTGGGCTGGGAGACGCTAGAACACCCTCCCTACAGTCCAGACTTATCACCATGTAACTTTCACCTGTTTGGCCCACTCAAGGAAGCTTTGGGAGGTCAGAGATTCGTCAGTGACGATAAGGTTGAAGCCTACGTGCTCAATTGGCTGAAGACACAACCTACTTCATTCTATGAGGACGGGATTGGAAAATTACCTATGTGCTGGAAAAAATGTATTTCTAAATCAGGAGACTATGTAGAAAAATGAGGTGTACTTTTCTTTGCGTTCAAAGTAAAAATAAAAAAATTAAAAAATAAGTCTCGTTTATATTTGATTCACCCACGTATATCAATCATTGTCGGTGCTCTGGATTTCAGCAATTACTTTCTTTAACAATTATAATCTCTGTTTCAGCTTTTACGATGTACTTTGGTCAAAATGGGATAAAGGGATATGGATTTTTGTAGAACGGTGTTTAGAATGTTGAAGATTCCGGGTTCAAAGCCGGCTGGGGCAGATAAATAATTTAATCTCTTATCAGCCAGCGATGGTTCCTTTGGGATCGGGAGACTAATCTGGGATCTGAGACCCAGCCTCTATAAATTGTTTATAACCCAAACAGAGGGAAAAACTCGCGGTTGAGCGTGATGTTGGGAAAAACGATCTTCCTACACAATCACTGTCCGTGAAACAGTACAGTCTCTTCCACGTACTTAGAAACCAAGGCTTTTAAGGGGTCGTAGTAGTTATCATTTTCTTATTCATTTGCATTGTTTTATTTATGGTATAGTAATCAAACGTCTAATTACCGACGGAATAAAATGTAATATTCTACTCCATGCTGGTATCCGGATTTCAGTGTTTACTGTATTCAAAAATAATAATCACAATTTTAGTTTTTTAGATGCTTTTTACTAAACATAGAATGTACGGAATGGGGAGCGAGGTAGCTCAGTATGTAGAGTGCTGCGCTATCCTGAAGCAACCGAGTTTAAATCAGACTGTGTCAGATGAATTATTCATTCTGGTAATAGCCACGGAAGAACCCTGTGGTACATATTCCTGAGGCTTTTACAGCCTCTATAAAGTGGGTACCCTTAATTGGGGGAAAATTAATCCTGGCGGTTGAGTGTTATCTTGGGAAAATCATCTTCCTACACAACCAATGTCAGTACAGCACATTACCTACAGTTACTGAACCCAAGACCATTCATGGGTTACAGCTAGTACTAGGACTACAGTACATCATTTTTTTATACGTAATTTTAAAAAAATCTTAAAACAACTTTGTTTGTTTGCCGCTAGTTTGGTTGATAACATGCCCATCACGTCCCTCTTTATTTTATTAATAAGTTGTATAGATTTATAATGAAAATTTAAAAGTATTTTTATATATGTCTTTATCAGTAATTAGTCTTAATAATTAGTGTTGACCATTAACTATTCGAAATTCAATATGACTATGATCATTATTATCTCATATAAAAGCAAACTAACTTTATGACTACCAGGCAGAAAAGTATTTGCAGCAATAAATTTGTTTTAAATAGTAAGATATTTATTAACTTTTTTTATTAGTTTTGATTACTAAACTCGCCAAATAAACTTTAACAAATTGAATTCAATAAGGCACTAGATCAGCATTCTTATGAAATTATGAATACACAATTAAAATAATATAAAAAAGTAAAACCATAATTTACGAGGCGTTCTAGATGAATATAAAAAACTATTTTGACTATTATTTATTTATGAAATACTTTATTTTATTATACTCAATGTTGTTATAAGATGCATTATTGCAGTGTAATAATAATTAACCATGATTGAATCGTTATCATATCGCAATGAGTTATTGTTGCTGGTCTGCAGAGTTGATGGTAAAAATGGTCTAAGTATATTCATCTACTGATTAACTAAGTTTCTAGTTGGTATTATAAACTGGTCATTAGAAGCTAGGCTTTCTATTTACAAATAACTGGCTATAGCTAATCCTACTTATTGCTGGTTATCTCCTTTGACTTGGAAGTAAGGGTCTCCCTCTAATGAAGATAGACTCGGAGACTGCTTGCTTGTATAATCTTCTCCGAGTTACAACAAAGGACTGTTCCAAGTACGGCTGCTTCTCTATGCATATAGCTGAATAAAAGCCTATTACGTGATCTTACATTTCACATTTAGCAATAATAAATATTTATTTAAAATATTATATTAATGACCAAATGTCAAATGGCTCATATTGGATTTGTGCCCTTCATATGAAAATCTTCACTGGTACGATTCTTCACATGATAGCGTGGATGGAGAAACCTACCATGGTACGTTTCACATTTATTAATTTGAAATTAATTCGTATCATGGTATGATGCAATTAATATCATTTCATATCAACTGACGCCATAACTTATCTGTGCACGGTAGAGTGAGAAATCGGGTGATCGAGGGATTGCAGTCAATAAATGTTACACAGAATTAAGCATAACTTAATTTATGTTTCGGTTTAAGTTTTAGTCGAATAAAGTAGTCCTGAAAAAGAATATAAGCAATGCAGTAACAAAGATAATATAACAGGTTATAGGTATATACATCAATATAAAATGTGAAATATTTGATGAGAAATAATAAGAAGGGAAAGAAATCTAGAAGATAATAAAAAAAATAAATAAAAAAAAAACCTGCACCAAACAACCCGTGAAGGTTCTGGGGTTTGCCTTAAACCACGCTCAACGGCCAAGCTTTACCCCACTGTACCCTCCCGGTACACCCAGCTGAGTGAGCCCCAGGAGGGTCCTAGATCCCATAAAAGCCATCTCTGGCAGCTAACAGATTAAATAAAAGCCTTTCCAACAGCAGGTTTTGATCCCGGGACCTTCGGCATTGCAACTCAGCGCTCTAACACTGATCCACTCCGCTTCCATACATAATAAAACATAACAAAATTATAAGAGAAATACTAAATATAAATATAATGTTATCAGAGATATCATATTGTCTGAGTTTGAAAGGTTCTATAAGATAATAAAACATAGATAATAACATTGACTGCAACCTACGACCATTTTACACTAATCTATAATATATCCAGTCAACCGTCCCCATGTCAATAATAATGTATGCATTTATTAAATAATACATTCTAGAAAAACTTTCCAGTGAGTAATTATAATTGTAATTTAATTTAATTTTTCACTACTGTATTTAAGAATATGAATTCATTTTGGTGAAATGTACAAATTTATTTTTGTTTTATATTTAAATTTGCTTCTTTTACGAATTAATTGATTCTTGACATATAAAATTCATTAATTTAGGACTATTTAGATGATAACTATCGTTCTAGGTTGAAATTTTGTTAAATAATGATATTATCGAACATTTATTAAGTGGGTAACCAAAGTTGGCCTATTGTGCCCCGATGTATAAAATATGTCGGAAGAGCAACACTATCATTTATCAACTGTCATATTTACTGTGAAGGTAGTTGACAGGCTGGCATGATGTAAATAAATGATATAAGTGGCCCAAAGAAGAAATGTTCTCTATGGCTTCTAAGATAATTTATACAAAATTGATAGAATGTCCTTCATATCCGAAGCGATTCAGGCTGAAGGTGCAATTCCAAGTATAGCGTATAGCGTGGTATAACGGTAGTCCAATAATAATTTTACTATTTTAAAATAATGTTTCAATGATCAGAAGAATATGAAAGATTAAAATAAAGCATATTTTTATCGATAGAAAAATATTTATTTATTAAATGTCTCTCAGTCAATCAACATGCATACTTTTGAAAAGAGAGGGATACATATGTTTAGTTTATAAATAAATTAACATAATTATGTTATATTATGTTTTTATATTTTTATTATATCATTATTAATTGCTGCAATGCTAATTAGTAGTAATGTCCTGCATCACTGCTGTGGCGATCTCAGGGTGGCATCTCACGATTCTATTCATCTCTTTAGTTGCTACCCTATCAGTAACCGATTGCCTCATTTATTCTTACTGAACACATATAACAAAGAAACATTCACAGGATTCGCTCATATGAAGTCATCATGTCATACTATGACATATCGAAAAAGGTTACCTTACATGAGAGTGGATTAAAATTTAACAAATCTGTCTAGTTTTCAGCTTCACGAAGATCAAGATGGTCTTGTAAAGTTGTTGGGCTTAGTGGCGGACGAATTCCAGAAAAGTAAATAAGCCCCGTACCAACTGGGTAGCGTCTGAGGGGTTGACCGAGAAGTAGATGGGAGGATCGCGTTAAGCGTGATCTGGGGGATTTGGATTTGGGTAGTGGTCCAATAACGGAAGTTCGTAAGCAAAGATTTGTGGTATCAGCATCGAGCCTTCATGTTCGCTACGTCATTTTATTATTATTATTGCCTAGTTTTAATCCTGTTTTCATAATACCCACATGACATTTCAAGGAATTTCTGTGAAATATATCTATTCTTTGCATAATTAGTATTTATGTCTTCCTTCATTTTTCTTATATTTTTTTTTTTATAGCAATTGCATTTGTATTTGTTATAGTTGGTTAAATAGATAGTGATGTACAAAAGAAACATTATTACAATAGAAAATTCTTTAACATGAATTGTAAAAATAGAGAGGCAGAAAATGAACTTTATGCTGCGACTGGATCCCTCAACAATAACAAGGAAAAGCAGATAAAATAAATTTCTGACCAAGCGGTTATAAATAGAAGAATTTTATTCTTTTATACCTTTCTGGACAAAAGAATAGTAATTATTTAGAATTTACAACGAGATTCTCCACCTTCGGTCAGCTCGAATCAGTACAGAGGAGTCACCTTTGACCACCACCTGGCTAAGCTGCAGGCACACACCATAGAGCATATGCAGATGAACAGAGCTACGGCGTCCATTTCACTGGACTGTACCCAGCCTTTGACTGTGTGCCTCATGAGTTGTTACTTCGACGCTTGGAAAAGTCTTGCTTTCCGGCCGGGTCGTCTGATCTAAAGCTATCTCAGCGGAAGATTATTTGTCGTACGAGTCGGTAACAGTTACTCGACTTCTAGCACCACCACCTGTGGAGTACCTCAAGGCTCTGTATTGAGGACACTGACGTTGGTGATTTTCACTGCACCCGTGGTTGCAATGAAGTACCCAGGAGCAATGGTAGCTGCATATGCGGATGATATTGGAATTTACGCCACCAGCATCAGCATCCCACATGCCCTTAACAGGCACTGCAACAGGCAAGACGACTGAAACCATAGTGAATCAGTTGAAACTGATTGGCATGAGGGTGAATCCGTCTAAGACGGATGCCATCGTGATGTCATTTCAGAGTGTGAGTAGGAAACCTCTACCGAAGGCTTTTACCGTGGACGGCGGGGATAAAAGATTATGCACTTCAATTCTCTACCTTGGCGTCACCTTTGATAGACATCTCACCTTCTCAAAGTACGTTCAGGCAAGATTGAAGTTGGCACGACAGAAATCCCACAGGCGATACCATTTGCTCTTGTCGCCGCAGCTCTCACTGAGGTTGAAATTAAAAATCTACAAGTCCATCATAAGATCTACGTAGCTCTATGGTGCACCACTACTGAGACACCTCTATAAAACAACACTGAAGCGCCTGCAGCATTA
Organism: Arma custos; assembly: GCA_037127475.1. NCBI lineage: Eukaryota > Metazoa > Arthropoda > Insecta > Hemiptera > Pentatomidae > Arma > Arma custos. The sequence continues at coordinate 109,400,442 of CM073759.1, read as the reverse complement.
ACAGAATTCCATACTTAGGCAGATCGTAAGTGGCACATTGCTCGAGGGGGCACTTAACACCACCATCCGGGAGGAGTTTCGGCTTCGCTCGGTGCCCGAGTACATGTCGGAGGCATATCAGATTTTTTGATGGGCTGAAGACCTGTGCGAACCCCTTATTTAGAGACTTAAAACCACCCCCAGACCTGGAAGATGGCCGGGCAGTGTTCCCTTGGTAGATGTGCTTACATTTGATCTAGGGATGGGGTAAATACTCCCTTGACCTTATCCTTTCTTCCTCCCCTTTTTTCTTTCTACAACTATTTCCTGGTCTCTCCTTGTTTTGTATTATATAACGTCAGCGGCCTTGAGCCGGTTCGAGTAAAAACCGCCTTCAGCGGACTCAGCCCAATGTAACACCTTAAAATACCGAAAGGTAACTGAAGGCTCTTGTTTATACAGAAGCATTTGCAGGTATTTATTGTAAATTTGTATTATATTGTAAATAAAATCTTGGAAGAAGTGAAAAAAAAATAAATAAAAGAATTTACAAGTCAGTAACTAAAAATAAAGAGAAAAAATACTGGTGGGTATAAAAGTGAAATATCCATGAATGTACAGAAACAACCAGGGAAAGGTATAAAATTGATTTCCAGAATTGCAAATGAAAATTAAATAATAATAATAAATATCAACAACTTAATAATATTAATTAATTTATTTATTATAAAAATGTTAATCTTAAAATTGAAACATCTGTACTAAAAAGCGATTTTGGGGAATGAGGTGCTGTAAATCTGGACTTTGATTGTATATTTTACAGTTATAGTATTATATTGCATAGTTTACATTTCTTTTTTTTTTACTTTATTTTATTATCATTTTCGCATTAACTTCTTTTAATTCCGCATGTATATATTTATTTTGTTTATATCATTGTCTTGTTATGGAATGATTGTAAGCTACATAGCACCATTACTTATTGCCAAAAAGTGCGAGATTGTAATCCTTCAATAAAGGGTTTAAAAAAAAAAAAAAGATTGTGGACAGAGAAGGAAGAAAATTAGACGAAAGAAATTTACAGATGGTAGCGGAACGGACAAGAAAGGAACGTTTGAAACTTTTCATTCAGTTGGAGGAGCTACTTTAAAAAAAATGTTTTTGTATTATATTCTGTTCTTTACTATTGAAAGCAAAATAACGATTTTATATTATCTAACTCTTTTTGAAACAAATGTTTATGAATTTTTTAATGATGTATTTTCATTTTACCTTACACTGCACACATACTGTTCAATCTGCTCCTTGCAATAAACTTTTTCCGAGGTGCGAGCTGCACACCCGGAGTGCAATGATCCTATTAATGTGAATTCAATTACGGATTGGGTGATTTCCATAGTAAACTTGTTAAAAAATAAAAATGAACAGTATAAAGAAGAAAACGAATTTTGCTCCTGGGACCATGTTTGCCTAAAAATCTCAAGTTAGTTAGTTGGCTTTAGGACTCAAAAACTGGAGGTTGATGTTTATTGAATTAATGCCTCTTTATGCAGACTTATCGGTCAATGCCATAGTGGAAGTTCTAAATTTTCCATATCCAAGTATAATTATACTGGTTATACTAATTATACTGGATCTGTAATGTGTTTAATGCTGCACTGGACCGTGACCTTCATTTTAAATCTCAGCTGAAGGACGGCATAACTAAGAATTTTTCATTGCCTTTAAACAACTGTAAAAACTTCACATACAATATAGATATGGGACTGATTTGACAGTTATTTTAATATCTAATCATATAAACAAATGATATTGAGTAAATTCATTTTAAAAATATATATATTTATATCAGTTACGATAAATGTATACCGTTATATTTAACCAAAAAAGGAAATTAATTCTTCAAAAAAAATATTGGAAAAAAATATCAATTCTTGATTTATTGATTAGTTATTTTATTACATTCTCTCAGGGAGTACCTCAGTGGTAGGTAGAGCACTGAGTTCCTGTGTTCAAGTCCCCGGATTCAAACTAGGTTGTGACAGATAAGTGTGTCTCTTTTAAATAATGATTTAGTCTGGTAACAGCCATGGATGGATTGGGATCTGGATATCCTCCTGAGGCTCAGCCAGTTTTGTTAATTGTGAACATGAAGGAGTGTCAAGGTGTGGAGCAGTGGGACACAGTAGCACTCTTTCGCACAATATATAATATTCATTAAATGGCATAGGATCTACTAAGTTAACAATGTCGTCAGTATTTGTAGTTTTAAATCGACAACTTTCTTCCTTATCCGACAACATCGAACTCTTAAAGTACAGTTTTGAAAAGGGGACTTAGCAGCCATCTTTTAATGCAAAGAGAAAAGTGATTAAAGGGCCGTAGATAAAATAGTTATCCCTAATTGGGGAGAAATTTGGCTGATGGACGTTATCTTAGACTAATCACCTCCCTGCACAATCGTTGCCCTTGAAACTATCGTTGCCGAAAGAAGTTATTACATAAGTAAATCATAATAGAAACATTACCTCGTACCTTTTACGTACTGAACCAACGGAAACAGTTGACACTTGCAGCTAAATTCGGAGCGACAACTTGCGGAACAAATACCTGTTCGGTTAACATAGACCCTAAAATATTAACAACAATCAGAATAGTTGACTGATGTTGTTAATCTCGAGTATTGAGCACAGGCGTAATCTGATGTGAGAAAAGAATCCAAGCCAGTAGTGGATGGTGAATGGGGAAGGAGGACCCCGGCCAGATCCAATCGACTACAATTGGCCAAGCTCCCTCCGGCCGATCTAATTTGCGGTCTTGCCCTGTCCCAACAATTCTTAATAAATCCCCTAATGAAGGTTCTACTCCATCACCTCATCCCTCTACTTCCCCGATGTCCTATTGAGCCCCTTAATTATCTCGAGTTTCTTCTAGGCTTATAAAGCTCGAATTAAATAATTTAATTTTTCTTTAAGGATACTTTGACGAGTGCTACATAAAGCAAGAATTAATGAGCTAGAGATTTTTATATATTTGATCACAAATAGATCCTTTAAAAGAAAAATGATATAACTCAAAAATTGGAATTTTTTAGTTAATCCTTCAGTAGGAATTCTATTGGTTGAAGCTATTCAATTCAGGCACGACATATCCCATTTCCAACCTGTATTTTTTTTTATAACGTCATATTTGGAGTGGTATCATGTTTGAACTTGAAGTATTATGGGAATAACAAGTTAAAATCAAAAGTTTCAAGTTTTTAAAAATTTTCAATGGTTAATAAAAGAATTTCAATACCATTATTTCTAAAGGAATGCTTTGATTTACCAATACTCAAATTTTTATTTTTTAAATTATATGAAATTTTAAATAACTAGTGAAAAATAAGTTTTTTTTTGAGTTAAGAATAATAGATTCCTTAAGCAAATTTTATTAGTGGAGAATGTTCGTAAAGCACATAGGAATATTTGTGAGCACAGTTTGAAATGGTCTGTGGGGTGCAGTCAATAAATGTTACCTAATTAAGTATAAATTATTTTATTAGTACCAACGTTTCGGCCTAAATTTTTGGCCTTCATGAGGGCTGAGAATAAAACAAAAAAATAAATATCAACAGCCCAGTACCAACACAAATATAGCAGCTTATTAGGCCACAAAATAAATAAAAAATTGTACTTATTTGTCTAATATTTATTGGTTATAATCTTCGAACATTTTCAACTTTCCTTAAGGTGCATCCAGTCAACCATTTCACAATCAATAGAATTATTTATCATGAATCGGCCTTTACCTCAAATAAACAAAACATCACAGTTCTTAAAAGTAGCAAACTATTAATTTCTAATAAATTAATCAAATAATTGCTTCAATTCCACAAGTTAATTTAAGTAATATAACTTAAATAATAATATTAACTTGAGGAATTATTCAAATGCCATTTGGCACCACACACTGTGCCCAGCCAACTTGGTAAAAACGCAATGCATTAAATGATGAAGAAATAAAAATCACCAGGATAATCCGATGTTTATTAATTTATACCTACCATCCTCTCAATCTACCTTTGAACACATCTCATGCGTGTGGTATTCTGATATACCAATCATCTGACGTCCAGACCTGAATCGCTGAGATGATATTATCTACTCTGAATGTCGATTTGTTCTCGGATGTTCGCCAGTCAGTTCCATGCTTATTAAGTAAGATTTTTTCCGCAACCAAGTAAAACGACATAATAAGCACATCTCAACCGACGTAATATTATTTTTATTATTAACAGGTGTTTAATCTCCAACATTATCCAGTGGTAAATCTGCTGACTCCAGGATGATATCATTTGAAACTGAGATCGGCGTGCTAATAGTCGTCAACTTTTGAAGCCTAATTTAGCAGGTAAATCTTTAATGCTTTGTTTTAATTTTAAACCATTGATATTAAAGGTCCCTAAAAGTAAGCCTGCAAATTTCCTTCATAAATTTTTTTTTCATTATTTCGATCTTCTTTTTTTTTAAATATATTTTGCCAAAATCTTTAAATCCTTAGACTTTATGGGCCATAACTCCTTAATAGTAGGTATTTGTTTAATTGGAAGGAAAATATTTATATTATATTATAATATAACGGAATTATATCATATGAAAAGGCTTTAAAGATTACAGAAAACCATTAATAAATTAGTGGTTAGAACAATAATAAAGATGAGTAGAATAATCTTAGTATATTAGTATTGCACCATCCCCCGACCTTTGTAGATATGCATATATTTTTTCTGTGATACCTAAATATTTTTTCCTTAGGTACACTATTTGCTACCTTTTTATGGGTAATTAGTTATATATGATATAATTAGCCATAATAGTGTACTAAAGACACTAGGTAAACATTTGAAAATTTCCGACCCCATACGTCCCACTATATTTTTGTAAATAATAAAATATTAAATATATTAGAAAACATACATACCTTTAAGAAAACGTAGAGGACATCATTTTTTCACTTACCTGATACGGAAAAATGAAAATTTTATCATCACAACAGATTCTTAATGAAACAACTCTTCCTAAGAAGATGAGGAAGTTCATAAATGATTCTTACAGATTACGCAGATACTTGGATAGCAGTTTCAGCTTCAGAACCATCCAATTTACTCAAGGCTCATAGCTGATTAATAAATATGGATAGAGGCAAAAGGAATACTAAATAAACTAGTCTTAATACAATGTTTTTACTTAAGAAACAGTGTCCACAATACAGTTAGTTCAATCTATAGTTAACAACTGTGGCGGTAATGATCACACAGAGAATAAAGCACTATAATAAAGTTACAGCATTGAAACAGCTAAAGCTTTAAAGTAATTACAACCTGAAATTATGCCAAAAACAGACCATCGTTACCACAAAATTCCTTATAATTTTACAGTTATTATCTTATCATTCATAATTTTAGAACAATACTATATTTTATTATAATATATATTTAAATTCTCGATTATTTCAGTAATACTAATTTCATAATAAAATGTAATATTCAGCCAAGAATGTATTATGGGTAATTATAATGGTTTTATTTTTTTTTATTTACATCATATTTCACACTTTACAAAAAGCATTTACAATTATTATCTCCAAATTAATATCACTTACAACAAAGCTCGAATTTTTTCTGTACACATAAAAATTTCAATAATTGTATATACACATCAATTACTCTATGTACATATCTAATATAAAATATATTATACTAATTACAAAGTATTTAATCGGCGGTGTTCAAAAATTGAAAAAATTTTAACTTGCCTAATTATGAATCAAATGCACCTCAAGATACTGTAGATAAGAAAATCTAACAATAAAGATAAAATTTACTAGTATTAAAAATGGGAAAATTATTATTGAATGGACAAGAGTTTAAAATATTAAACGTTATATTAAAAAGAGCTAGAGACAAAAATGATACCAGGGAACCTCCAAAAAAGAAGAAACCTTATTTTCATTGCTTAAGGTTTCACGTGGGTGCAATATGGGTAGCCGTTGCTTTGTTGGCTTACCGCTAGAGGGTGACTTGTAATTCGTTGAATAACGATGCCCTAATTTTACATTTTGATTTCTAAATACCCATTTTATAGCATAGAAATATTAATTAAACACTAAAAATTATTTTAATGCCAGAATCGTAATTTTTTCATGTCAAAATTGCAGTTACAATGAAATTTATATTGACCCTTAGATATATAATAGTATCCAACGTACCATCATATATAATAGGTAACTACAGCTGAATGCATTTAATATAAATTAATGTCAAAATGCCCTAATTGATACATATGTAAAATAAAAAAAATAAAATTCTACAAAATGACTAATCCAATTGTTCTGATACACATCTCGATGAATAGAAAGCAACTGGATGGTTCCCTGAAGGACCAATCACTACACAGACCTTTTGACCACACAGCACAAATTCGAAATCAAAAGTCGACATTTATCAAGTACTTCACTTAAAAAATAAAATCAATTAAATCGCAGAGCCTAATTTTAAAATTATTTCTGTGTTAATATTTACAAAAATATATCACACTCTATTCGAATAAGTTCTAAGTGGTGGGAAGTCCTTGTATGTAAGGGTAGGTGATGCTCCGATGGCGCCAGGGTGCACCTCCGTCGCCCCTGCAATACAAAAAAAAACTACTAATTATTTCAGTCATTATCATAAATCATTAACAAATATTTATTCTAAGTTTGGTATTACATTATAATTCTATGTTTAAGTAATCTATTTTATTCGTCTGATAAATTATCGCATTTACATTATGGAAATTTACAATATAACTACATACATAAAACATTTATTGATAATATTTGCAATTTCAACTATAGAACAAGATCTGTTGGAGATAACTTTGTCACACTTCATTTAGCATGTATACAAAACTCAACATTCAACAGCGTGCCAGCGTGAAAAATTTATAATCAAAATTATTTAATAAATGACCCCTCGAAATTCTATACTGCGCAAAAATTAATAGGGATATTGCTAATTTTGTATTATATAATTTACTTAACATTTACATTGTTGTATATTTAATAATTATTTTAATATTTAATGTAGTATAATTTCTAATAAATATCAATATTTTTATAATAAAAATAATGTTAAAATGCTAGGGAAAGTAAATACAACAAAATTAATGGTATACCTAATATTTTTCGCGCAGTTTATTTCTGAAAACGATGTTGCACTCGTAATATATGTAAATGCTTGTTATTGAAATATTTCAACAACCAATAGATTAATTAAGTTAATTTTGTTTTTTATTTTATAACTAATAGGGCTTTAAGATATTTTAAATATATTAAGATGTAACTTATTGATAAAATAAACAAATACAGCATGTAAAAGTTGACAGAAACGTAGGTAAAACTGAATACGTATGTAGTACAGGAAAGTGAACATTTTTTTTAAAAATTAATAAATATTTATTCGAAATATTATACAAATGCCATTTGGCACATTTTGCTACAATAATGCCCATTCTGATTCTCTTACAATTTTTTTCTAATTAATGTTTACACCAAGTAAGATTTGGTTTATACATAACAAATAATTTTATTTAAAATTGTTCGGTTGAAAATAATCATCTTTTAAAGCAACCAGTTCACGAGCAATTTATCCGAATTTATCTTATAATTTATATATTTACTATTTAATGATTTAAATTTTACTATCAACTAGAAGAATCATTTGTTACCCCTACGGTATCTAAGCTATCCAATTAACCAGTCTTAACGTTTCGCTTTGGATCAACCATAATTCAAACCACACACAGTGGTCGATTCCAATAAGAATGTTTCCTTAGGCTGCTGTAGAATTGTTCAACTTGAGCCTTCAGTTGGTGCTCAGACCAATATAATCTTTTTATATCAGTAAGACTGGCAGCTATTATCTATCCCAGAATTAGTCCCCAATCTTGAATATCCGGAAAAAAAATTATTATTCTTAAAAAAACACTGACTCCCTTATACAATAGAATATAATAGAATAGAAAAATAATTTTATTCTGGGACCAATCCCTTAAGAATAATAGATATTCACAAAATTAAATATATATATATATATATATATATATATATATATATAGTTAAGACCGTGGAAAAATTCCAACGAAAAGCCCTTAGTCTCCAAACTAAAACAGAAATATAAAATATCTGTCCAATATTTCGCCCATTCAGGCATCATCAGGGTAGAAAGAGAATAACAGCAAAACAAAACATGAATAATGGGTAAGGTCTCTTTTTAAATTTCAATATTAATATATATATATATCGATTTTGTGAATGTGAATCAATAAAGTTGAATATATATATATATATATATATATATATATATATATATATATATATATATATATATATATAAATTATTTATTTATTATAGAGCATCTACTTGGGAATTTAGAAGATGTAGGAAGAGTTTCGATTTAAATGAGGTTAAAGAAGACGCATGACGGATATCGAGTAGGAGTGAGTTCCAAAGAGAGATAGACCGGGCGAGAAAGGAACGCTCTAAAGTTTTGGTTCTATGGGAACGGATATAAAGATCGGAAGGGAGAGATATTGTGCCCTGGGATTAGATAGAGGATTTAAATTGTAGAAGACAAGAGATATAAGATGGATGTTGTGAGTTGATGGTTTGATATAAGTAAGATCCTAGGAAATAGAGTCTACAGATAGAAGGAAAGAGCCACTTTAACTCAACATAAAGGCCTTGCCATATGCAACCTTGCTAACCTCGTTGAACTCCTGAATCCTTTGTCAAGCTACTTTTCTTCAGAACCCTTCATTCAGATGACATATACTAATTTAGTAGGTTTCTATCTCTTTACAGTCTTCACTTACGGTCCTTGAGCGACCGCACATTCAATGCAACGAATCTTTTAACATGCCAGGTCGTATTCATAAATAGTTAATAGTATCTACATCAAAGACTATACAAATTTCATTTATCTTTATTGGTATTGTAAAGGTACGTGAGGACTAATGAATCTTTAAATCTTACCAGGTTTGGTGAATGTTTATAAATTTGTTGCTTGTAAGTGCACCGTATATTAAAATCTTGATCCCGCGTTTTCTATATTAATGCAACACGCATCCACTAGTGCTTGTGTAACTTTCCTTATATATTTTATTGACTGGAATAAAACTTATTTGATAAATAACCTTCTCTAATCAGTTTTTTGTCGAAGAAACTCAATCCTACGGTTAATCATAAACTGATTCTGTACTATTGCTAGAAGAAATCTATAGAAGAGTAAGCTAGCGTCTATGACTTGAAAGCGTAATAAACGTAGAAGTAGGGTAGACGTGGCCTGCAAAGTGAAGAAAAACATTCAAATGTACAGATTATTATAAAAAATTAAATTGACAAATGCAAGTTATTACTGTTACGATATGGTCTTGCTTCTTTGGATTAGGATAATCCAAAATAATTTTCTTCAAAGGAACTGTTGCATTTTTATGATGGTGCTTTAAGGTGACCTGCTTTTCTGCGTTGACCTGGTCCATGGTTCGTATGACTTTGTTGTTGCTCGTTTAAGTGAAATCAGCCCCAGACTTTAACTATTTCTATAAGGTATATCCTGTATAGTCGTATACCTTAATAAATCAGGTCATTTTATACGAGATTATTGATTAATAATTATCCAAATGTATCAATTAGCTAAACAATTATATATTTAAATAGGCTGGAGACTGACTAGCCCACATGGTTCCAATTGTTTAAATCTTATATGTATAAGTCTGTTGAACTTACTAAAAAAATAAAAAAAAAATTTTACCACTCCATTTTTCATTTTATTATTATATTTTTTAAGTTCTTATCACATTAAATTTGTTTCTTTCATTAACTATTACCCATTTATTGTAATCTTATCATGGTTTCCCTAGCTTAACAGATAACTGACGACATCAGGTCAGATATTTTAATTTTTTTTTTTTATATATATTTTTATCCGAATAATTACAATCTATGAAAAAATGTTATATTCTTTTTAATTTAAATGTTATAATTTAAATGCTTGCACAGGACAACGTCTTTCGGATCAGCTAGTATATTTAGACATTTATTAAAGGTCGGAAACTTTTTACTTATATAATAGAGACAGATATATAATTAGATTAACAAAATAAATAAAACATGACAAAACCGTTCCCCCAAGAATATTCGAAGCTCGTGAGAACATCGCACGGGTAAGCTCACATCGGATTGCTATTTAATATTCAAGGATAGGTTTAACGAAAAGGAAAAGAAAAATCCTTTTGCCTCGGTTTTAGTACAGTGCTGTGTAAGCTAGATCAGAAGTCCCATCCCTTGGCGGCCTGCTTCTGACTGCCTAGTCGGAATAAAAGCGACCTCGTTGATCTGGCTCGGGGCTTATCTGCTTAATATTCAACGCCCTCCCATCCCTCTTCCATCTCCTGTATTCCTATTTGTATTAGATTTTAAAGTCTGATTCGATTCGATATATCAGAAGGAATAACGCGCCTGTCTCGCTATGTGAAGGAACATCTGGAGGAAGAGAAAGATTGAAAAATAGACTTCTGAAAGCACCGAATATTTATGAAGATTCCTCTTCCTCGGCTGGAAAGAAGGAATTTAAATAAAGATCCGCCTCGCTCATCAATCATATATTTAGTTCCATTAATTCTCCAAAACCTCCCCCCCCCAAAAAAAAAAATATTTTTTAAATTGCCTTTTTGTTTTATTTTTGCGATTCTATCCATCAGAAAATTCAATCTAAGCATCCCTGATATCTAAGTATAATTTTTAATCCTTTTAAATTGATACGAATGAAAAATTTATATAAATGGATGAACATTTTTAAACTATATTTCTGTGTATTGCTCCACGATGTAAAACCTTTGGCCAACAACGTTTTGGATTTTCTCAAAAAATAAAAATAATACCTACAAGATTTTTTAAACATTAATAAACTAGAAATTCAATCACTCAGCATGATGATTATAATAATCCTATATTTTGATTTTTTCTCCATGCATTTTGAAACAGTTTTCTTATAGATTTTTTTAGACATTCTTCACAAATACCCTGTAAAACTGAAGGAAAGCATATCCATGGAGGACTCGGATTGTGAGGCAGTTGACTATGGTTGGAGGACCAAGCTATTAATCACATTTCACCAACCTTTTTTGTCACATTTAGGTGAATTTAAGTAATTTTTATATTACGTATTGATATTTAAATTTTGGGCTTAATTTTATGCAACTTATAAATAGAGATTCCTAATAATGTATGGCCGATGAAGGATGGCAGTAGAATAATAAGGAACGGTAATATATATGTTTGTTTTTTTTTATATAATTTACATACAACAAGCAAATAAAATAAATGATCCATAATGACTTGAGATTTGGGCAAGTAGAGAAGCTATCTAGTGGTAGTACTCAACTAAGCAGATCACGATACCTTCTTCTTTTCAGACGTCTCGGAGAATCACCGAGAATTAAAAAGGTAGCTAGATTCGAAACTTGTTTCAAATGGAACATTAAGTTCGTTATGGATGACTTTATTCGTAACAAAGTAAGAAGCATTGTATATTTGTCGCAGGATTTTTTTATTGTAGGGATTGGATAATAGAAGAATACGAAGGCTTAGCGGAAGCCCAAAGCTCTACATTATAATTACAAATTGTTCTTATGATAGTAATGTATATTAGTCTAGTAAGATAACGTATGTAAGTCTAGAGTAATTGTTGAAATAGCCTGAAACGCTAAGCATTTCTAGGTGTAGTATGGGGATACATATATATATGTGTTTTAACATTTGTTAAAATAAAGTTTTAAAAATAATATCTTGACTTGCGTATGATTACCTTTAAAAAGATCCGAAAAAGAAAATATTAGCTTTAATAAATTTTATACAAATAACCCTCTGAAGCTTATGTCAGTTCGTGCTGTGGAAAAGCCTTAAGCAAAGCTAGCAGATTATAATTACGTTATATACGAGTATGATCTGAGGCAGAAGTGGTTCCAGCTTGAGAGTGGGAGGGCTTTTGGCCAAGGCCCAACTTAGCTACTGTAAATAAGGGTTTGGGGGCGTTCATTATCTCCCTTGGATCTTCTTAGTCAACTGCCCTTAATGTACATTTCACCCTACGTTGATCTCGATGGACTTGATAAAGGACATCTAGTCGAGTTGGATTAAACTAAACAAGAGACAAATTTTGGCTGACCTTTTTTCCGTCTCGCAGTAGCATGATAGAAATAAATGGAAGCAACGTTTTCGAGAAATAAAAAAACAATCTCATTCAGTTAAATTTTAGAAGAAATTGGATGGTGGATAAATTATATTAGACAGAAATAAATATAGATTTGTTTATTTAAAATTATATTTTGTTGATAAACATTTTCATATTGTTGCGGGCAGGGAGAGACAGACGTGCGGAAGGGATTAACGTCTGAAGCTCGTTGGCGGAAGAGATTATCGAGAACGGTTCGAGAACGGCCTTCCCCCACTTCCTTGCGTCTAGAATGTTCGGCCTTGCCAATTTAAATACCCCCCTCGTCGCCTGTGAGTCAATCAGAGAGTAAACCAGGTAGTGTGATGAACTAGTTATAAGTGTATTAGTGAACTGTGACAGTTTGTGAGTGTAATAAACTGTTTATGTTTGTTACTGTGTATCAGTTTGTTATATTTGGGGATTCTTACGGTTGGTGGACATTAATTAGTGAACTGTAAGTGTTAATTTGTAGTTATAAGCTCTAGCGTAATTTTATTGTATTTGTACAAATTTATGTAAATAGTTAAGCTATTTCGTAGTAGTAATATCTTATATTATTTTAGTAATTAAATAGGCCTAGGTTATAATAAATACTTAGAATATTGTTATTGTAAATTTATATTAGTTTAATAATTTAATTGTTTGTAACTTCATTGTATTCTTTTTGTCTCGTTACATAACAGTCATCAAACCCTTTATCTATAACAATAGTTTCATGCAATAATAATTACAACTTCAACATTCCCCATCAGTACTCATTATCTTATAACCATTTATAACATTAATAATTTACAATTAAACCTCCATCCATCATCCATAACAGTATCATTTCCAGCATCTATAACCACAATCTTCGGCACTAATCATAATTAGAACATAAACATTCACCCTCAGTACTTATTATCTCATAACCATTAATAATTTCGAAGCAAAACTAGATCTATCATTTATAACAATAATCCTATGCACTAATAATATTTACAACGTACTCATTACCTCATAACCGCTAATAGACACCATAATTTTATTACAAAACATTTCCCATAATTCCATATGCACCGATGGCAATTACAACTCAATTATCCACCATCATTAAACCTTATCTCATAATAACATAATAACTAACCGCTAATAACATAATAACTCCCCTTTAAAACCAGTTCCCTCATCTCCAACCATAATTCTATGTGCACTAATACTTAAAGAAAGATTCCTATCTGTCTTGTGGCAAAACGCGACGATTGACAACGAAATAATTACTGGCTCTATCTGTAACTGACCACCCGCTGGCCTCACCCCAAGTCTAGACCGACTACAGTACATAGAAAATCTAATACTTTCCTCTGATTTCTTACTCCGGAACCATGGCTTCTCACTAGTACTTGCGTTCAACTCATCTTCAGCCCCCATCTTCATTCTGAAGACCCCACCTGCCGTCGGCAGGGGTTCTCTACTTCTCGGGCCTCGAGAGGAAAAACGGTTGGGTACTTGAAGGCTTTTCCGTGCTGTCGTCAGCATTCTTACTTCTTCGTCTGACAGGTGCTGCCCCTGGTGGTCATCATTATCCCGAGAAACTAATAATTATATTTAACGTCTTCAAGATTCGAACGGAGCCGAATATTTTACGGTGGAGACTACTGATTAGTTTCCTGCCTCGTGTTGGAATCGGAGCTATGAACCGCTTGGTTCAGCGTCTCCACAAACAGACGTAACCTTCTATTAAGAATTAACTTTTAATAAAATATTATTAAAACTAAATGTTAAGGACCTACAATGCCTTTAACCAAAACCATATAAAAAGAAAATTTATGCAATTAGTCAGAAAAAGAAAGAAACTTAGAAAATCTTATTTGGGATAGGATAACATATACCTACATATTAATGTACGAAATCCTTACAACCTAAGGTCTTTTTAAAACCTAATCATTTTCAATCATTTAATCAATTTCTATATTCAATTTAATCATTTTCTATAATACGTTAACTAAAAATAAACGTTTGACTCAAATGATAACATACTTCTTTTTGATCACAAACATGAGAGTACAATTTTTTTAACACACATTACTTTCCTTACATTGAACTAAAGCTGTGATTAATGCACATTAACTATCTACGTGTATATTTTTAAAAAAATTCTCAGCCTGTTACATTTTCATTTTGAGTATTTTATTCAGCTTATTCCTGTCTAACTGATCCTTAGGTTATTAATATCTCTAAAACATTAAATTCCAACATTAAATAGGTTCCTAGTATATCAAATACTTGACAAACTTTTAATTGTTGTAATCGGTATGACTAAATTTTCATTCAAGTTGAAGACCTGAGGAATCTTTCAATTCCTCTCGAGTTCTTTAACAGTCGAAATTGCTTCAAATAATCACCAATGGATCCAATAATATGCGAAATAAGATTATTCAAATTACAGAATGCCCGTTAGATATGTTTCAGATTTTCGCGAATGTCTCTACCTCTAACCTAGTGGAAACGCGGCTATTCCATGAAATGTACAAATATGTAAGACAATAAATATATATCGTACAAACGCTTATGATAAATTTAAAATCTGTTGAATTGATTTGATTATATAGTTTTACGAAAGTTTTTCTCTTCGATCTTTTTTACTATTACACTTTTTTAAACTTCTCGGGATCGAACTGTGGTCAAGTATCAAACTACTATGCCAAAGATCGCGAGGTTCTTAACCCGGCAAATGACCCTGAGATTTTTGAAAGGGAATAAAAAATCCTTGGTTACACCGTCCATAGAAGGGATGTTAAACGTGGGTCCCTATCCTGTACGAGGTACCCGTTAAAAATCCCTTTTCTAATGAAACCAATTAAATGCAAAAACGGCTAATATTATTTATATAAAATCTAACTTAATTAACGTCAAAGTTACCTATATGTTCCTTTCTTAATAATTCTTGAGTACTCTTCATCAAATCATTTGATATGTTTGTGGCTACACGAAGAGTACTCAAGAATTATTGTTATAGGAATATATAGGTAACTTTGATGTTAATTAAATTAAATTTTACATAAATAATATTAGCCTTTTTTGCACTGTGGTCAATTGGTTAGCATAAAAAACTACTAGGCCAAAGATCCCGAGTTCGTATCCCGGTGACTCATAGATTTTTTAATGGGAGTAACAAATACTTGGTTATACCGTACTTAGATCCTTATATTTCTTTAGATTAGAAGAATATATACAGCAAAATATTTCTAGAATAATATCACATATATATATATATATATATATATATATATATATATATATATATATATATATATATATATATATATGTATATAGGTATTGTGTTTTAGATCTCGAGTTTCAGTCTTTTTTTTAACTTCTTAGGCGACGTTTCGAGACTAGGTTAGTCTCGTACTCATGCCCTGACAGTGAACAAATGAGCTTTTAGTAAAAACATTTTCACCTATCTTGGCTGATATTTACTTAGAAGAACTGTTAAATACAGTCATACCCAAAATACCATTTAATATCCCGTTTCTATTTAAATATGTGGATGATATAATAACAGCGATACCAACCGACAATAATGAAAAAGAAATAATTTTAAATGAATTTAATAAATATTCCACTCGATTAAACTTTATTATTGAATTTGAAAAAGATAATAAAATACCATTTTTAGACGTTCTCTTAATCAGAAAATCAAACGGGGAAATAGAAACTAAATGGTGGCAAAAACCTATTCACTCTGGTCGATACATACACTGCACAAGCCAATGCCCCAAAAGATATAAAATAAATACGGCTAAAAACCTAATAAATCGCCCGAGAAAATTATCATCCCGAATACACCAAAAAACAGCCGAAAACAACGTAGTGGACCTCTTATTAAAGAATGGTTATCCGCACAGCCTCCTTCGCAATTTATTAAAAATAACAAAAACACTTTCTAACCAAAACAACCTAAATGAAACCAATCCTAAAAAATACTATACAATACCTTATATACCAACACTTTCAGAAAGACTAGCAAAAACACTCACCGGCAATAAAAGTAACAAAGACTCCGCAATTACTTTAAAAAACACAGCCACTGTGACAAGACTATTTACAAAAACCAAAGATTCGGATAAATTAGAGGTAAATCAAATGTCGTGTACGAAATACAATGTGAAGATAAATGCGGTAAATCCTATTTCGGAACATCGGAACAATACTTAAAACGTAGAGTGTACCAACACAAATATAGTTGTGATTCAATAATAAAAAAAACCAATAAACCAGATCAAACAGCTCTCACTACACATTTTAGAAATACACAACATACCTTTAAATTTGATAAACCTAAAATAATACACCAAGAGAAAAATAGTTTCAAACGGAATATAAAAGAAATGATAACTATAGAGAAGTATAAAAATCGCGCTGTAAACAAAAAATCGGATGTTCAAGGTCTTAGCTCGTGTTATTCAAATTTAATTAATTCATAATATATATAAAAATAACAATAACCTAATATGATTCAACAATTAAATAAACTGCTGTTCCTAAAAATGGATTACTTACTCATTGATCATAGCAATTGCAATACAAACATTTTATGCTGTTTTGCGAGGCAACTGATTAATGAAAAACTGATTCATTCTTTGGAATTTGTATGTACACCCTATCTATTACAACTTACACAGGTCATTTTATAGTGTGCTATTTAATGTTTTTACTAAAACCTCATTTGTTCACTGTCAAGGTATGAGTATGAGACTAACCTAGTCTCGAAACGTCACCTAAGAAGTTAAAAAAGACTGAAACTCAAGATCTAAAACACAATGTAATTTCCATAACAGTCAAGATAAGTATAAACCAATATATATATCTTACTAATATTATAAATGTGAAAGTTTGTCTCTCTTTCACGCAAAAACTACCGAACGGATTTGAATGAAACTTTACAGTAATATAGGTTATACATCAGAATAACACATGGGCTATAGCAAGTGCGGATTTAGGGTGGTGCACGGGGGCACGTGCCCGCCGCACCCCCGACAGTTTTAGAGGTACTTTGGAGAATCCATTATAGTACATAATTAAAGGAAAATAACATGATCATAGTTGTTAAAATATCAGAAAGAACAAGAGTAAAACTATTTGTTTTGATATCCAACTACAAATATTACTAATATTATAAATGTGAAAGTTTGTATGTATGTTTCTCTTTCACGCAAAAACTACTGAACGGATTTGGATGAAACTTTACTGTAATATAGGCTATACATCAGAATAACACATGGGCTATAGCAAGCGCGGATTTAGGGGGGTGCACGGGGGCACGTGCCCCTCCGCACCCCCGACAGTTTTAGAGGTACTGTGGAGAATCCATAATAGTACATAATTAAAGCAAATCAGGAATTTAGCATCTTGAAATTTGCAGATAGGTCCTTTGTATGATTTAAGAAAGAAGTTTGGATAATTCCACCCTTATTATAATAAGGGTTCAAAGGTTGTATGGAATCCGTCAGTTTTGAAGTTAGACATCTGAAATTTTGTACGAGTAACGTATAGTGAAAAAAATTAAATTATTTATTATTTTAAATTATTGTTAAAAAGCACTGTCAAGAAACTTTGTGCGGGAGTCCAAATTCTATACGATCGAAGCCGCGGGCAAAAGCTAGTATATATATATATATATATATATATATATATATATATATATATATATACACACACACATATGATAGTATTCTATAAATGATAGTATTTCCATATGACCATGGAATAATATTACACATATACGCGCTCACTTCTGTGGTGTTTCTGTCGATTCCTCAATGGTATTTAACAAGTTAATTATGTATAAATTTTTGACTAAAATTATTTGGATTGATGTATATTATGCATTCAATTTACTTTTTTTAACATTTTTTTGTTACCAAAACTAAATAGACAGACAAATCTAGCTGTTGTGAAAGGCTATTTAAATTAGAAGACCGTATTAAATATACAAGAACAATTCAAAGAAATGTCATGAGTTTGCTGTATGTATTTAAATCGTTTGGTTATCGATAGATTAGGCGTTTTTTCCTAACCGTTATCTATTAGCCATTTTTTAATTCGTATTTTAGAGGAAATATCAATTTAATACTTTATTGAAATGGGGAGAAAGTAGAAATAATCGTTACCGAAATTCATTTATTAAAAATTTCGTTATAGGTAATTAAAAAAGTAAAACTGACAAAAAAAGAGAGAAGCGAAATGTTAAATATATATTTAAATATCCATAAAAACTTAGTTCAATTGTTTTTTTTATTTCTGAATCAACAGCATTTAATATAACCAAATAACAACAATTATAATAATTAATTAATTTTTTTTAGTCTCACCCGAGATTTATGTAGGTGCTTACCTACATACCTACCGGGTAGGTGCTTCTCCGGTAGAATCCGTAAAAAATAATTACTTATTTTTTAATATCAATAATTTTGAATTATACCTACAATATACTGATATATATATATATATATATATATATATATATATATATATATATACATTGTGTGCTAGGGAATAATTGAAATAATAGGATATTTCTGTTCTTTCTTTTTTCCCTCTAATCCTTTCAAGTTTGAGGGGTCTCCATCTGCTGGATATACATGAACATAGTCTCATACCCTTCTCTTATTCCATTTGCATACGGATGCTTTTACAGTTTTGCGTTACAAATAGGACTTCATCTATGAGTACAATATATAGCAGTGCGTTAGGACTGTCAGCTCATTTCCATATTGGTCTATCGGATTCTTTGAATACGGTCTCTCCGCGGAGGGTAATCTTTTTTATTGCGTTCTATAGCTCCTTCCTCCGAACAGAATAGAACCATAGTGTTATTTATAAGATTTATTTATTTATATTGTATTCTACACATTTTCTACAATGGGGCTTAGATTAGATATACTAAACTATTAAATATTAAACGTCCATGAGCTACCTTCAATAACAGATACAATGGGAATTCAATTTCAGCCATGGTTCTTGGGAATGATTGAAATGAAGTTGGAATTTTCCATTTTCAATCTACAATAAGGATAAACAATGGTTTATCCTTTTTTTAAACTATTTTTCTTAATAAGGTATTAAAATTTTGAGAAAGTAACGAATACTAACGCAAATCAGTTTGCAAAACGAACCCGTGGAGGTTGTCCGGAAAGTGGTTATGATAAGGGATACGCCGTAAGGGAGGTGTGAAGCAGGCATCCCCTATCTACATCCCCTACCCCCCACTGTACCAACCAACTGCCCCATAAAGGTAATATAAAAATGCAAATAACCCTCGAGACTACACTTTACCTCCTTGTATGAAGGCCCTTTCGAATACAAAAACCCATGATCTAGGCCACCTGAATTAACTACTTGAGTAGCCCAAGTCCTGATAACGTTCTGAAATTTTTAAGCCTTTTCATAAAGAATAAACGCTTCATTTTTTTTTACTCGGTTTTATCTTAAGACGGGTTTAATAAAAAGATTCATTCAATATTAACATATATATCTACATGGAACCTAGATGTTAGAAAATGTACATTACTTTTTACCGTGTACCATTACCGTCTCAGTACTAAATTAGGACGTCGAGAAAAGTAAGAATTTTAAAAGAGTGAAAAGAAAGGGTAGAAATCATTTTTAGTTATTATTTATTAAATAAACATATGAGATAGCTCTTTGGGCATGCATAATTTCCTAACTAATTATCTTACTTTACAAAAGATGTATTTAAAAGTGTAAAGACATTTTTATTTCATCGTTTATCTAGTCAGTCCGGTGCTACTACCAATCGGTGTAGACCGACGGGATTTAAAGCCCACCTTTAATTCATTTTGTGGCGACCTATAGTCATGTGTGGATGTATACCTTACCACAACTTAGTTTTTTATTTGATCAAGAAGTAGATAAAATTTTCTGAACATGTTTGTTTTTGCGACTTAATGGAAAGCATCCTAAGGTAATTAGAAATAAGATTGTAAATATGGACCTTGGGCCTTTAATATAATAAACCTGGTTACAAAACTAATGGTTCAGAAACCTTCTAATGCTTTCAAAGATCAGATATCAAATTGTATCTATACTGCAAATATATTTATTTAAATATATATTTTAATTTTTAAATATATTTATTTTTTATCTAGGTTTATTATCTTTTATACTAAATTAATATTTTATTCATGTTACAGTTAATGAAAGAATTTAACTTCCTTTATATACTTTCAATGTATATGTTTATCCAAAACTTAGTAACTTATTCTAAAAGTTTATCTCAAATTTTCATTATCAAAGGATTAATTATAAAACATCTAAAATATAACACTGTCAATACTTGCCCTGTAAAAATATAAAGTTCTTCTGCTGGACGTGCACCAATTCAAGTAAATAGGATAATAATTGTTACTATTATTCAGAATAGTCTTTTTCTTAAAGGATAAATTGTATTACCTTTAAATTTGGTTTTATTGATAATAATAGGTAATATGATAATTAAAATTAACATTAATCTTGCTAACACTCCTCCTAATTTGTTAGGAATGGATCGTAGAATAGCATAAGCAAATAGGAAATAACACTCTGGTTGGATATGAACAGGTGTTACTAAGGGGTCAGCTGAAAGGAAATTTTCAGGGTCTCCTAATGTTCGGGGTTCTAATAGCACTAGTAAGGTAAATTAAAATAATGTAATTATGGCTCCTATTAAGTCTTTAATTGAAAAATAAGGATGAAACGGGTATTTATCATAATTTCAATATAATCGTAAAGGGTTATTTCTTCCAGTTTGATGTAAAAATAGTAAATGGTTAATAACTAAGGCTGTAATCACAAATGGTAGTAGGAAGTGTAATATAAAAAATCGTGTTAATGTAGCATTATCAACTGAGAACCCTCCTCACAATCATATTACTAAAGTTTTTCCTAAATAAGGGACTGCTGATAATAAATTGGTAATGACTGTTGCACGTCACAAAGATATTTGTCCTCAGGGCAGAACATACCCTAGAAATGCAGTTGCTATAATTATTAAGAATAATATTACTCCTGATCAAGTTATATATAATTTACAGAATCCATAGTACATATAATCCTCGTCCAACATGTACATATAAACAGATGAAAAATAACGAAGCTCCATTAGCATGAGTATATCGTATTAATCATCCATTATTCACTTCTCGGCAGATATGAACTACACTTCTAAAAGCAAGTTAAATATTTGCGGTATAATATATAGCTAAGAATAAACCTCTAATAACTCGGATTATTAAACATATTCACAGTAAGGACCCAAAACTTGATCAAAATGAGATTGAGGAAGGAGATGGTAAGTCAATTAGAGATCCATTAATAATTTTAAAGAATGTATGTGTTTTTCGTTCAGGTTTATTCATATATTTTATTTATTTACTCGTAAAGGCCTTTCATTAGTTTTTGCAATACTCAGATACTACAATTATTGTGAATAATAAATAAATATTTTTTATTATTGTTTATTGAGCAGTAATTATATTAAAGATTTTAATTAAGGCTAAATTTCGTTGTAAAATGTTATTAGTGAAGTAATCAAAATTATAATTATAAAATATATTTATAAAATTATAATTAATATAATACAATTATAACAATTAATAAATATTATAACAATTATAAATATAACTGAAATTATTATTATAGTAAGAGGGGATTTGAATCTTTCATTGGAAGCTACACTTGCTACATAAATGAATACAACTAAAGCTCATCTTAATATAATAATAATAATAATATATGAAAAAAAGAATGATTATTGTATATATATATTTTTCAGGCGCCTCTGAGGGTGATCAGGAATAGTATGGGAAGCAAGTTGAGAGACTAGCGGATTGAAGTGTGTATGGAGCTTGTCATGGAAGGATAGGTATTTAGTTTGGACCAAATCAGCAACATATGGAATATGAAGATCATGATAGATGAGTTTGTTTGTGACATAATAAGGAGCATTTAGGATTTTACGAAGGATTTTGGATTGTAAGGATTGGGTACGAGATTAATTGGATGGTTTAGTAGAGCCCCAAAGCTCAACACCGTATGTCCAAATAGGTCTGATAACTGTCATGTAAATGAGTCTTTTGTAATTAATCGGGAGCTTAGAGCGTTTGTCCAGAAAATGTTAAATTAGGCGAAAACGTCGAGCAGTTTCTTGTCCTTTCACTATTGTATGAGGATTCCAAGTGAGACGTTTGTCCAGATGGAGTACTAGGTATTTGTTCGATCAGGGGATCAGGGATCAGGGATCAGTGGAATATTATTAAAGGATACAGTAGGGCAGGAATTCGTTTTCTTAATTTGTGTACTGAACAATAAAATGAAGATATTAAATACAAATATGGTGATCCAAAATTTTGATTACCCATACTAAAACCGACAACATTAGTTAAGATAATTGACGTTCTTCTTTAGATATGCTGAATTTCTTTGACCATATCCCGGCCAATTTACAATATTGGTTTTTTCTCGCAATTATTTAGGGCTCCACTAAATTGTAATTAAATAGTAAATTGTTTTTCAAAATCAATAATGCTTAATTCAGGAAAGCATTTTATATGAAATAACTATCACTAACCGCACTGAAAATACAAAAAAAACAATTAGAACTTTTGGCTTTCATCCCTCATACGTAATCATGGACTGGCAGAAGGATTTCTAATAGGTCTGAATAGTGCGAAATCGTTTCTGTACTAGTTCCTCAGAAATTACCTAGGAGAAACACGCTGATTCATATGCTTGGTATGGTAAGTATTAATGTTGCTGATGTTCGTGATTTAAAGCTGATGAAAAGAAATAAAGAAAAAAAAATGCAAATTGCCTTGTTTCATATTGGTATTTATCTTTTTCTTAGATTCAGGAATTAAGCTCTAGAAAATTATAATACATACTAGGATTTGACAATTCAAATGAAGTAGCTAAAAGGCCTGTTAATATATAATCGCTAGACTATTAATCTGATGACAACTCCATCTTGTGTCACTAAATAATGAAAAAATGTTTAATCATATTATTTGTTAATGAGAAGTTTTTCCCCTTTAACCTAGCAAAATTTAAACTTAAAGATGTTACTGTTGTAAACCCGTGAAGTGTTATAACAAGGGAGTACTGTTTCTAAGCCAGTGGTTGTTAAGGGGGTGATTTGGCTAAGATCACGCTCAACCCCAAGGTTTTCCTTCAAATTAATGGCACAACTTTAAAGTGGTTGGGTGTGCCCTCTAGAGAATATCCCGACATCAGAGTCGACTAATGACTATTAAGACAGAACAAATGCCATAGTTGGGCTTAATACCCGATCCCGGGAGACATTAGCTCAGTTCGCTATTCATGATCATGAGGCACTTATGACGAAAGCTTCAATAACATGCACATCAATAACAGCAAGAATATAACAATGTATAGAAGATCTAGAATTTACTTTAAATTATTTATTTTTTTAAGTATTTGTTTGTTTCTGTAAGACGCATTATGCTCCCATGGCTATTTGGACGATGGAATAGTGGCCTAAATTTTGCCTGTCCAGGTATAATTAGGATAAATATATTTAACGAGTACCTGACATTGCACAGGCTCTCCTCCAAAGAACAGCATAACTAAGGATTTTTCTCAAATAAAGGATAAAGGACTGGCGTTGTGGAGGATATGTGCTAGATTTTTCCAACTTTACGACACGATTAGATTTTGTTGTTAAAGCCGAATTTTCCTGTTTTATTTTTATTCTTCAGAGATTCTTATGTTTAAAGTTAATATTATTCTCAAGAACATGTTAACTCATCTTTCAATCATCCCTAATCGAATGATTCAGTTAAGCTGGACTCTGAAATTTCATCAATTCGTCTAAGCTTGGCGGGAGTGCCGGGAATTCAATACAGGCACCTCAACTATATATTGTATTCATTCTTGATACATCAACAATGAGATATTTATTACTATTTAGACCAGTTTACACAAAACTTTGACTACGCAGGCTTCCAGGGCTTATAAAAATGCTGATAGCATATAACTACAGCCGACAAGCCTTGCATCAATTAAAAAAAATTGCATAAACTTTAATTAAAATAAAGAGGCCTATGTATATACCACACACCATTGTGTATTTGGTGTATAAAACAATGCCGAAACAAACCTCTTAAAAAATAGAAAGCTTATAAGCTCAAGTGTGTATCACCATTTAAGTACAGCTTTTGAATGTTCTCTTAAAATCGACTTAAGGCATAACATCTGGTCAAACCATTGATTGAAAAAAATGGAATCATTCAGTATGAAACCTAATAAGTAAAATATATTTCATTTTAATATTTTACACTTCTAAATAAAAATATGTAACATACATTCTATTAAATATATGTGCTATAAAAAATTATAAAATGCACATAAGTTTTAACATTTGGCCATTTCGAAGGCTAATTACAACAAGATTTCACTATATTCCTGGCTGCATTATGCTATGTATTTAAGAATTTTTTCAATAAAAATATAAAATGGAGAAGAAAATTGCTCGGGTGGAGGTCAAAAAGTAATTTCTGAAATACTAGTCGATACTATTTATTAGAAACGGACGTTTCGACATACATTGAGAAATCGTTCCAATCTTTTGACAATTAATTCTTGAAGAAGAGCACCAACTTAATTCAAGACGTTTCTTCTCCATATTTATTCGGTCAATTAACAATTTAATTTAATTTATATATTAATGATATAAGTATAGGGCTGAAAAATTAAGCTAAAACCCAATGAATAATATTCTTGATGGGTAACCACGGGGAAAGTGTTATTATTGAGTTAGGTGCCCCAGTTTTCCGAACGAGAAAAGCAATTAACCGAAAGAGCATGGCGAAGGGAAGAAGGGACTTCCCACCCTACTGGGAAATGACAATAGGCGTTTTAGTTAGGAACAAGGCCGCCAGATGGCCGTCCTATCCTCAAGTAGGGTAGATGGGGTGTTAATGTGGTGTACTATTTCTTGATATCGTTTGATGGTCAATCCATTTCTATAGCTCCATTATCTCGAAACTCTTAGCTGTGTTGAGTAAATTCATTTATCTCAGTATTATTTATTGATATCAAATAATATTATATAAAGAATATAATATAGAACATCATTTACGCATTGATTTTCCCGAACGTTGTATTTTTAAATTAATCTTCTTAAATTAGTTCCAATAAGTTGAAGATGCCATCGCTAACCTTTTTCTCATAATATTTACCATCAACTGATTGGGAAAATAAATTATGTATTCTACATTAATAATTAAAAGAAAAATAAATGTTTACTTCGTTGTAATTTTAAGAGCTATTAATAATTAGCGGATGAATAGATTAGCATATGTAAAACTTCAACACAAGATGGACACACACCAAACCAATTGATAAAGATGATATCAAAGTAATTATTTTAGAAAAACAAAGTTCACTAGCTGGTTTCGTGGTAATTTCAATATCTATCATCTATTATTCATTCTCTTTAAAAAATGTTGTATTACTTAGTTAAAATAACATATCTACAATAAGTTTTCATTAACTTAGCATATATTTTTTTAGATTTTTTCTTTCAAAGTAACCTTTTGGAAGAACGTTTTTTTATTACTTGACCATTACTGAAAATGGTCCGGTTGGAGGTCAAGAAAAAATTCTCTTTAGTAGGGAGAACTGGTTATTGAAAAGTCAACGTTTCCACCCACATTGCAGGTCTTCTTCAGTGCTAAATATACAAAATACAGACAATTACAATACAAGAATTATTGACAATACAGAACATACAGACAACTGTTTAACATATATAATTTTAATTTGTCTGTATTTTGTATACTAGCGCTGAAGAAGACCTGCGATATGGGTTGAAAGGTTGGCTTCTCAAATAAATAGTTTTCTCTACTTAAGAGATTATTTCTTTATTATACAAGTACAATGACTTATGCTTAAGTAATATTGTATATCTTAATGAGTCAATTCTCAATTTCTTCAGTACTTTTTTAAATCTACGTATATACACTTATTTCATATTTTATTTTTGTATCTGAAGCATAAGTTTATTGAGAGTAATTAGATCATAAATTAAATTAGGTATAGATTAAATTGTGATGACAGAATTTTTTTCATAATAATTGTAGTCAGGATGAGACGCAAACATTGTTAAATTGTTTACTTAAAACCAAAATACTTAAGATAAAGTAAAGGCGAATTTACTATAACCAGCGTGTAGCAAAAACAGATTAGTAATATTCTCAAATTTGGTATTTAAGATAATTTTATTAATATAACTAACAACATAAATTTAATTACAAACCACATGTCGGAAATGGAACTTTCCGTGAAGCATCAAACATAAAAAACAAACTAATAAAGTAGTTTTTATACATCTATTTATGTATTCCATAAATTATTTGACATGAAACATTCTATATTTGTTACGTTTAAACGTAGTACACCAAACTTAGTATAATAGTATGGGATACTTTCTTAATCATAAGTTAGGCCACAGATATTTTTTCTATCCTGGCTATTCATTGAAATGAAGCAATGTATAATACTTGTTTTAAATATTATTGTATTAAAAAGAAACTGGAAAAAAAATAACTCTATGGCTACGAATACGAATGGTAAAAGACAGATGCCTACCTAAGCTATATATCTATATCTATATCTACATAGCTATATATCAATAGTATATGTGTAGAAGCCGGTCTGGCTCCACTAACTGTAAGAAGACACCAACTTGCAGGTGGATATATTGGAAGGCTAAAATTCAACGAAAAGAAACCAGCATGGAAACCTATATTCGAAACAAAAACCCGAAGACTCTTAACAAACCAAAAACTACCCGCACCCTTAGGAATCAGAGTAAGAAGACACATTGAAGAGATCTGCTGTCTCGAAACAACGACTGAAGACTTCAGCTACCCACCATGGACCCTGAAACTACCGACAACCGATTTGACGCTCAAAAAGTACAAAAAGAATAACACCTACCTAACAGAATTTACCTACTTAACAGAATTTCAAAAAATAAAAGAAAGATATAACATCAGCACGTACTTATACACAGATGTCTCCAAACTAAACAGTAATGCCGGTTGCTCCATCGTTACGGGATCTAATATCATGAAATATAAATTACTACTTTCCACCAGCAACTTTACTGCAGAATGCTTTGCCATTAGTTCAGTACTATACATTATTATGCAGCGAAAAGAAAAAGATTTTGTTTTATGTACGGACTCTCTTTCCGCAATAATTAACAAACATATACTCCACAGACCCTGTCATTAAGAAAGCTCGAGTGTACTCCTCGATGATAAGAAACCTCAATAAGAATTTAGTTATTGCTCGGGTACCATCACACGTAGGCATTAAAGGAAATGAAGTGGCAGATCGAGCGGGAAAAGAAGCAGCATCATCACAGATAGAAATTACAAGCCTACACACAACAACAGATGTATGCAGCCTTTGAAACAGCAAGCTCTGGCGATTTGGAAACAACTTTGGCACTGTGCCGACGAATCAAATAAACTAAAATGCATTAAAAGTAACACCAACGCCTGGAAAAGCTCCCAAGGCATATGCAGAAGAGAGGAAGTCGTTATCACAAGACAGAATCGGGCACACGCGACTTACGCATGGTTTCCTTATGGAAAAAACAACGCCTCCGAACTGTAGGATCTGTCACTCACAACTGACAATACCCAATATCCTTGAAGAGTGCCCACAACATGAAAGCTATTTTAGAAAATTAGGAATGGAGTGAAAAATTCAAACGACGCCGGGTGATAATGACACAATTTTTAAACCATAATTGAATTTCTCAAAAAAGAAGGTATATTTCAAAAAATCGAATATACCAAAAATTACAGAATAGGAAACTAAAGACCTTAGACGTTAAGTGTCCATAAATAATAAACCTAACCTAACATACCTAAGCTTCTCATTCCAGATTTTGGTTATGACATGAGATAGCAAGCATAAAAGCACGTCCCCTCTTTGCACAATTAATGTAATAAGAAAAAACATAATACTATGCCTAATTAAAGTTGTAGTAAAAACGAAAAGGCCGACTAGGTTGTGCCAAGTCCAGAGGACGAGGCATTATAACAAATTAATGGATTGAAAAAAGTATTTCTTATGTTCTTAGAGGGTCGAGAAGAAAGGGATTGCCTCTTACAATAAGGAGCTAATACCCCAAGAGAATTCTGACTTCTTAGATTCCGGATAAAATCTATCTTTAATCCTTGATCAATTTACTAGTAATTCCGGGTAGGATTTAATTAAAACTGAAATCTCTAATTTAATTCTTTTTAGTAAAGTCGGACAACTTACAAGAGTAAATAAGACTGAGAATAAACCTAATTTATTTTGTAAGCATTACAAATAAACTTTACTTTCGAACTAAGAAACGTTGTTTGGATCAATAAAACACCATTAAAAAAGTCAGGAGCATTATTATATTATTATTATTTATTTTTTTTTTTGCAGCTGCCTTATATATCAGGTGTCGTACTAATGCTATATAGTGGAATTCATGTTAAACTACTTTGTATTGATATATACAATTATTTATCTACTACTTAAAAAAATATAATTTACAATTATTATTATTGTCGACTTATGTTCGTTAATAACGAAAAAACAATGACGAAATCCAATAAATCATTAAAAATTGAGGTTGAATTCATACTGGCAATTGGATATTAATAATTTAATTTGATAACAACTGTCGCATTCCACTCGTTAACATCCTTCGAGAAACATACACACCCTATTGTATTCCTAATTGGCCACATCCCACTATAATTAAAGTTATTACTGTTTTAGGTACAACTTACAATGCTCAACAGAAGTCAAAAGCAATTTTCTCTTACATAAATCTAATTTATTAATCATTTTTATAATAATTCAAATGATCAAAGTTGTTAGTTAACACAAAATCCACTAGAGTGCGCTACTACGGCACTTGAATTGATGGTATTACTTATCTACACCGAAAAAATAAGACACGGTTTTACAACATAATATTGATTAGAAATATATTTATATCTTAAATTAAAAAAAAAATAATTGAAAATACGTTACATGAAAGACCACATAGCAATATTTTAGAAGGCATAATTCCACCTCGAGTAGGGGAAACCTCAAAGTGACATCTGATGGCAAAATAAATTAGTTGAAAAGGAACTGGCTGGATAGAAGTAGTTTGGGTGATATTTGTAAAAATTAATAATATATTACAAGAGATATTACAAAGCGTCAAATAGTTTATTTTTTTCCCTTTTTGTTACGTAGCATCTTCTTCTTTTTTTAATGTCATCCGAGGTAGATGTAATTAAACGTCTGTAGGTAAAAATTCATCCCCTTCCTTTTTATTTTTTTAAACCAAGCACCATTAGAAATTAGCTAATCATTTTGGGATTTGGTTTATCATTTGAGGACTACATAGTAATTTTTATTTACCTATTTCGTTCTTCTAATTTAAACATTATATAAATTGATTAAATCTAATTCGAGAGATGTTAAAAAAAATAATAAATTCTGTTCTTATTTTGTGCCTTTAACCTCATCCGTTGCTTCATGATTCTTTAATCAAACATATTTTCAGAATTTTCATTAAAAGCAGGAAGCTCATACAAGGAATCATCTTAAATTAAGGCTTTCAACATTTACACAAGAACCACCATGTAAACCTGTAGCGTTCAAACAGTAATTTAATTGCTTCTTGAAATTTTCTCCCCCTTTGAAATTCGGTCGACAAAAGACATGAGAGGAAGACCCAAAGAACCCCGAGAAAGGACCTAGCTAATTTCCCTGTTTAATTTTGACTGAGCGATGAGAAAACATAGAAAAAGCAAACAAGCGTGAATAATCGTTTGATCTTTTGTTCCGTTCCTTATTTAAGGAGCAATTATGGCAGCTAGGAAGATGACCCTCTGGTGATGGAGTTTGTAGCCATCTTGTTTCAATATAAACTTTTACAGCGACGGCCTCAGCATCCATTATCAAGAGTATTTGAAAATCCGTAAGCGAGATGCAAAAGGATGATGATGCATTTGGCCAGTAATTTTAAAGTGCTTCCATTTATCCATTAGGATAATGAAAAAAAATATGTAAATGCTATTTGAATGGTTGTGGGTTAAAGAGAGACAAATTAAAGTCAAATACGTCCCCAATCCACAATTCAGTAAAGTACACCACTTGGAATCGGCATCTCTGGAAATTGGTGTAGTTAAGTTAGTAGATATATCAATAAGCAATTATAAAAGAATTGTGTGGAAAGAAGAAGCGACGGAACCACTTTGTTTTTAAAAGTGTACAGTAAAGTAAAAGTGGTATACAAAGTAAATACTTGTCGAAACTAATTGAAACCAAAGGAGATACAGCAAAATAAAATGAAAAGGGTGGCATGTTGCTTGCTTCAGTAGATATGCATAGTCTTAGAATATGAGAATCGTGCCTAGACTTTAGCTTATGTAATTTAACTTTTCACCAAGCCACTATGGATCGAGGAAAAAAATAAATAAAACAAAGTGACCTGAATTGCGAGGGCCAAATTGGCTTCAATATGCAGTGCAAGTGTATTCCATTTTTAAAAATGTAATTATATCCACTAAAAAAAACAGATTTTGAAAGATCACCGATTAATTTTATTAGTAAAGTCAACGTTTTTAAACTGAGGTAAAACCATTCAGAATGGATTTTTTTTTTTGATCATCAAAAACTTCTGCAAATTGAAAAGAAACACAAAAAAATATACACACAGATTTCAAATCAAAGCTATTTTAATATATTTTATTTGAATAACGAAAAGTAAAAAAGTTTTTGAAAATCTCAGTTACAAAATTCACACAAAAAACTTTTAATTACTGTAAACAAATACCAAGTAATGTTGAAATAATTTGGATATATTTCAATATTTTTTCTTTTGCGGTACTATTGATTTTCGATAAACACAATATAGAAATCTAGAATGAAATTAAATCTATATTGACAAATTTCGGTAATACATTATGTATTAAGAAATAAATGAGGAAAAATATTGAGAATATTGGAGGATAATTTTGTGAAAAATAAAAAAAAAAAAGTAAAAATTTCCTTTAATATTAAGATATTGTTTAGAAATGTCTAGGAACATTCAAAACACTCTATTATTTTCCTCGTTGCAAAATAGTTGAAAATTTAATTTATATTATACATACTAATATTGTTACGGGCTACTGGGTATTAAAATGAATTAAACTACTCCAATATTCTACTGTCCACCGACCGTAAGATTCTCCAAATATGACAAACTGATACACATTAATACACATATTTATTACAGTGACACTCACTTATTACTAGTTCATCACAGTGCCTGGTCTACTCTCTGACTGACTCACTCGAGGCGAGGGGGGTATTTAAATAGGCAAGGCCGAACATTCTAGAACACGGAAGTAGAGGGGGACTGTTCTGGGATTGTCTAGAACCTTCTTAATCTCTTCCGACAAAGGGGAGGAGATTCTAGTATGTTCGAGAAGGTTCTAATCCAATCTTAACTTCTCCAGCCGACGGGCTTAAGACGTTAATCCCTTGTTTCCGTCTTTTTCTCTGTAACCGTAACAGTGATTAAAATATGAAACGTAGTTTTTTTTTATTTATTAAAAGTCACTTAAATGAAAATGTTCCTAAATTTTACCAATCCATGTATAACTGGAATATGGTGTAACGAGTACGAACGAGTACTGAAACCCCACAGGCTCCGATCCACCATTTTACCCCTCTTCAGACGGACGGAAAAATTTGTACTCCCTTCAATACATCATAAGTCAATCTGCTGGGTTGCGAACTTCAGCATAAAATTTTGATTTAAATAATATTAATACAAAAATATGGGATTGGGAAGATAACGAATATTAAAAAAATATTTTTGACTTACTTTCTTTTCGACGACAAAATAAGAAACTAAAAACGAAACCTGTACCGCTATAACCTGTGAAGGATCTGTGGTTCAGTACATGGTTGTTTGGGAGTTTGTACTGTTTCATGGACAACGGAGGTGATTTGTCTTAGCCAGATTTTCGTCTTATTTCGCTTACCCAGTTTATAGAGGCTGGGTGTGACCCAAGAGGGTCTTTCTCTTATATGATCCTCTTACATATTACATATTAGCTAAAAGTCTGCCAGCAAGCGACCCAGAACCTTCAGCATGAAAACCCAGCGCTCTACCACTGAGCCACTCCGCTCCCTCATAAGTAAGAAATTTATTTTATTTATTTATTCTTCTCCTCTTCTACCGCCAACGGTGTGAGGATCCGTTCTGTAGAGCTTGATCCATGAATCCCTCTCCTGTACAAATCGTCTTCTCCTTCCCCATTCCAAACCTCTTCTGTCAAAGGCCTCCTGGATTGCGCCTTCCCAATTCTTCCTTGGTCTTCCTTTCGGTCTCATACCCTCCACCTTGTCTCATATACGGCCTTCACCGCTCTGGTTTCCACCATTCTGGAAACATGGCCGAACCATCTCAGCTGATGCTCTTCAATAATATCCCCAGCCGGCCGAAGTCCCACATTTGAACGTATCGTTAAGTTTCGCACTCGATCTCTTCTGTTCTTCCCTTTCATTATTCTTAAATATCGCATCTCCATGGCTTGAAGTTGGCTCTTGTGCTTTTTGGTCAGAGTCCAAGATTTACTTGAATAGGTTAGAATCGGTAAGAAAGTGTTTTTATAAACTGCCTTTTTTGTGTTTTTTGACACTTCCTTTTTCTCGATTAATCCTTTCGCGAGGGAATTAAAATACCTGCTGGCAGATTTTATTCGTTCGTTTATTTCGCCATCTCTCCAGCCGTGTTCGTTAAGGTGTGGACCGAGATATTTAAAATCCCTCACTTGCTCTAACCTCGTGTTGTTTAGTCTTACGACTCGGTCCCCATGCTCGCTTTTTCTTCCTATTCTCATGATTTTGGTTTTCCCTGTATTTATTTTCATGTTAATCACGTCCAACTCTTCTTGTAGGGTGCGTAAATTGAACTGGAGGTTCCTGCAATTGTTTGCAAAAACAATTATGTCATCAGCAAATGCAAGGGTACTGAGGTGGGTTGGCCTGTGGTTTCTATACCCTAGATGCTATGGCTTCATTTTTGACTTAGCTCTTTTCAGGGCCATGTCCAGTGTCAAAATAAAAAGTAGTGGGCTTAGCCTACATCCTTGCCTGATCCCCTGGGTTGTTACAAATTCTTGTGATGTCTCATTACATGTCCTCACCACATTTCTCTGTATTTTAAAAAGACTTAGGATTCCTTTCTGGAGTCCCTAGCAAGTAAGAAATTCTATAAGTAAATAGGCACGGGAAATAGAAATGCCAATGTTTACTATGGATGAATGAAGAATGATTATTAGGGCGTAATACTTATAACTCTAAATTCAATTTATATATATATTTATATAATTATAATTTATTATATATATACATACATATATATATATATATATATATATATATATATATATATATATATATATGTGTGTGTGTGTGTGTGTGTGTGTGTGCATTAACCGGAAGTAACCACCACCACAGTCAGAATTATACTGAAGCACATGTTTTTCCACAACAACAAGATCCTATGATAAATGTTCTGAAAACAAAGTTCATGTGTTACACCGGAGTGAATCTGAGCCCAATCCACAATAAAACTCATGCGAAAAGTTTCATCTGTGGAAGAGTAGTCGGCTAGCCTTCAGATTATAATATGCACTGAAACAGTTACCTTCCATTTATTTCAACTTGTGAAAAGCTTGTAGTAACCTCTGCAATTGCATTAAATAAAAACAAAATAAATTGACACCATCAAAAATATTACAACATATATTCGAATTAATTATATGTTTTTTTTTGTTTATTTTTTGTGCATCCGGCACAAAACATGGTGTAATTATAACATTGATGACGAGAGCCCTTAGGATCTCAGAACCGGTTTACTTCAAGAAAGAAGAAAGACATCTAAAGAAAGCCCTCATGAAGAATGGCTATCAAGACGAAATAGTAAGAAAGGAATTCAAAAAAGCCGAGAAGTCTAGCCCACATAAGAGAGAAAAAAGTAGAGAGGACATGAAGACAGCGCTGATACCCATATGTTAAAGGCACCACAGAGAAAATAGCCAAAACACTAAAAAAGTTCAAAATGAAAACCATATACACCACAGACAGGAAGTTATGTCAAGTTCTGCCGATCGCGAAGGACGACTTGGGACTCAGGACACCAGGGATTTATAGCATTCCGTGCTCCTGTGGAAAGGAATATATTGGACAAACCGGTAGGCTTATCTCCACTAGACTCACCGAACACATAAAAAGTGTAAAGAAGATGGACGGTAAGACGTCAGCCTTGGCTGAACATTTCGTCACCACAAATCATGCTATAGAATTCGACAAGGTCAGAGTGGTTAAGAAATGTAACAAAGCCACGGAAAGAAAAATTATGGAAGCCATTGAAATAATTAAACAGCCGGATAACTTCAACAGGGAGGACGGTGTTAAAGCAACAATATTACTTTAAAAGTAATTTCATTTTAATATTTTTATGTATATCTTCTCTTTTTAACTTATTGCCAGTTTTTACTCATTTTATTTTATATTGTATGGTATAAAAATTATGTGCGTAAATGGTCGGCCTGGGAACTCGTTATCGCATATGTCACGTGACCAGGCCGCCCAAAGCCAGTCAGGTACGAGAGCTGGTCAAGGGTGCGCCCTCTTCTCGGCTCACTTTAGCAGCATGCTACTTTCCTTCCAAAAACCTCCGTACGATACCGAGGGCACATCAGGACGAGAAGAGGGCACATACTTCACTAGCCCTGGATCCACAATAGTCTCCACTGGTCTGTACTTATATCACTATATCTGTTCTTATTCTGACGCAATATAAGCTCTAAATTTATTAACTATATTGTCGGGCACCATTTCCTGTTGTCTGTCTTTTCTTCAATTTTGGAGCAATCCCATAACACCAACCAACGGTGTTATTTATCCTCCATGAGGAAGCATTCCAGCACCAAGCAACGGTGTTATTTATCCTCCATGAGGAAACATTCCAGCACCAAGCAGCGGTGTTATTTATCCTCCAGGACCACCAAGCAACGGTGTTCATTCTCTTCCTGGAGGACGCATCCGTCGGCACCAAGTGTCACGGAGATAAGAAAGACAGACACCAGGAGGGATGCCGAGCCTATTATGCGATATTAAAAAAAAAAAAAATTGTACCTTATTCACAATAATGTCTTTTTTTTCTCAAATTTACTTAACCCTTAGCCCGCTGCCTCCGGCAAACACATTCTTTTCAGGACAGAATCAGTTTTTTAATACTAAAGACTATTATGCCTGAACAGACGGTTACAAATTGAGTAAGCTCTGGCTCCCCAATATAACAGAGAATACGAATAAAAAACAGATTAACCAAGAAGAGCTAAACAAATCAAAAGCCAATCAACCTAAGCCCGAACAATCAGAATCCAGCCAGTCGTGTTCATGGAAAAGTAGACCCCGTCCCAGAACACGAAGGGACCCGATCGACTAACGACGAGATCCGACAATTGACGAATGGACCCGAACGGACCCGAGTGGGTATATAACGCCGAGAGCGCACGGATCATCCTCATGGACACATTCCACTCCCAGCAGCCGAGCAGTGAACATCTTAGGATCTAACTACCAGCCTGCATCTTACGCTTTCTACTCACGAGGATCAGCGCCTGGAAGTTGTCGAGGCCCACACCTTGTGTGGAACTAGCCAAGGCAGCCACCCTATCGGGTACGGGCAGCGTCGCTCCAGTGAGAGTCCCAGTTTTCAGTAGTGTCCCCGAGTTGTTAGTATATGTGCGCGATGCCAGCGATGAAATTGGACAGCACATCAACCCAGCAACAGGCGGAAGCCAATAAGAAAGCTTCGAGGAAAGTCCTTCAGGAGAGCTGTGCAGCGGCCGAGGTAGAATTCGTTCTACCCAAGAAGACCTGCAGAGTGGCCAATCAGGCAACCTCCTTCTCCAGCTCTACATTTGTCGTAAGTACGTCAAATAAATTTTCTTCTCTCAGTGCATGTAATAGTGGTAGTGCATGTAGTGATACAGTGACCAGAAAGACCACACCTAAAAGACCACCACCCATTGTCCTCAGTGGCGCCACTAGCGCTGTGAAGACAGTAGTTGAACTAAAAGCCCAAGGTTTTCTGGGCTTTCAAGTTCAAAATATAAAAAATGGAGTTAGGATATTTCCTTCCTCTATTGAAAGCCATAAGGCCATGTCCGATTTCTTCACGAAATCAGAGAGTCAGTTCCACACTTACTCTACTGCCACAGGGCCAAAGAACAAAAAATTTGTTCTGTACAGCCTAGATCTAGATTTTAACCTAGAGGACGCTAAGAGCGAACTCGCAGACAAATTGCCCGGCATCCTTGATGTAAGAAGGATGCAAAGGAGTGATAAAGATGGGAAGAAATCAGATCTTCCCCTAATTATCATCACAACAGGTCCAGAAGTTACTCTGGACAAAATCCAAAAACTTAGAGCCTTAGGAAGTGTTACCTTTAAGGCCAAGCCATACACGGCAAAGAAGGGCATCGTACAGTGCCATCGATGCCAGCTATTTGGGCATACCAAAAACCACTGTAGGCGTACAGTGGCTTGTGTCAGGTGTGCCGGACCCCACTCCGTAGCGCAATGCTCTAGAAACGAGGTCCCAGTGAAGTGTGCAAACCGTGGCGGTTTGCACGTAGCCTCCTTCACGGGATGCGAATTTAGAAAAAAGCTAGTCGAGAGACAAGCAAATTTAAAGAAAAAATTCGCCAAGCCTGCCCCGACTCAGGCCAGACCGGCCACAACCAGGGTACCCCCCAC
This sequence comes from Arma custos, assembly GCA_037127475.1. Lineage (NCBI taxonomy): Eukaryota > Metazoa > Arthropoda > Insecta > Hemiptera > Pentatomidae > Arma > Arma custos. The sequence goes on along the minus strand of CM073759.1, from coordinate 109,363,278 downwards.
CACTAAACGGACCCAGCCAGAGATCACCCGCCCTACCGGGCCAATCAGGGAAGAGGACTTCCCCCACCTCAGACAGACTAGGGCTCAGGCCCGAGCTGCAGCGGACCGACCCGAGCCGACACCCACTACCACCACTACACGACTGGACACAAACTCCTCCATGGGCCATGGCCCTGGCGGAAAATATTAAACAACTTAGTTTAGCTACAGCTAAACTCGTCGAGATGCTCTCTGGTTTATCACCATGAATAGCAACTTAACGTTATTGAAATTTAACACAGACGGACTTTTGCCGAAGATTACGGAGGTATACGCCTTAATAGCACAGAGCGACCCCACAATAGTTGTACTCACCGACATCAGAGTGAGCGACCAGCGTGTGCGCATACCAGGCTACGATCTGGCTGGAGATCAACATGATGGAGTCCTGATAGCGATTCGCCGCGGCATCAAGTGGAGGAAACTTCCTCCACCTGCGGCTATCACGGACCAGAAATTACACACCGTAACGGTCCAAGTTCTTCTGGACAAACCCACCACTATCACAGGCCTATACCGGAGACCTCACACATCCCCAGAAGAATTTCAGAGATTGCTCAACGAATGCGCCAAGAGGACAAACCATTGGGTAGTGGGTGAACTGAACGCCCGACATTCTCTTTGGAATAACAACTCTTGTAACGCAGCGGGGAAGATAGTGTTAAAATCGCCGTTCAACGTGGTCCATCCTAATACCTATACATTTAGGCATAGGGCAAACCCTTCTTTTAGGTCTAAGGTTGATCTCCTACTCACACGGCAGCCGCACCGATTCATCGATTGCGTCACGCTCGATCTAATAACGACGGACCATCTACCCGTGCTTTACCTGCTAGACGGGGAAGCACCGGCGCCACCTCCGCCGAATAGGTACAAGTACCAAGAGGCAGACTGGGAATTTTTTAAATCTCAGATCTACCATAATGTTCCGACGGTACCTACTCTACGTACGACGAGTGAAGTAGACCTCTATATAGAGTACTTCACTGATGTAATCAGAAGCGCCGCTGATGCAGCAATCCCCAAGTTCAGGCCCCTACCACCAGCTCTGCGTCCCCCACCTGATCATATTCTAAAACTTATCGCCCTCCGCAATAAGTGGAAGAACAAGTGGTACAGGACCAAAGACTATGAGGTAAAATCGGTGGTAAATTCACTTACCACTCAGATTCGAAACCTCATGACACAATGGCGGACTGCTCAGTGGCATGAAAAGCTTCGGTCCACACATGGTGACCATAGAAAGTTCTGGAAGCTGCTTAGGACGAGCACTAGAAAGAGGAACTACACAAGGCTTCAGGATGGAGACAAGATACTGACAGACCAGGAGCAGGCTGTTAAGTTTGCAGATCACTACGGTGACGTAATAGCAAAACGGACCATAGACACGTCCGAATTACCGACAGAAGAGATTGGCAACAATTATATGTTTGTATCTCCGAAGCAGCTGAAAGCAATACTCCGTCGTTCGCGAGGTAGTAAAGCTCCAGGCTCCGACGGGATACAGACTGTATTGTTGAAACATCTACCGCGGAGAGGCTTAGCTCATCTGACAAACCTCTACAACTCCTGTCTCAGGCTGAGATACTTCCCTGAGGCATGGAAAAGAGCTACCCTCTTCCCGCTCCTGAAGCCTGCGAGAACCGGAAATCAGCCAGCCGACTACCGACCTATTAGCCTGCTTCCGCACATGGGCAAAGTTTTTGAGAAAATTATTCTTAATTATCTCAAAACCTATTGCTCGGAAGTAGCACTAATCCCACCGGAACAGACTGGCTTCCAAGTCGAACTGTGCCCGGACCACCATCTGGCGAAGTTACACGCGGAAGTCAGCGAGAACACCGCTAAGAACACGGCAACCACTATGATATCTATAGACTGCACGGAGGCTTTCGACTCAGTGTCCCATAGTCTTCTATGTAAGACACTGCAGGACAACGAGTTTCCCGAGCAGCTCTATACTATAATACGGTCCTTTCTGACGCGACGTTCAACTAAGGTTCGAGTCGGCGAAGAGCTGTCCAATCCCTTTGATCTCACTTGTGGTGTGCCCCAGGGCTCTGTGTTATCACCAGTTCTCTTTTCGATCTACACGGCGGAAACTGTTGGAGCGAGGTACAGCAAGGCCACTGTCGCGGCTTAGCCGACGATATAGCAATTTACAGTAGCTCACTGAACGCTAAGATAGCTCTACGACAGGCAGAGGCGGCCTGTAAGGAGATAACTGACAAGCTGGAGAGATTAAATATTACAGTCAATCCCAAGAAGACCGACTGTGTTGTATTTTCATTTCAGAAAAACAAGCGCCCTCTACCGACGGTCTATAGAGTGGGGGACAGCGAGAACCATCCGGCCAATCAGATAGTGTATCTAGGCGTCACCACCCAGATACACTATCTGATTGTCCCAGCACTGCATGAGAAAGATCAAACAGACTAGGATAAAGTCCTACAGGCTGAACCACCTGCTTACTTCACCGAATTTATCATTACGCCTCAAACTAATGATTTACAAGGGGGTCCTCAGACCTGCCCTTCTCTACGGAGCACCAATGCTCAATAACATATCTCCGACTACCACGAAGAGACTCCAGCAGTTTCAAAACACCATATTAAGGCGTATAGTACGACATACTACACTACAGCGCTCAAAGACAGACATAATTCATGACACTCTCGGACTACCGACGGTGACAGATTTTATGTGCCTCCAACACTGCACTAACCCGCTATTCAGCACATTGAGACCAGCGAGCCGGCCACAGCGCTGGCAACAGTATGTAAGTTCCCTCAGTATCGACTGAGGTGCATTATCATTACTCTTAGTTTTAGTTTAGTTTTAAGTTTTAGTTTTAAGTTTTAGTTTTAGTTTTTATCATTTTTCAAACAACCAGTGAGCCCCATCACTGGATATCCGATCCTAGTTATACCCCATAATCTCAATCTTTAAACATCCTCAAAACCATCTTAAAATGCACCCGGTGCAGGAAAAGAGTTGTATATATGTACATATATAAATTTATTAATATTTATATAAGATTATCCTCATTCTCATCTCAGCCCTGAGGAAGTCAGCAGCATGGTTGGCGAAACGTCGGCAAAAAAATTTTTTGTACACGGTCTAAACCAGAAGAAATTAACAAAGTCTTTTGTAATTATATGTTTTTTTAAAGTATTATTGATTATTAAATATTAATTATTTTATCATTCTTTACCAAAATTATTATTGATTGGAATTATTCATTATAAATATAAGAAATTTTATTATTAAGGAATTTTATTATTTTAGGAAAAGAATGTTAAACGATTATTAACCATTATGCAAACTTTTTGAAGTGATTTTGGAAGCAAAAACATGAAAATAATGTTTAAATAGTTGACCTATTGTAAATCGCACGTGGTAGATTTTTTATTTATTTCATAAGTTTTTAATTTATTTATACTATAGTGCGTCAATATGGAATGAAACCTAAATTAGTCAAGCCAGTGGAAGCGCTGCTTGATGAAAATTTTGTCCAGTGCGCAATGTGATAAAAATAAGTAATAGTAAGTCCTTGGGAGCACTTCTGTTGGGAGTACCAAGGAAATAGCACCACTAAGATATCAATTGGAAAACATTCGCAGGCAAGATCACCTTTAATTACTTAATAATTTACAAGAAATATTTCCAGATTTAATCTCACAAACTAATTGGGATGTTGAAATTGAATTTATTTCATTTCTTTTAAGATAATTAACTAGTAATATATTTAAATGATATTTTTTTTTTCTCCAGCTACCTATACTTTTTAAGACATAATCATGTTTAGAATTTGTGGCTATATGCTGAAACATTTGTAGCGGCGATCAAAAGAACCTTTTTGGGCTCACTTAGCTTTTATAATGTGGGTACCCTTAATTGGGGAAAACCTTGTGGCTGATCGTGATATCGGCCAAATAATATCGCCTCAATACGCTTAGCATGGAAAAGTATTGTTGCTACTGCTGCCTGCATCAGTCATGGATGGTGACCATGTCAGGACAGAGAATAAAACGTATATCTATTAAAGTATATATCTATCAATCTATTTATATATGGATACACTTTTAAAAGTAATATACAAAACGTAATAAGAACACAATGTAAATTGCTATATTAATGAAATATCAAATAACAGTTTCATTGCATATTCTTGAGGAGAGGACTTGTTTTTAATTTTAGAGAAGATATTTCGATGTCGATTTTGGTCCCGTTTTATCTTAACTATATTTTTTCAATACAAAGTAACAACTAATAGTACCTTTGAAATGCTTGTCCAACTTAAGTATTTAGTAAGTAAGGGTGCGATGAAGTAGACTTTGACCTCCGTAACATTTCCTGACTTTTCCAGTGGAGAAGTTTCCATTGATTCCGATTGTGTCATTGATCAGTTCTGATTCACTTACTTGACACAGTATTCTCTTGTCAGGAACTCTCCTGCCCTAGATAGTATTCAATTTTCCACAGATGTCTATCATTTCTTGGCCAATACCACAATGAGTACCACGATAATTATTCATGATATATAAACCTTTATAAGTTACAAGTGTAACTAGGACAGTATTATTGTTAATACCATTATTGTAAATATAAACAATGTAAAATATATAAAAGCAGGATTATGAGACAGAATAAAATCAGTATCGTTTCAGAAGTCTAATAGTGTGTGTTATTTCGTTCCTTTTAATCTTTTTTTTTATTACTATCCGTGTCACGAAACTTAAGTGGTTTCGAAACCCGGGAACTTGTGAAAAGAAAACCAGGATAAAGAATTTTTTTTTTCTCTCTGTTCAGCACCTTTATTGTGATCACGGAAAAGGTAATAATGCCTGAAGGAAACAATATCCTGAGACCAGCCGTGCTCACGATGGATGCACAACCTCAACCACAACCCGCAACACAACCTCCGCTAGAAGCACAGGAATCAGTTTTAGAACTAAACCCTAATTTCCTGTTGTTGCCGACAACTATGTTGTCATTAGCGCGTGCGGACATAGCTGCTAGAGAAGCGAATGGGTTAGAGCGCATGAAGCTTAGGAAGAACAAAGCGCGGAATCTGAGGAGAGAGATAAGCGAGCTCGAGAGGTTTGATGGTGAAGTCGGGGAGCTTAATCATTATCTGAAAGGAGGAGACCGCATCATGTATTATATTCACATTCAAACCAAGGCAAAGGACATAGAGGAATTGGATGCCACTAGACTAAGGGCAGCTCCTGTATGTCGTGTCAGGAGGAGCATACTCAACCTAATCCAGGCCGATGAGGAAACGCCGTGGCACGTAGTTAAGGAAAGGTTAAAGAAAGCATTTGGCGGGGGACGATGGGCTCCCGAGGAAGACATGCTCCTGATGTTCAGGGAGTATCGGAAACCTGGACAAACACAGGGGCAATACGCAGCAGTACTGCTAGCGCGGTACAATGAAATAACGGAGAAACTAAGCGAAGTGATGGAGACGGAGCAGGTAGAGGCCAGAATGGATTTTCTGTCTAGAATCTTGAAGATCCCGCTCGCTAGAGATACTGGCAGAAAAGACGGGTTACCGCGAGACAAGTCATTTCTAGAATGTGCCCAGGAGCTGGTTGACTCAAGCGCAAGAGAAGAGGAATTCAGACACAGCGAAGAGGTAGAAGCAGGATGGAGTAGGGTTACGTATCGTAGACCCGAGATACATCGAAATCGGCCAAGATTAGAAGCTGGGAGCAGAAGAGAACCCGAGAAGTATAGGAAGGAGAGGTCGTTCGCGAGAGACAGGCGACAAGGGACGGATAAGTGGAGTGGAAGAAGGGAAGACGGGTCATCTGGTAGCCCAATGCCCTCGCACAATGTGCTTCGATTGCAACAGCGAGGGGCACATGGCACGACAATGCCCCTATATAAAGCGAAGAGAAGTAGACCGGGGTGAACCGATGGAGATGAATATGCGGAGATTGCGGAGGGACACTGGACGGAGCCGTAGAGTTGGATCAGCGGACGAGACAACAGAGTCATCGGGTGTATCGGAAACGGAGGAGGAAGAACCAGGTAGCAGTGGACGAGAGCAGCGGAAGGAACTGCGGCTAGTAGGAGCGAGGAGCAGGAAACACGCAGCAATCTGAGGATCTGAGAGGTGTCTGCGGAGAGGCGACCACGCTGAGACCTGCAATAACATTAGAGGTGAGTCTTGCTGGTTGCCAATTATTAGGATAAGAGGGGGAGTGCAGTGTCTAGTAGATACGGGGAGTTCCAACGCTATTGTGACAAAAGGGGCGTTGGAAAAGTTGTACGGGAACGAGAGGGTACTCCAGGTACGCGAGTGTAAATGTCAATTAATTACTCTGGGCGGGTCATGCAAGGTGGAGGGAGAAATAAAGATTGAGATTAATCGGTGGACAGGGAAACAGGGAAATTTGAACGTCCATCTAGTGGGAGGAATGACCCGGCAGTACCAGATGATTATAGGGTGCGACCTGTTGGGTCAGGTAGGATCGAGAGTAAGGATCCATCATGGGAAATGGGATATTAGGATCGGTACGCGCTCGTACAGCGGTAGAGGGATCGAAAGAGGCAGGAAACGCAAATCGGGGCGGTAACCAAAAACGAAGATATCCTCAGGCACTTCGGTCCCATATCCGTGAAGAACTCAATTCTCTCAAGGAACAAGGGATCATCGTCAACAGAACGTCGCCGTATAATAGTCCTCCATGGGCGGTTAATCAAAAGAGTTTACCGGGGGGGAAAGACCGGTACAGAGTGGTGGTAGACTATCGGAAACTTAACGATAACACTGTTGACGAGAGATATCCGATCCCGCGGTTCGAGGATATTCTAGATAGGCTGAGCGGGGCGACCATTTTCAGTACGCTCGACCTTAAAGCGGGATACCATCAGATTAAGATACACCCGCGCGATCAACATAAAACAGCGTTTAGCTTCGAGAGTGGACATTACGAATTCACGCGCATGCCGTTCGGCCTAAAGAACGCCCCACTCACCTTCCAGCGCTTGATGGATGAATTCCTCAGAGGCTTAGGAGAGTCCTTCTGTCAAGTCTACATGGACGACCTCCTTATCTTCAGTAAGATGGAGACGGAATACGTGGAACATTTGCGCAGGGTTTTCACGAAGATCAGAGAGTTTGGCCTCAAGCTGTCCCAGGAGAAATCGATTATGGGGCAAGAACAAATCACGTTCTTAGGCCATAATATTTCCAGGGAAGGGATCAAACCTGACGCAACTAAAGTGGAGGCGATTCGTAAGATGGTGGTGCCGCATGATGTTAAGGGTATTCGTCGCATGTTGGGAACCCTCAACTACTACAGAAGATTCATACCGGACATGGCAGCATATCTCGTCCCTCTGAACAAGCTGCTTAGAAAAGGGTCGAGGATAGTCGTCACGCCTATCATGGAGAACAACATTCGGAAATGCATGGAGAGGCTGCAAGAAAAACCTGTGCTATCGTTTCCGGATTTTCAAAGACCCTTCGCGATAAACGACGGATGCGAGTGAATATGCATAGGGGGCAGTATTGTCGCAAGGAGAGGCTGAGGGCGAGCGTCCGATAGCTTATGCAAGTAGACGGCTGACAGACACGGAGACGAGATATAGCGCTTTGGAGAGAGAGTTGCTTGCTATTGTATGGGCAGTGGAGCATTTCCGGCCGTGCATCTTTGGAAGGAGGTTCCGAGTAAACACCGATCATAGGCCACTCCAATGGATCGGACGACTTAAAGAGACATCGGCGAGAGTGGCCAGGTGGAAGGAGTTCCTGGCTCAATATAACATGGACGTGATCTACAAACCGGGAAAGGAGAACGTTGTAGCGGACTGGCTGTCTCGGGCTATTACGACATACGCGGTAGAAGAAGTTGTGGAATCATCACGAGACGTACGGCAATTCCTGAGTGAATGGACACCAGAGAGGGAAGGAGGTGAGGCAACGGGAGGTCAAGAGCTATCATCCGAGGATAGTTCCACAGACAACAGATCGGATAGTATGGAGGAAATAGATGACATCATTAAGGACAAGAGGCGTCAAGTAATTTGGAAAACCCGGACATCCGGTCTACTGAAGATCGATTTTGCAAAATTTGGGACGAGCAGCGTCATTACAGCATGGCCCCAGCCTGGGGTTGGAGATGACCAAGTTTGTAGAATCCTAAAAGAAGTGTCGAAACAGGGGAAAGTACACCACATCTACGTGGGAAACGCTTCTATCTGGGACAAAATTCAGAGGGTATGGAGGTCAGAACGCATTGAGCTAGACCGCAGCTTCATTCGCTGTAAACGTATGGTGGAGACCATCAGAGACGAGGAGCGGCAGAAGGAAGTGACCATAGCTCATCACCAAGGGAAAACCAATCACAGGGGGATTTCAGAGACTCTGATAGCATTGCGGCGGAGGTATTTCTGGATAAACATGAAGAAGACGGTGAGTGACATCATTGGGGCTTGTGAAGTATGTCTCCGCACGAAATACGATCGCCATCCGCCGAAGGTCACACAAGACGAGACAGCCACAGCGGAGGCGCCGCTCATGGATATCCAAATCGACACATTTACCTGGAGAGGATATAAATGGGTGACGATGGTGGATCTATTTAGTAAGGTAGCCATGCCCTATCCAGTACAGGAACGATCGGCGGATGCGGTGTTAGCGGCATTAGGCCGCTGGTTTCAGTTTTACGGGGTTCCAGAACAGATCGCATCAGATAGTGGTCGAGAGTTCGACAATGCCGCAATTCGGGAGGAGATGCGCGTTTTAGACGTCAAATGGCACCTCAACACGCCGGGGCATCCTAAAAGCAGGGGATGTATTGAGTGGCTTCACGGCACTCTCAGTGAGCATCTGCGGGTATACCAAGGTGAGAAAGGGTTGGAACCAGACGTTGCCATGAGCAAAGCCGTACCATCATTGAGTACAATCATTCTATCCATGCGGTCACGGGGTTCTCGCCGTTTGAGATACTTTTCGGCTTGAGAGAACATCGGAGGGATTTTAGCGGGGCCACGGAAGACGAGCTACAATTGGTAAATAACCGCCTGGAAATGAGAGGATTGTGGAAAAAGACTTATCGTAATATTCGAGCCGAGAAAGCAAAAAGGGTGGCGCGAGGGAATTTGGCCGTGCGAGACGCGACAGGGAGAGTGGCAATTGGGACGATTGTGTACCGGAAACTAGGGTCCAATAGAGGAAAAGAACCGTCGCGTTACGAGGGATCATTCAGGGTGACCGTGATCCGGGAACACAATGTGGTTACCATCGAGAGCTTGAATGCTCCACATCGGAGACGGACGGTCCAAATCGAACAATTGAAGATCCCAGCACGTGAACCGTCGGTTGGGTAGTTACTGGAGTATCCTCCCGTTCATACAGATACAGAGACATGTATGAGCTTTATCTCGGTTTGTAATTGTGATAATAGTAGAGGTAATATTTTTTTTTTTTCTGGCTATTTTGTATTGTAATGATTGCGTTCTACGCTGTGTACTATATATTACCTGTGTAAAAAGACTTTCTTTCTTTATTGTATTTTATTTTATTATAGGTAGACTGGTGAGGTGTACAGTTCTAGTTTGTCATTTTCTGTTGTTGTGTTAAGTTATGAGATTCTATTTTTTGTCTTTTTTTTTTTGTGTGTTTTGTTTGTTGTTTGTAAGAGTTTCCGAGGACTGTTCGGAAACTGGCAGGGGGGGAGTACAAGTGTAACTAGGACAGTATTATTGTTAATACCATTATTGTAAATATAAACAATGTAAAATATATAAAAGCAGGATTATGAGACAGAATAAAATCAGTATAGTTTCAGAAGTCTAATAGTGTGTGTTATTTCGTTCCTTTTAATCTTTTTTTTATTACTATCCGTGTCACGACATTTAAGTTATATAAACAATATTATATGATAAAACTTTTGGTTTCTTTCAAATTAGAGAAATATAAAATTGCAATATTTTTAAATATTTAGTTAGTTGAAACAATGTTATAATCTTAGTATTTAGAGTTGAATTCAGTCCTGTCAAAACCCTCCTAAATGTTTTACTCGTCAGATATTTCAGATAAAATGAATCAATCCTTTGAATGTAGATTTACATCCCATACTGATGCAGCTAATCGTGACAATACTCCTGATACACTGTACTGCCGATATCAAAGGATGTAGAGATTACCTTAATGCTTCATCCATCCGACCTATTTATATAGATAGGAACAAAAGGCTATTGTGAACAGTGGAAGCTCTCGTCGAGAATGGTGCTCTGTGGCTGCTCAATATCACACTACGGTATCTGTCCGAACCATCAGTCGATGCCCCTACATTCAGGTTGAGTCCGGCATCCCGGGAGGTGGAGGGGGAAGCGCCGCTATTTTGAGTTCATTTTGCTGAATATTGAGATTTCTATTACTATAACTTTTGATTTGGAGAACCTAGGACGTACGTTTAAGTTTCAATCGTCTGCTGATGTCAAAATCTATCGATTGAATATAATAAAAGAGTGACAATGACTTTGATATAATACATAAATAATAATATTTTATATAAAAAATATTACCCGTTACGTTAACGTAATCACGTTTAACACCGTGTCTATGACACAGCCAAACCCATTTTTTTTTGTAGGAATTTGTAAGTCACTAAGACCTTTACAATCCTATCTCACTCATTCTACCACTTCAAATACATTATCCGGGTGAATGTTCAGCAATTCCATGTTGTGTGACCATCCGAATTCTTCTAGAAATATCCTTTTTTTTCAGACCAAACGTTCTATATGATACTTTATTTTTCAACAAATAAGAAATAGTTCAAAACAACATTAACAGCCACGTTTCACAACCAAATCGAACATCAAAGTATTCTAGATTTATAGATACAAATGTTCAAACTTCGGTTTTAAAATAATGATGAATATAAAAAGTAATAATAATGAATAAGATGACTTATTCGTAACTAAAAATTGATACTCTCGTTCATTCGAATTCTAAAAAAGAATTTCATAGGACTAAAAAAATGACATATTAATAACCAAATAAATATATTAATTAAGTTTTTTTTTCTCTTAGTCCCTTTTGGGTTTAAAGGTTGCTAATTCTAATTTGGAAAGGATGGAAGAGATCTCTTTTACTATACGTTGTACATTTTAAGAGTGGGATGAGAAACGGAAGAGGTTCTAATAATAAGTAAATTTTTTAATATTTCTAATTCCATATTTTTTCGGTGATAGGGATCACCGTGTCCTTTTATTTTTATTTGTTTATTTACTTTTCTTCTCAGTCTTGGCTGAGATTTTGTTCATAATCTTGCCAGGATTGTGGCGGTCCTGTTGTGGTGAGCTCCCTGAAAAGTGGGTTAATAGAATATTTCAGGCTGTCAAAATTTTAATGTACCTACGTTTAATAAAGCCTGTTACTGTCGTTATGTATAGAGTAGTGTGTAAGAGGTCTGTTTTTGTTTTATTTAATGTCGTGTGTTTTACTATTCGTTGCAGTACGCCGTTCTGGAACTGTTGGAGCTTCTTCGGTGTAGCAGGCGTGATGTTTCCTAAAGGAACACCGGTCTTAGGATGCTTTTGTAGATTTTAAATTTGAGGCGGAGTTGAAGGTTATGAGATATAAGCAGGTGGTTAAGTCTGTAAGACTTGGTCCTAACTGAGTTTTTTTACTGTTGTGATGAATAGGTTCAAAATGCTGCCCGCAGGTCTCTTTTCGTGTCTTGCTACCCTGTAGACCTTAGGGAGAGGGCGCTTTTTCCCCTGAATGGAGAAAATTATGCAGTCAGTCGTGATAATGAGTCCTTCCAGTTTTGTGTGAATTTATCAAATAATTGGGTTTATTATTTATTAAGTTTCATATATGCGAACGATTGAAAAGGTCGTTTCTTTTGTCAAACATATTTAACAAATATGTAATAAAAATTAGTAGACCAATTTGTCTTTTTTAGACTTTTTTATATGCGAAATAATTTGACATAAATTTTTTAAATAAAAGTATGACATTATTTTCTTGAGAATAAAATCTTACTAACCAAAATAACGTGCATGAAGGTCAGACGTCAAAATGAAAAGAAATGCTAAAAAGTCACTGTATATTTTTATTTTCTTTATCGTAAAAACTGAAAATCAGACAGAATATAAATACGTACAACCATGCTTTAGCTTAAAAACGTGGGAATAATTACAGTAGTAACCTTCAATATTTTTTGTTTTCAAAAAACATTCTTTCTGATTGAAAACCCTGAGGATAATAACCTGTACTCTTTATTCTCTTACGAAGCACAATTTATAACAAAAATTATAATAAACCATAATTTAATTGTCGAGTGACCTAAGTACATGCATGTTACTTTTTATTTCTTATACCAACTTTACGGACATAATAACATATTAAAAACGAGGTATAACTCTTAGGAGAAGACTAACAAGGAGTTGGATGATCGACACAATTATCTTAATTAAAGCAATAATTAAAAACCGGGGAGATGCGTTTCTGATTATACAGCACTCTTTAACCTACGTCTAGGGTGTATTATATAATAGTTTTTTTCCAACCTCATTTTCCTTCTTGTCACTCCTACTCAGTTTTAACGATTAAAACTAGATAATAATAATAAATATACATAATGTTATATAAATAATAAATATGGATTAGCAGACCTGAAGGCTCTATGCCATCAATCTCTGCTTACAAACTTCTGTCTACGGACCACTAGCCAAACCTAAATCTGTCTGACCACACTTAATGATATCTTCCTGCATACGTCTTGGTCTACCTCGGCTTCCCTATCAGCCTAGTGCTAATTAACTGTTTAGGAATTCGTTTCGTTACAAGACCAACCATTTTAGAAGCCTATCCTTATCTTCGTTACGCTATGGCTTGAAAAATATTAAACGGGTGCATTAGGGTGGTCCAAAAATTTAAATTTTGGAAAACATATTCTCCACAAGCCTGTCCTTGTTCCATATGGCATTTTACAACTGAGGAAAAAAATTCAGGTTATTTGGTCAATATTTAGAGGTCCCTAGGATTTACCACTTTTTAGGTCAAAAACAGAATTTTCGATAAATCTCCGATATTTTGTTAAAATGACTTTATAAAGAAATACAGTGGAAATGTTATTTTGCATTTGCAATAGCCATAATTCAAGTTTCCGGAATGTTAATTCAACATGTAAGACTCTCAATATTTACAAAAGCTTACCAGCACTATTGCCCATTAGCGTCGCCTTCTTGGACGTTGGAAGCTGTTGTCTGTGCAGTTGAAGAAACTGGAGAAGATACTGAAAATGTTCTTCATTCTTGGTGATACATGTATTAAATTTTTTAATCAGTGCAATACTATTTCAGCACAGTCATTTACTACTTTCATTTTGCGTATTTTCTCTTTGAGTACAATGAAGTTGGGATCAGAAGGCCACAACATAGAGTTTTTGCAAAGGAAAGATGAAGCTTTTTCTTTTCCATTTTTTAGGAGGATATCAAAAAGCTCTATTATACGCTGTATGATATATGTCTCCAGAGGACTATCATGCTTAAACTGTTTACTTTCAACTCTCTTTAGAGCCTTACCCTTTGGTAGGCGCTGTAGGTTTTTGACCATCTCAATTTTGGTGTCGTCACTGACAAGGGAATCAAAGAGCCAGGCCAATCAAGTGTTCAGAAAAGAACCACAGGAGGCGTTTAAATGCCACTAAAGCAGGCTTCTTCTCATCACAATCGGGGTATGCTTCGACCTTGCAGCATAATAGGCCATCATTTCTTCTCTAAGCTTCTTTGTTTGGTTGTCGGAGTCAAACAGATCATTACTGCATGAAGAGTATATTTCCTGGTTAATCTGAGACCAGCCAGTATTTCCTGAAACGCTTAAAAATAGCAACATCTGGACCCCCACTTACTCCATAAGCTGAACAGACTGAAACAGACTGAAAACAGACGAAAGCACAATTTCAAGTACATGGAATCCATAAAAGATTCTATTATATATTCTATATATATATATATTATATATTCTATATATATATATTCTATATATATATATATTCTATTATCTAAAGATTATAGATTAATCTTTAGACTCTCTTCTAGAATAGCACACTCACTACTCTTCAAGCCTATTGGCAGCTGTTGTGTCAAAAACGAGAGCACGAACATTTTCCCTCAGGTTCCAATCATCAAGAGCGTTTAGGCAAGTTGTAGCTTGTTCCTGGCCAGACCCTTGAATAATCTTTGGAATGCCTATTAACGTCTCTATTCCATTTCCAGTGACGAGTATCGCTACACTGTCTACTTGTTCAGTGCCCCCGGCAATATCTACAAGTAACTTGCCATCCCTGTGTAGAAATAAAGGCTCTTCAGATGAAAAAGTTGACTTATCATTTTCTTAACTGCGAAATCTTAGAAACGAAAATACAAACTCACAACTTTCAAATCATAGGGAGTCCTCAATATTATCCAATTGATCCAAATTTTGGTATGGGGTTTCAGTTTGCATAGTGGAGCAAAGGCAGCCATGTGGATATAGATATTTTTAACTTTTTATTTTTCTCATATAGTTATGGACCACCCTAGGGTGCATGCTTCGCAATTCTAATTTGTTTAATCTCCTAAAAATAATTCTGATTTTTATACTGTGGGATAAAAGATGGGAGCTTAATAATGCCGAGATCAAATAATAAAAAGCATCTGCTGCCTTTAATCGCGCTTTTATTTCCTCTTGAATTTGGGTTTTTCTAGTTGCCATAGATCCGAAGTGTTTAAACTTCCCGACATGTTCATTTTCCCCATAAAAACAATATCCCGAAAATCTAACATTTTTTCTGTTACTAATATACATTTTCTTACCTGGATTCATCAACGATTTGTTCTTAGTTTTAAAGAGTCACACTATATTTATTGGCAAAAAAAACACCGCAATAATTAAGCGATATTACGTGAAAGTAGTCATGATGATCTGTGATATTTACTCTGAGCCTGAAAAACGTTGAGCCAGCCTTCTTCCTTATGATTAAACCAGGACATCGGCGTACAACAAGGATCCTCTCTATATCGAGTCACTGTTTTGAATACACAAAAGGTCTCTGAGTCACTGCCATTCAAACCACCGAACTTCAAAAATATTTGAAGTGATCGGAGTGTGCAGTCAATAAATTTTACGCAAAATAAATTTCAGTTATTTTATTTGTGCCAATGTTTTGGTCTAATTTTCAGGGAGTATCGTGCTTTTCTTATCGTGTTTTATAAGATATAAAATTTATGTTTTAAAAATATTTTTAAGATGAAAAAAGATTTATAAAATATATCATTAATTTTTTTAATTATTATAATTATTTCCTTACCAACATCCCTATGACCAACTATACTGTTGCATATAATGTAGTCAACCTGGTTGGTTTTGGATATCAAGTTTGCTTTTTCTGGGGCACTTTTTCTTGTTGTTGATGATTGCCTCCAAGTAGGTATATTCTTCTACAACTTCAAATACCACCCCATTACAGATCAACTGGACCTCTTCTTGTTCCTCTCTTGATAGCACTATTTCCAAATTATTTCCAAGTTGCAAAATGTTATGAAGGTAAACCAATATTTTTGTTTTAAAGAGTATTAAAAAGTGTTTACATTTATAAAATTCTGAAGTCCAACAATCGTAAAAGTTTACTAAGCGGAGAGATATTCTAAATAAAACCAAATCGTTTATTATTTTCTGGGACAACCCAATAATTATGTCATGATTTTTTCCCTAATTTAAACGGAATGACCAACAAATAATGATTATTTGATTGCTATATTGAGCTTTAAGTCTAAAGTGAAAAAAAAAAAAATGACTGTAGAAGCAGATTCGAAGAGAGGTCGGATGTCGGGAGTCGTCGGAAATTAAATTGAGAGATGGACCTTGCGAAGTATGACTGATGGAGCGATGATATTTCTATTGAAACTTGAGCCCCATATCAAACCGACCGTTCCATCATCTCTGGGATCAATCAATTTTGTTTTTATTCTAAATATTTTTCCAGCGCAAGACCATTGCTATGGACTTTCCAAAAAGTAGTATATGATAAAAAGTTAACTATTCTGAAACCGTTCATCATATCATTTATAATTGGTAACTCTATTTTTTTTCCTTTTAGGCAGTTATTTGGACAATCACATTGGGCTTTTCGACCATTGGGAACACATTGACCTTCATAGCTAGCAATGAAAAAATTATTTTTAGAATTTTATGTATAGAACAGGTATCTACCAGTAGATCTCTTATCAACGTTCTGTTTAGTATTCTCCTAATGGTCAAGTCGACTACAGCTTTATCGCCAATCTACTTATTATGGTTTCCAGTTGAACAGACGAGAACGAATTGAAATTGGCACGTGGCCCCATAGTTGGCCAAAACAAAGAGAAAAAATATTTAAAATATATACTTTATTTAATCTCTTAATAAATTATTTTCCGAGTTCCATTGAATATGTTTGGTTATTTCTTTAAATGTCACATTATGATACCATAACTAATCAAACGTTGCTACAGTAGCAGTCCTAAATTTTACCTAGCATAATTAGGATGAAGATCTTTAACGAGTACTTGAGACCGCTCAGCCATGCCATTTTACATCCCATCGAACGAATGGCATTAATCAGGATTTTTTACTCCCTTTTGAAAAATCCCAACGCCTAAAAAAGGCTATACATTAACGGCCTGCACAACCGCTATCTTGGGCATAGAATGTTATTATAACTACTGAACCACAGGCGATCTTTAAAGAAGAGAAGGCTCGACAGTGTACATACATTTATTTTAATGTTTTTCTGAGTCAATATGATGTAATTGTTAAATAGAGTGGAATAGAGTATGAAGGTGAATGAAATGGTTATTATGCATAAAGAAAAGAAAGAAAAGAAATCCACTATTAATTTTCAGATTTTTTTATATTTATATTTCTTATAATGGAAACTTAGAATTCCATAATGAGAATATAAGGATGTATGGCAGAGTATGATCACAGGTCTACCATTTTTAGTAAATATGTACAATTTCTAATTTTAGTAATATTTCTAATATAGAGTAGTATGTATGTTTGCTTCATTTAATATAATTTAATGTTAGCTGCTTTGGCTTATCGGACGAAGCTACAATGGGAGTCCTAAATTTTGCCTATCAAAGTTTAATTAGGATCTTAGATCTTTAAATAGAACCTTAGATCGTTAGATCGCACATGCTCGGAACTCCCATTTTACGTCCCCTAAGGTATAGCCAAGAATTTTTTACTCCAATAAAAAAATTCCTTGGGCGCGCACCCGCGAGTTTGGGCATAGTAGGTTATTATGCTAACCACTAGACCACAGGTTTCTCCGAAAGTAGTATACATGGAAATGGTACGGTACACATTGCGAAAAAAAGGGATATTGTTGCAATGAAATTTGTAATCACTATAGCAATGTGTCAAACATATTAATGAGATATTTTAACGTAAGAACTATCTACCGTGAATAAATAGTAATTTTAATAATTAAAACAATTTGTTTTAATGCCTTCCCTATCCAGAAGTAACTATCATCTTAAATATTTATCTGAAATACAATAAGGTACAGAAAAAATAACAAAGAAGGAATGGAAAATACATGTTATTAATAGCTATACTCCCCAACTCATCAGTCTCTATATTCGAATTACGACCAAGCCCGTAAAAAAAAGAAAAAAAGGGGTGAATCAGAACGAATGAAAACTAATAAAAGCCATGAAAACATGGTGTGACTGGAACAGCCGGTAAATATTTATGGCCGGACGAGATCAGGATATTTATCGTGTTTTCTTCGTAAAGGTTTTTATTTTTTTTTTGCCTCATGTAGTTCGAATCAAGATAAAACTGCGTTATTGTTCGTTTTTTCTCCAATAAGCTTTTATTCATCTCGAATCCTTTTGATGATGTAAATTGAAGGACCCTCTAAGATTTGAGCCCTCCCCTTCAATCAGAGTGCAATTAACATCAAAGATAGGAGCCCCTATGATCATGGCTAAGCTGGAGCCGATCTCCTCCACTGGTCAAACTGTCTATAGAGATATCATCACAAAGGCGGCTGCACTTTATTTATCAGTTTAATAAAATTAATATTGAAGATGTGTTGAATAATTTGATGAAATTTTATCGAAGAATAAGCTCTCCATGTATACGTTCATCAACCGTAGGTAATTTATAATTAACAAAGTCTCAACCACTGCACCAACTGAGGACGTCCATCACTATTAACCATATAACTGTTAAACAATGTAATCCTTCTTTATTATCTACACCTCTCTCTTAAAATGCCCCTGTTGGAGTAAAATATCTGTTACTAGCTGACCCGGCCACGCGTTGCTGTGGCTGTTATAATAGTATTAAAAAATATTAGTTAAAATTTGAATTTAAAAGAAATAATTAATAATTAATGAAAACACGAATTAAATAGATTTTTGATTTTACATTTTATTCATCTTATATCTAACTATATTATATAATATACAACACTCATAACTGATCAAATATAAATATGAGTTTAATGAATGGGGTATATAATGTTTGATATTTAATTATGGATTTTAATATCATATTAAATTATAAATATTTATTTCAATTTAATTGATGGCTAATCGAAGAAAAATATTTTTTGTTAATCTGTCCGTTGCTAATACAAATATATTAGCTGATTTACTAATACGTGAGCATGCAATATATAATTGCCATGGGAGAAACATGGATATTTTAAGTCCAAACCGCGAATGGACATTGTTTGGCCTTGAGACCTGTTGAAGGGTATAGCAAAACCCAAGCATATATCAAATTGAAGTCTTTTGAACGGTATTATGGGTTTTGATGGTATTATTGAAATACGTTCCAACACGACAATTTCTTCATTAAAGATTCCAGTCAACTTGGCTGCTTCAATAACAATTCCAGTAATATTTTGTAGGACCAAACGTGAACCATTGCATAATTTAGGTGGATTCAAATTACGCAGAAGAATAATAGGTGAACCATTATTCAACCGAAGATTGTAGATCGTATATAGATGGTATATCGAGAGAATTTAAAAATTCAGTTGGATAATTTACAGCTTGGTTTTCATCAACAATATTATTGATGGATTTAAAGGGCGTTAGATCACCTGGTAACAACAGTAGTATTAAAAAGTTAATTTCGTCAACATCAGCAGTTTTCGCTGCCAAAATAACACAATTACTGAGCCAATTATGGTTCATGTAATTATTTAGTACATCCAGGAAGACAATCCTAATGAATTCATCTTTTAAATCAAAAATAACATAAAATTAGAAAAAAAAGTTGGTAGAAACCTTCTCTAGAGTGTACTGAACTACTTCCCAAAGTTTATGGGGGAGCAATGGAGCACGTGCCCCCTCAGCCAGTTTTTTGTGTTTTGTTGAGAATCCATTATATTACATAACTGAAGGAAAATCGGGAACCTAGCATCTTGAAATTTGCAGACAGCTTTTTTGTATAATTTAAGAAACTAATTTGGATAATTCCACCCCAAGGATTTCCCCTTTAATATTATAGGAGTTACAAAGATTGTATAGAACAGTTTTGAAGTTACCGATTTTGAAATTTTGACTTATAGTTAAAAAAAAAATTAAATTATTTATCACGAAAGCCAAGGGCAAAAGCTAGAAATGCATTAAGGACAAACACACATACATTCATTTTTATATCTATTGATAAGATTCCGGTTATTTAATAAATTATAGGACTGAACTCAGATTCTTTTTGGCCTACAGAGCTGCGGTTGGGTTAAAATTTAGCCTATATTTTAAGTTGGACAATGTTACGCATCTGTGCCGAATTTCATTAAAATCGGTCCTGGAGTTTCGGAGATTAGCCCGGACAAACATCGTGACAGATTTTTATATATATAGATAAGATTCCGGTCATTTGATACATGATAGGACTGAACTCAGGTTCTATTAGACATTCACTCATGTTCTTTCGGTTATTTTAACTACTAATATCATGTGATTTACCTTCAATTATGTCCTATTCTGGATTCTCTACAATACCTAAAACACAATCGGGGGGGGGCACGTTCCCCCGTTCGCCCCCCTAAATCCGCGCTTGCTATAGTCTATGTGTTATTCTGATGTATAACCTATATTACTGTAAAGTTTCATCCAAATCCGTTCAGTAGTTTTTGCGTGAAAGAGAGACAAACATTCAAACTTTCACATTTATAATATTAGTAACATTAGTAGAATATAAAAAAAATTGTTTTACTCATGTTCTATCGGTTATTATAACTACTATTATCATGTGATTTACCTTTAATTATGTCCTATTATGGATTCTCCACTATACCTAAAATACAGTCGGGGGAGGGAGGGGGGCACGTGCCCCCGTGAGACAAACATACAAACTTTCACATTTACAATATTAGTAAGATTTATTCATTATTTATAAATAATAACATGTTGGTTTTTCTCAGAAAATAAGAATGACCAAAGGGCTTGGATTGAAAGGCAATGTAAAAATTAGAATTACCTTAGTAAAATGGACAAACGCCATTCAGATAAGAGTAGACAATGATGTATGCCTGTATTTTCTTGTATAAAATAAAATGTATTTTATTATATAACCGTACCCAGTCTCCATATTTTTCATATGTCTGTTAATTGTCTATTGTTATTTTCCAAACTCTACTGTTCGTTGTTTAAATATGACATAAGTTTAAGGAAAATTATGTTCCTGTCATCAATTAGAATATTTTACATCTTAGTAAATTAAACATTAAAAACAAAAGTAAAAGAATGGTGTACATCTTACCGCAGCAGCCGAATGGAGGAGGAGGATAACAAATGTGACCCGCTTGAAACTGGGCCACACTCTGCTCACTCATTTACATAATATGTAATATATTATATTTGTATGTAATATATATATATATATATATATATATATATATATATTTATGGGTCATTGGGTCAAGAGGTTACTTCCCATGGCTAGGACAAAAAAATACTTTTTTTTTATACTAACTTCCTAATTAACCTATTTATTACTTAAAACTAAATGTTTTCTTCATGCTCACTTAAATTTATTACAGAAATGTGCTTAGTTTAGTCACAATAAGTTCTAATATAAGAAAAAAGTCTCTCCCCTGGTCTGTCTCCAAACCGACTTTATTTGTAAACCAGTTATTATGAATGTATTAAAAGTCAATAATTACTTTATCCTCGTTAATTTTATACAGAACAATAACTTAGTCACAGTGTCTTATAAGTAAAATTACTTATATTCCAATTTTTCATAAATAATAACAACGCCGAAATTTGTCCTCCGAGTTTCGTGTCTCGTCCCCTGGCTTTTTGTTTTCGTTTCAAAATCAGTTTTGTTTTGCTAGTTTGTGGAAGTTGTTACCTTGAGTGCATAGGATGTAACGTAAAGCTAGTAGCAAGCGGCGCATAAGCCGACTGTGCAGCCATTTTAACTGCCATTTCAGTCACGCCGCTCGCTAGGTGTAGAAGTGTTGAATGAATGCTGTCTTTCCACTGGTAAGTTTTATTCAGCAATTATTTGTTAAAATACTAATGTAGACTTAAATATTCACTATGAATAGTGCATACATTGTTACGTTTGATCGTGAATTGCGTACGAGAAACACTTTTACCGCTATTTTAGATATCATTCGAAAATGTATCTCTCCCGGCGTATTTCCCCTGGCTCTTTTGATGGCACGGGAGATACTTAATGTCCAGAGGAGATATATTTGTATGCGTTTTCATGAATACTTCTACATTTTTCTCTGAACCTTTATTTGGCATTATGTATATCTTAGCTTTACAATTTAATATGAGTTTTTTACAGAAAAAAATGGCACCTAGAAAAAAAATGACGCACGAAGAAAGGCTCGAAAAAAAAGGATAGCAGAACGATTAAGATAATAAAGAATTAAAAATGACAAAGATAAGTACGCTCAACAAAAAATCAAGGAAAGGGAAAAATATGAAAAGAAGAAAGAAAAAGGAGTTATTAAGACAGTTCAGCAAATGATTCCCAGAGAGCAGCGGAAGGATAGAAAATTATGGAGAGAAAAAGCAAAAATTCGTAGACGTCGTTTAGCACTCCTAGATAATATAAGCAATGCTCCTGAAACACCACCATGTTAGGGTAATGAAGACCCCCCGCCCCCTCAAAATATAAACAGGCGAGCGCAGGCAGCACAGCTAAAGTCAATTCGAGCAAGAAAAGCAAAAGGAAACAAGAGACTGAAATAGCTCAAGGTAAGTCTGCAGTCCAACGCTAAAAGAAACAAATAAACGGATCAAAAACCCACCAATTAGCACTCCCAACACCAAAATTAATTCACTTATAACAGCAGTAAGTGCAGGCGACAAAGAAACTATATAGAAGAAACTGTTTTTCAGTGAAGTTAGTGCTCAACAAATAAATGAAAATTTTTCTAATCTCAACACTGTCCAAGAAAAAAGAGTCTTCAGGAGAGAGTTGAGCAGGAAAATAGTCAAAAAATGCAATGCTTTACCGAAAGAAATGAAAATAAAATCTTTGAGTAAAAAGGCAAGAAATTAAGACTGATGGACACAAAGCGCAGCTCAAGAAAAAACTGTGAGAATTTGAAAACGTGCATATTCAAATTTATGGAAGATGATTCGAGCAGTAGACTTTGTACAGGATTATTTTAATAAAAATAAAAATAAGTAAACAAAGTTGATTGTTAAGAGTAACCCTGTTTTTAATAAGGCTATCTCTATTCCCTGTCCATAAAGTATTCTCCCCTATGCATTTTGTCTCTACCCTGTACTGAGTATTTACCCTGGTCACTTATAAAACGAGATAAAACCAACAAATTGACTGGCCACTTTGTAAACGTTTTCAACTTAAAAGTTTCCATAACAAAAATGTATACTTAAGTAAAAATATTTAAAAAAATCCCAAGCCGTCTCTTCATACAACATATTACCTCTTAACTTATAATGACCCATATATAATATAATACGTAATATATTAATATGTAATATATTATATTTGTATGTAATTTATATATATATATATATATATATATATATATATATATATATATATATATATATATATATATATATATATATATATATATATATAGGGAACAGGGGGCAGAGTGAAACAAATAATCGAAATTTAGTTGTAAATCCACTTTTGTTTATTCCAATGACGTTGTGATACATAGGATAATTAGATGCCTATTTGCCCAGTGTACAACACAAATTTCACAGCTGAGAAATGTTTTCTAGTATCTGTAATTATAATTTGAAATCAACCTTGCGTTTGTTTCACTGTGCCCCACGTGTGGGGCTGAAACAGTTGATGGGGCACAGTGATACACACATTTGTAACATTTCAACATGAATCATTTATCAGGTTTTTAACAAAAATACATTAGAATAATAGTTTTTGGGCATTATGACTTAAAGAACTACACTCTTAATGCTGAAATGATATTACCTAGTTAGGATTTATATATAAAAAACTTGAATTTTTCACAATAGTAGAGTATGAATGTCCACAGCTACCAAATAAATACAACTCTTCAATAACTTTGAGGAAATATTCATGGAGTTTTATCCCATATTTATAGAGAAACGTCACTTTCAAATGAAAAGGAGCTCCTGAGTCTTTTTGTTTGTCCACGCTGAACAGATTTTGGGAGAATCATTTTTATTTGGCTATGCAGCACTGATCCTATAACTTCAGCTGGTTGCTTTAGAAATGAATTACCTTGTTTTGTGCTCCTTCAAAAAAAACTTACTTCATAGCCTTCTTCAGAGTCTTTTTCTTTGGATATAACACCAACTTAATATTTCTTCCTGCCGGAGGTTTTGCGCCACTTTGCACCAAGACATAATCATCTGCTTTTGGATCACTGTCCAGATCCTCAAACTCATCTGGCTTTAATGATGACATTAGTTCTTCACGCGTTTCAGTTCTTTCTGTTGAGATGTAGATTTTAGAACCAAACAACAAGCAGGGCATCTGTTCCGCTAGTTTTCGATTCAAGTAGAGTTACAAGTTTTAACTGTTTATGAGATTCAAACTTTCCAAAAATACAGTTATAAAAAGTTATCGTGAGCTTTATCGTGTATCTAAAAGAGAATGTAATTACGCATTACGAGTAGATTTCGGTAATCATTGCATGACGAATTCAAAGTTCCAACTAACATTTCTAAGTATAAATGATATATTTTTGTTGAAACGTACATTTCTAGATGACACGATTACCAATATATGCATATTTCCTATAATGACATTTTCTTTCCATACTAAAGCTTATGATAACTTGTATTTTTGGAGAATATTAAAAGGGAAACCAAGGAAAGGTTAAAACTGGTTGTGAATAAACTTGAAGCGACAACCTGTGGAATAATTTTAATTTTATCACAAATAGTATTGCTGCTTACATAAACTTTATCGCCTATCTTCAATTCTGAACGTTATTTAATCAAATCAATAAGTAATAAGCGTATGAGCGATTTATGTATTCATCTACTTTGATATGAAATAGAAATTGAATTCCTGAACATTTATTTCCAAAACCAATTCTATCGTAATTAATTGGATTAGTAGGGAAGGACAGAGTATTCAGACAGGGAAAGGTCGCACTATCCCCTGCTTCAATGTTCAAACACAGGCCGGGTGGGCTAAATAGCCAAGAGCATAGAGGGCCCGCTCAACTGCAGCTAAATCAGGAATTCCAATTTAACATGGAGCGGGCTACCGGCGGTATATTTGATTGGGCGTAGGACTCGGAAAACTAGTCATCCGTTGTAAAAGCTATCCTGTCGCGGTGTCTGTTGGACACGGCGGTCAGGTAATCGTGTCCTCGCTGAGTGTCCTGTCGATATGCCGCCTCTGCTCCATCTCCAACAGCAAATACCAGAACGAACTGGGATGGGGAGGGTTAGGGGAGAAAGAGACAAATACCCCCTCTTCTCTAAACAAAGCATAGTTGACTCTCTTATACGGCAAAATCTGTTTTTCTGAGTGGGCCACATCAGTAAGCAATAACTGTTAATTTGACGATAACAACGCCTAATAAAATGTATGACGTGTACCTTGTATATTCTGATTCGTTAACGTGTGATAATGTATGCCCATATATATATATATATATATATATATATATATATATATATATAAAATTCTATATTTAAACTTTTGTTTTTTAGTTTTTTGATGCATATCATACTCTATTTTCAATATTATTATCATCATCTATTTTTTCACGCATTTGCGTGTTCAAAATAGAGATGGGGACAAGACCAACAACAATCTTGAGCCTTCCTTAAAACATCAAGCAGAAGTCCTAGACTCTCATTTCCTTCCACTGAGGATTTTGGAACCAATTCATTTGTGGAGATTATTATAGGTGTAACCACCATGCTTTTCATACGGTAGAGCCCCTATAATTATTATTTCCCGTACCACTACGAACCGTTCAGTACAATTTGGGCTCAGTACAAGGGAGAGACTGTACCGTTTCTTGGACAACGGTTGTGCATGGAGGTAATTTGTCCTGTATCACCCTCAGATTCCCCCCCCCTAATTTTGGGTGCCCACTTTATAGAGGACGGGTGAGCCCCACCAGGATCCTTCTTAGACTGCTAACATATTAAATTAAAGACTTAACTATAAAATTCGGCAACTCAGCACTCTACCACTGAGCCATTCCGCTCCCATCATACTTTATTTTACAGTAAATCCGAAAGGTAATTTGATAATAAAATAAAAAGTTTCCCACGTAGCGGTAGCGACTTACTCATCCACCCTGCTAACATAAAGGAAATTTTTCATTTTAGAGCAGCAGTATTTTCATCGATCGAAATCTTTGAGGAAAAGCAGTTATAAACTGTTAATGCCCGCAACATTACTCGCTGTCCACGTGCGAACTTGGTGCTGCCACTTCCTTCCCAACAGGATAGCTTAATTTTACCAAGAGTTTTATTTATGTTTCCCAAACTTCAACAAGAATCCATCATTAATCTTCCAATTGAATATTCGAGGACAATATGTCTCAGAGAAGTACTTCAGAAAGTTAGGGAGTTGGACACGACCTAAACCATTGAACTTGAAAAGGCATCTAAAATTATTTAGTTCTATACTGTTTCATAGACAACGGTTGTGCAGAGAAGGTGATTTATCCTAGATCATGCTCAACCGCCTGATTTCCCCCTTTATTTTGGGTTATAGAGGCTGGGTGAGTCCCAGGAGGGTCCTAGATCCCATAAGGTCCATCTCCGGCTGCTAACAAATTAAATAAAAGTCTTCCCGGCAGCGAGATTCGACAACCCATAAATAATCAAATAAAAAGAAAAAAAAGTTTTTAATAATCTCTATTGTTTTCGGTTTTAACATCTTGGTAAATAAATAAAAAATAAACCCATTGATAAAAAAATGTGGTACTGAACACTTCTAATTAAGCATGTTCCTCGACCACAGACACATGAAAATGGAATTAAGCGATAAAAAGGTCCATTTAAGAATTTCATTAGAGCAAACCTTAATGCACGAGGACAGCTTTGACCATGGATTAGGATAGGACACAGGGGCACCTGCCTTGGGCCCTATATATAGAGATATCTACATCCAACCTTTGATGTAGGCCTCTTGTGTAGTCAAGCGAGAACTTCTCTCCTTTGCATTATTTCCACCACCACTAACTGGATAAAACTAAATAAATATAACCCAATACAAATGACCATCTTTTTTTTGAGAAATGGGCATTAGCAACGAAAACAAATGTTTTTACTTGTTGCTACAAGAGACAAATTCAAGTTCAACTTACTAAGATTCATTGCCGCAGGAATAACCTCTATCTACCATGTCGTAGAACAAAAACAAGAAAAAAAAAAGAAACTGAAAACAACAAATATCCATTAACTCTAATTCCGTCTACGTGCACTTTATGATATTTATTTCTAACCGTGAGTGGTTACACTTTGCTTTTGAATAAAACAGTAGAAATCATTTTCATTTATAATAAATTTCAAGAAAAAAATCAGTTTTCGTGAAGCGAATAATTTCACTAAAGTGATATTTTTATTTATTTATTCGTACATGACACTTCTTTCATACGCTGACGAGCCTTCCGATAATCCTCATCCATTGGAAAACTCGAAGAATTACCTTCTATATGTTTTGTCCGAAGCCATTATTTTTAATGAATAATATGTTGTAATAGGGATGTAAATTGGGAGAAGTTGCAAATGGGACACAGCACATTTATTGAGAATGACATATTATAAAAATGTTTAAAATGATCGGGCGTTGCTCCAAATAAATTTCACACAAAATAAGTTTAAATTAGTTTATTTATTCCAAAGTTTCGGCCTAATTCTTAGGCCGTCATCAGGGCAGAACTAAGAAGAGCCCAACAGGAGTCTTCATCTCTCTGCCCGAATTATGGTCTAAAATTAGATTGAAACTATGAAATAAATAAAATAAGTTAAACTTATTTTATATAAAATTTATTGTGAGAAAAGTTTCAAAGATTTCTAAAAATATATCCAGTCAATCATTTTCACATCATTAACAAATTTTAATTCTATCAATGACTTCAATGTGTGTAATATAGTAATAGGTTCTACATTAACTGGTTATGGATTCAAAAAATTAGAAATAGATTGTTAGTATAAAAACTAACCGTGGCTTTTTTAATGGATTTTACAACACTTTCAGTAAATTTTTCATTTATTTAAGCCGGCCCTCGGATGTAACGTCCATTCAACGTCTATTCGACTTTTAACAAAATTTACGTCTCATGAAAATAAATCATTTATAATAAATTTTAAGAAAAAAAAGAAAAGTTTTGAAGCTAAGGCCAAACACGATGCCATTTACTGATTGCAACGATTTAATGCAACACTGAATAGAGTTGGATTTGCCTGCAGCATTCTGTACCGAGTTATCCTAGTTTTCCATATTTCCCATCTTCCCAAGCGCGAGTTGGAAAAACGAACAGAGAGAGAGAACAAGTAAACATAAACCTAAATTATTCAGTGGACTTACGAGTGCAACATTTTTTTTCTAGCTAGATTTGATTTCTTTATCACAGTGCCTTTTTTTTGGTTTTCTTCAGGAATTATTTTAGATATAGTTTGAGCAGAAATATATATATAAAATCTCTCAACCGATTCAAACCTTCCCTCCCATACCATTTTTTCTCATATCATAGTTGTTTTTAATCAAAAGTTTACTAAGGTTTTGACTCAGTATCTAATACACCTACAGAGCTGCGGTTGGATTCAAATTGTAGAACATTTTATCATCGTAGGATCACTCTTTCTGCCGGTGTTCCTAACGATAGTCGGCCAAAACCTAAAATTTGGATTTTTCTGAAAAAATTACCAATCACTCAAATGAAAATTCACTCAGAATCTATTTGACCAATAGGCCTCGGTCTGTGCTTAAATTAAAGCTAATTAAATTTACTACAGCTTCCTTTTTTATGACTTTCATCGTAGGATCACTCCTTCGGGCGGTGTTCCTCATGAAAGTCGGCCAAAACTTAAAATTTGGATTTTTAGGAAAAAATGACCAACTTTTACTCAGAATCTATTAGACCTGCAGGCCTCAGTCTGTGCTTAATCTAAAGACAACTAATCTAAATTAGGAATGGTTAGTAATGTTTTTATAAAAACCGCACCGATCAGGAGATATAGGCCAAAACTAAATTACTCCAAAAATTTCGATATTTATCAGGCATCAAAAGTTTTTCCATCCGTTTTTTCGGTAGCAAACTTGGATTTGCCACTAGTCAGACAACATATCAAAAATACAGCTCTCATCAATTTATTGCGACCTAAAACCCTTTTTTAGTACCTGGCCGCTGGCACATAGGCATATTATACAAATATAATTACATCCTAGCCCATTATAAACATAAATAAAATACAAACCACCTTTCCAATAAATACCAACAATTATTCTGAGTACTATGTTATCTTTGAATATTTAAAAGTAAAATCTAATCCGTAAATTAGGATAGATTGTTATAAAAATTTTAGATCTCGTCCTAGTTTTTATTTTTTTTAAATTCTCCTTTTTTTCTGTAAATTCGCATTAGGATTTCATATTTGCCAATTATACATTTAGCACAAAAATAAAATCATTTGAATCCGTTTCAATTATCATTGAATTCGTTTTGGCACTCCAATTATGTTTCAGGTTATTTATAATTAAAATCAGAATTCATATTTAAATTATATTTAGTGAAGTATTTCAATTGTGTCCTTATTTCTTTGGGCGACCATCGAAATATAAAACAACACGATTAATATAAAAATAATTTTTTTCCTGCTCTAGCAAGTAATTCTTTATTTTTAATTTTAATTATTATTGTAAATCCCTTTTATAATGTAAATTTTAAAGCTTTTCACTAAATAGGCAATCGCATTAAAACAAGAGTTTTATCCGAGACTTTTAATATCGGCCACATTCCATAGTACTTGTCGACCATTATTGCTCCAGGGCTCTAAAGGTTCGAAAATCTGAAGAATTTATATTGAAGCGTTTATCGTTTTGTTTCAAAGGAGACTCAAACTGAAATGGGTATATATCGCATAACAATGGAGATGGTGTAAGTAAAATTAATTATGCTTATTAAAAATAATTATGCTTAATTTAATAGACTATTATTGACGTAAAACTCATTTTCGAAACACAAAAATCTAGCGCTCTTACTTAATAAGATATCGAATCTATATTAAAAATAATTGAGAATCTTTTCTTACCTAGCAAACAAATAAGGATTTATTAGAACAATATAAATAACATTTAACAAAAAAAAAAAAAATCTCTTAAATATACAAAAAATAATTGTAGAAATACGTCATTTTAGCGACACAAAAACGTATCTATAAAATTGACGCTTTTGCACGATATACGTATGTTATAAAACACTTTTTATATTCTATTCTATTTTAGGGGCACAAGATATTATGTGGACTGGTTTGGAAATAAGGTTTAACATTTTTACTCATAAATTCTATTTCTGAAAAATGGCAAATTTGTAGATACACAAATTGTCACTATGTATAATACACATTTATTATAATATACTGTTACGGTCACAGGAAGCAAAGGATTAGCGGCTTAAATCCGTCGGTGGGAGAAGTTAAAATAGGATTAGGACCTTCTAGATCGTCTCCTTTTGTCGGGAAAGGATTAAGAAGATTCCTGAATTGTCTCGCCCCTTCCGTGTTCTAGAATGTTCGGCCTTGCCTATTTAAATACTTCCCTCGCCTCGAGCGAGTCAATCCTAGTCTGTGATAAGTGAGTGTCAGTGTGATAAACTAGTCAGTGTTGAACCGACCCGTGTACTAAGTGTATCAGTGAACTGTGACAGTCTCGCGAGTGTAATACACTGTTTCTGTTTGTTTCTGTGTGTCAGTTTGTCATACTTGGAGAATCTTACGGTCGGTGGACTAGTGAACTGTAAGTGTTAACTATTAGTTATAAATTGTAGTGTAATTTTATAACATTCATAGAAACTATTGTAACTAGTTAAGCTATCTAGAATTATTAATATCTTATATTATTGTAATAAATTAATAGGAGTTAGACCTAGATTATAATATTTAGAATATTGTTATTATAAATTTATATTAGTTTAATAATTTAATTGTTAAAATAATTTACTTGTATCCTTTTTATCACTTTTGTTAATAAATATTAGTATCTTTATTAAGGAATTGTTTAATTCATTGTTAACACCCAGTAGCCTGTAACAAATTGGTGTCAGAAGTGGGATTATTGTGTAATTGCTATTATTTTGTAATTTTTGGGCTACTGTATGTAGAATGGCTTCTAAAAGTGTTAAATTAATTGATTTAAAAGTTGCGGATTTGAAACGGGAGTTAGAAGAACGTGATCTTGATTCTTCCGGAACTAAAAGTGTACTGCAACAGCGTTTGCGTCAATTTTTTATAGATTTAGGGGAAAATCCAGATGACGTTCTGTTTGAGACTGATTTAAGCAGGTTGTCTGCAACTTTTAAAAATGAGTAAAGCAATGTTAAAAATGAGCTAGGTAATGAATTAAGCAATGTAGAAACTAAGTTAGGTAATGTACAGAATGAATTAGGTACTGTAAAAAGTGATTTATTGGATACATTAGAATCTAAGTTAGGTACATTAGAGACTAAGTTAATGGAAAATGTTGAGGATAAGTTAGCAAATGAAAATAATAAAGTAGCTAATGTAGGTAATAAGTTAGCCGATGTAAATAGTAAAGCAGCTAATGTAGAATCTAGGTTAGGAGAAGAACTGAATTCAATTAAAAACGAACTTAGGCTAAGAGTAGAAGCTCTCGAGGGACGTATGAGCAAACCATCGACGAACGACACCGACCGTTCCTCCGAGGGCAGCCTTCATAACAAAATTATACCCGCCAATGCAGGGACGCCACCAACTCACAACACAATTCCAGTGTTCGACGGAAAGACGCCGTGGGAGGACTACATGACTCTCTTCGAGACAGCGGCTTCAATCCAAGGGTGGTCAAAAGAGACCCAAGCTTCAGCGTTGTGCCTGGCCTTGCGTGGAGACGCCTTGGGAGTACTCCAGGGAATGCCCATGTCGGAGCGGTCTAGCTACGGGGAGCTGATTAGTAGACTGGAGATGCGTTTCGGTCATGGACCAGCTTTATCGCTCACAGCTGAGAAGCAGGATCCAGAAGACCAATGAGACGCTGCAGGAATTTGAAGCGGATATTGCCCGGCTGGTGAGGAATGCCTACCCATCGGTCACCGACGATGTCAACGAGAGCCTGGCTGTCGACAAATTCCTGGATGGACTTCGGGACCCCGAGAAGCAACAAGCAGTGAAGCTCGACAGGCCAAAAACTTTGGGAGACGCATTATCTCAGGCCATGGAATTCGAGGCTGTCAGACAGTCAGTTAGGGGCCATGCACGAGTTCGAGCAGCAGAAGCGGAGTATTATGTGGTCCCTAGCGTCGAGGACATCGTGACAAAAGTTTTGGAGGCTC
Source organism: Arma custos (assembly GCA_037127475.1). Lineage (NCBI taxonomy): Eukaryota > Metazoa > Arthropoda > Insecta > Hemiptera > Pentatomidae > Arma > Arma custos. Next base: position 109,331,239 of record CM073759.1, on the reverse strand, counting down.
TCGGGACCCGTAAGAAGGAGATACGCTGTTGGAGCTGCGGCCAACTTGGACACCCTAGAAGCAAGTGTCCATCCAAGAAACAAGAAAAGCTACAGGAAAACTAAGTAGGGTTGATGGGAAGGGGCAACTGTCAACCCGTAACGTCAAAGGCCCCGGGAAGACTATCAGAGTTGCGTCAATAGGGAGCAGAACGAACAGTTTCTACGTTGATGGGATGGTGAACGGGCAGCTGCGAAGTCTGCTACTGGATACCGGCGCAACCATGACTATCTTGAACTCGAAGACAGTTCCCGCTGAGGAGATTATACCAACGACTTGTACATTACGGACTGCCACAGGAGAGCCAGCCAATATGTATTTAGGACGTTAGTTGGATAGGTCGAGTAAGGATATAAATCAGTGGTTTCCGACCTGGCGCTAGGCATGTTGAAATGAAAAATTCTGACATAATTTTATTTATTTTTCATATTTTTCTCCTACCAGTATTTCTTCTTTACCTTAAATAGAAATTAAATGTTGTATCTTGTGACTGTAGAACTAAATTTTTGTTTTCAATGTAATACTTATTGTTTTGTTTTTTTCATATGTCCATCCCATTATTGTGCAAGGGGTTGTCGGGGAAATTTAATTTGAACAGGTGTAGATTGGTACAAAAAAAGGTTGAGAACCACTGATATAAATATTGTGCCTTTGTATATGTTTAAATATCCCAGACTTCAGATTTTAAAATTACATTCAATAAGTTATATGCATAGTTTCCTTTCCTGTTAATTTATATGGACACATTTTGTTAAATATTATTTAATGACATGATTTTTTTTAATTATTTCAGGTAAGTGTGTTTTTTGGCTTATTCGCGTTGAAAGAATAACGATTTTAGAAGGAAAAAGCTGAGCACAAATCCAAAGTAAGCAAGTGGATTCTGTTTAATGTTTACAGCGTATTCAGCGTAAAATTCAGTTTGTACATTTTTACTAGTGTCACTGTACCACACAATGTTTATTAGTGACCTAGAAATTTTTAACATAATATATACTGTTTACTAATAACATAATAATAAGATAAAAAATATTATATATTGCGCCTAAGTGTGATACTATATCAATACGTTTATTATGTCACTGCATGCAGCTTTAATTATCTGCAAGCTGCACGTGAAGTGGATGAGAGCTTAGCTAAGTCCAATCTTGTAGAGGAGGCTCAATAAGTAGGAGGGGCGGTTCCGGTTTTTTTTTTTTGTTTTTTTTTTGGTGGGGGAAGAGTACTATAAGGGATGGGGCGGAACTTCTTCCTCTTCCTCTACTCCAATAAAATTCAACTGCTGTGTAGGTAAGGCATTTGGAAATAAAGAACATCAACTGACATTAACACTGACTGAAACAAGGCCAAGGCAAACTAATGACAAAAATAAATAATTTAACCTAAAATAAAAAAATAAATATACAGTATTCGCGTAACGTGTGGATGATGATTTTTTTCATTCATGTAAATGTTCTTTCCTTGAATTTTTTTTTATTAAATTTATTTATTGAAATGGCGTGATTAAAGATAGGAAATAATTGTTCTTATTCGGTCTTGGCATTACTAAGTTCGCGTCTTTTGTCCCGAAATCTAAAAATCAGAATTTATAAAATCATCATCCTTTCAACTCTTCTTTACGGATGAGAAACTTGGCCTCTAACACTGATGCATAATGAACGGTTTAAGCTTTTCGAAAAGAAGGTGTTGCGTAGAATATTCAGTCTAGAAAAGTATGAGACCATTGCGGAAAATATGAGCTTAAATAACGCGGAATTGCGATGCATGCATCCGGTAAATATTCTTCTTCTAAGTGATGGCGTACCGAAGACCAAGATGGGGATGCCAAACACTAAGCCGACTGGTTCGGACCAAATCAGCTACAAATGGACGTTTAAGGCCATTATTGATGGCTTTATTCGTAACGTAGTTAGTAGCATTGTAAGACAATTTAGATTATAAGAATTGGATAAAAGAGGAATTCAAGGAATTAGTGTGGAGCCCCGAAGCTGTATTCTGTTAGTCCAAAAGGGTATTATTCTTCTTTTTTTAGTGGCACGACAGATGCTTAAAGCATGGCCTGCTCAATCTCCAAGATCCATCTGCTTCGGTCCTGTGCATGTGACGAACTTATACTCAGTTTCTTGAGATCTTACGGTACGCTATCCTTCCACCTGCCCCTCTACGCCCTGGGCCCCCCTCTACGCCTCACTCCGTCAGGGCAGTTTTCATACACTCTTCTAACATTTCTTTCTTCTCCCGTTCTCAGCAAGTGACCCAGCCATTTCATCCTCTGTAACCGGGAAAAAGAGGAGATCGTCATGTCATCATAGTGTTCATATAACTTTTTTTTATCATGCGCCATACGCCGTTTTCCTGGACGATGCGTCTAAGGATACGCCTTTCGAATCTATCCACTAGATGTGCATCCTTCTTGTCTAGGGTCCATATCTCGCAAGCATATGTTATGAACGCTCGGAAATAGGTCTTATTACATTCTTGTATATGATTCTTTTGTAATTATAAAGTTCAGAGCCTTTGCCTAGTAAGTGTTGAAGTAACCTGAAATGGCGATCTTTGACAATTTAATGCCGTTTTTAGTTCGAAATGCAGCAATATTAGATAGAATCTGAATATTGATTTGTTGGGATATATGGGTTTTGTCATATCGTGTGCTAGGAGAGCTAGACAGCATATTTCAGCAATTTTTTTTTTAATAATAATAAAAATATTTTTTTAGAATTAATACAAATGCCATTTGGCACATATTGTATATTCGATCTTCTTTTGGTAAACCTCCCTTAAGGGATTCTCGTGGAAACGTGTGCCCATTGAAGGCACTCCTAGTTCCTATGGTTCATCCCACTATAGTAGATCCCTCCTCCAGAGACGTTTCAGTCTCCTTGTCGGATTCTGTGGTAATGCGTCTTTCAGTAGTGATTTTGCAACTGAATTTGGATGTCCAGCAAGCGAGTCATGAATTATTTTGTAGTTTTTCTTTATTGTGTCAGGCACCAGTGGTATTTTGAGATCTTTGTGTAATGATTTGTTAGTAATGTAAAAGGGGTAATGTGTTATATAACGTGGGATTTTGATTGAAAATTTTCAATGATCTGTAAGTGGGATTTTTTGCATGAGCCCCACACTAGCGAGGCATAGGTCCATATTGGTTTAAGTAGCATTTTGTATATTATAATTTTGAATTTTAACAATTAATAAGCAAATAATACAGAATTACAACTGTCATATCTTGATTATGATCAATTTAAGTGAGTCCTGGGTCACATTTTTCGGACCATCTGGGATTGAGTTTTAAATCAAGTTAGACAGTAACCATTCAGGTTTAGACCTCTGCTAACACAGGACAATAGTAAGTGAATGAAATGATTCAGAAGGAGAAATATTTTTATCAACTAGTGCTTAATATATTGGCTGTGATAGTAATCCCATTAGGCGTTTTTAATATTTTTCAGTGTATTTGTTGACTTTGGTGGTTATCCTGGAATATAAACAGTACACTAGAAAGCGTAAGATGTTCCCTAGTAACACAGTGTCATTTACGTATAGCAGCTTCAATATAAACAAAACTTAAGGCATTATAAAATTATCCGTATCACGATATTTATAAAATAAACAAGCGTTATTATATTGATTTGCAAATAATTAAGTATATATACAGACACGCATTATTACCCCTTTCCAAAGATATATTAATATACAATATATAATATAGTATATGGGTAACAGTTACTACTGGTGAAGCAATAACACACGCCCATAAAAGGAATTATATTAAAATAGGTTGAGACACTTTATGTACAAGCAGACTGGTCCACCAACATAAGTCCACACCAAAGAAACACCTCTTTGAAGTTGGATAACAGGCTTGCTCGTACTGAGGGGGTCTAATCTATCTTCATACTTTGGTATGGATGAGTATTGCGTCATTGTTGGTTACTACTACTCAAATATGAACATTTATATATTCATATATAAAAGCTTAGCAAAATAAACCAACTATTCTTCAATACTTTAGTGAATGTTTTAACTTTCACGTAAACATTCGTACCAGGTCCTTCCAAAAGCCGAAGAGGAAATTTCCCCGGAGAACAATTGGCTTGATGTAGGGCAAGATGTTGTCCTTCCTCAGTTAACTAATTAATATATGACAGAGGGCGACAAGGCAAATTATCCGAACCCTGAAAGGACCCTGTGACCTCAATTTATGCAAGAGGAGAACAGCCCCTCTCGAATATTATGTGGGCATCACGACTCTTAATAATAATAATAACCACGCATCAGCATTATTATTACAAAAAAGCTACTGTGGCGGCGTATGCCGATGACATTGCCATCTACAGTAGCTCATTGAATGCAGAGAGAGCTCTACGGCAGGCGGAGGTGGCCTGTGAGGAAATAACTAAAAGACTGGACGGATTGAATATTACAGTTAATCCCAAGAAGACCGACTGTATTATTCTCTCCTTCCAAAAGAATAAGCGCCCTCTACCTAAGGTTTATAGAGTAGCAGGCAAAGTTAACAAACCTGCGAATAGGATAACCTATCTCGGTGTCACCCTCGACCGGCACTTGACGTTATCCCAACATTGCAATAAGAAGATCAGATCGGTGAGAACCAAATCTTACAGGCTAAATCATCTTTTAACCTCACCGAACTTATCACTCCGCCTCAAAGTAATGATCTATAAGGCAGTTATTAGACCAGCACTCCTTTATGGGGCGCCTATGTTGAATAACATTTCGCCAACAACTTCAAAAAGGCTCCAACAATTTCAAAACCGTATGCTGAGGCGTATAGTAAGGCACACTTCTCTACAAAGGACGAAATCAGACATAATACACGAGACTCTCGGACTCCCGACGGTAACGGACTTCATCACACGGAGGCATATCAAATTTTTTGATAGCCTCCAACACTGCACGAACCCACTATTCAACGCACTTACACCGACAGGCCGACCTCAGCGCTGGCAAACACATGTACAGACACTCAACATGGACTGAGTAAACTACTAACAAACTCCAATCAAACAGAACTAGTGAGCCCCATCACTGGTTCCCCCACTCCTTCCATTTAATTAATGTTCAGTAAATCCTTCAGACTATCCTCTCTTAAAATGCAGCAGGTGCAGTAAAAGAGATACAACATATCTTTAGTAATTTTAATATGTTATTTTTTCAAATATTTATAACAACCAAAGGGGTTAAGAAATAAAAAAAACAAAAAAAAAACAGCATTATTATGGAAAATAAATATATTTTATTTATTTATTTCTATTACTTTGAAATGTAGGCCTAAGCTTAAACCATAAAAGAAATGTGGTCTATTGCAGTTTTTAAAACTAAATAAAGATTTGCAAATTTTTCGAGTTAGCTTCGCTTTACCACAAATGATGCAACAGATAATGCAATGTCGTTACGCCAAAGACTAAAATTGATGTTAAACAGATGTGTACGTATAAAACAAGATTTTTATAATACCTTAACATTTAGCTCATACTACAAGCTCATACAGTCATGCACATTTTTTAAGTATATGATGTTTTTGCCATCTTAATATAATATATATATTGAATTTCACCATCAAATAAAATATATGCAAAGAGAATTTGTTTCAAAATTTAGCATTTGTAGCGAGGTTTTTTTATCACTTATCTAGTCTGTCAGGGTTGCTACTTATCGGTGTAGACCGAAGGGATTTTGAAGCCCAACATCTGTAATTTATTATTTGGTGAACTATCGTCATGTGTGGACGTATGCCATATCTCAATTTAGTTTTTTATTTGGCCAAGAAGTAGCTAACATTTTCTGATATTAACATGTTTGTTTTTGCGATTCAGTGGAAAGCAACTTACGGTAATGAGAAATAGGATTGTATATAATTTTGTTTTTTCTTAAAATTAATTATTTCTTAACTATTTTAGTTGGTGCTTAGGAGTGCATGGTTGTGCTATGTTTTTTGAATGATTTTAGAAATTCTCTCTAAATTTTGTTCAATCTATCAATTACATTATGTTGGCTCAGAAAAAGATTTATATAAATAGACGTCTCTTCCAAAGGAATTTTTATAACCAAGGATTTTTTACTCTCTTAAAAAAATCCTAGGACCTCCTGATCTGCGAATCAACAATATTTTGCTTACCAGGTTGTTATGCTGACCACTAGACCACAGGTTGCCCCACCATGCAACCTTGGTAGAATATTAAAAAATCTCTTCATCTTAGCATAATAAATAATAAAACACTAAGTTACTATGTTAAATACAAAATAAAATACAAAAGTTAAGATAGAAACGAATAAAATGTACAATTATTAAGAGAATTCACTTTCTGTTCTCACAAAAGTTCAACATAATTTCTCGTGTAAAGGAGATAGTTGGGGGGTGCAGTCAATAAGAACACAGAATAATTACTTCACTTATTCAGTGTTCTTTCTGACTGCACCCCCCAACTATCTCCTTTACATTAGATCATCCAGTCAACTATTTTCATCTCATACAAACATAATTTCTCATTTACTATTATTTTAAGCACAGCCTAATATCGTTGCTAAACACATTCACTCATTATAATTTATAACAAGATTCAACCTCATTGTTTGAAACTTTTGACCTAAAACTTGGCCACACATTAGACACCTCAAGCGCCGAATTAGCTTCAGGGACTTGATCCCCAGCTCCTTTCTTCTCTCAATTGCACTCATCTATCGATTAGATAAAGGAAATTTACGCGTAATTATAAGACTGAGTTGATGACCTATGGTTACTGTGTATGTTTGTGGGCTCCTAACTCCCAAGTCGTGAAATATCTTCCGTGTTGTCAGCATTGTTACTGCCCCGACCTCCTTATTACTTATGTCTTATTTTACATAGACATATATGTATATATCTGTTCTAAAAGTAGAAGGTAGGAGAGTTGAGAGTGGTAGAGTAGTGAGTAGAGGAGATGGTGTAGTTATTTTATAGTATAAGGAATTAGTCACTCAGTTTTAGATTAGCCACTAAGTTATTGCATATCTGTTCAATATCAATGTAAATGTATATCTTTCTTACAATTAGTCCACCATTTCTTAACTGATTGCATAAAGCCAAGGTTCGTACTAATCAAAGTAGAGGTCTAATACCCTAACATGAAAATACTCAGCAACCTTAAATTTTGATGTTAATAATGAATTACCGTTAACAATAAAATTTATAATTTTTTTTAAATTTTAAAGTGAAAAATATGTTTTCGAAACTTGGGGAAAGATTTACTTCGTTTTAATGAACATTAAATTATATTCAAGTTACTTAATCTGAAAATTATGGCTGTTGAAAGAAGTACATATCATCTTTAATAACAAATAACCTGTCATAAAAGGTGTCCCGAAGGAAAAGTAATTCACCCAAGGAGTATTTTTTATGGTTCATATTAGAGCTTCCCCGGACACCGGTTCCTTGATTTATGCTTCTTTTCTGAAGTTTGATATTAAGAATAGATCAGAGATATTTAAAAGTTCAGTAAATCTGACAGAGATTAAAGAGGGCGTTGTTGTTATTAGGAATCAACTTAAATATCCTTTGTGCTTCAACTCGGAGCGAACTTTTCAATGGGCGAGTTATGATTTGAAAGAATTAACGATTTTAAAAAAGGGACTAGTGAGAGTTTGCAATCCTAGCAGGGAACTTGGCCAATAACATTTAGCCCTTCTAATTGTCGGCCTTTTTGAACACTTCACTCGACTGGCCAAACTCCCTTTCATCGCCCGTTTTTAACCGCCTCGTTTTTCAGATATTCCCTTAAAAACGGAGTTTTCGTGAAGAATTAGTTCCTTTTAATAGTTATTGAAATTATAAGTATGAGTTTTTACTTATACTTTTGTATAAGTAAACCTAAGTATAAGTATGAGCCTAATGTAACGTATAAGTGAGCCTAAACGTAGCATTTTAGGTTGCTTAGCGTCCAAATCTTGGGTTATGACGTTCTTTGCAAGAGACGTGAAATGGGATTCTTGTAAGATGTCAGGTACTCGTTAAAGATCCTAATCCTAATTTTACCTGGATAGGCAAAATTTAGGACTCTCACTATAGCATCATCTGATTAGTCATAGCAGCATAACTTGACATTTAACGAAACAAACATACTACCATAACATGCTATGGAATATTTATAATAGTACATCTGCTTTCTTACACTGCCATGCTTCTTTATATTCTCGGTATAGAGTTCTAAGCTTTCGTCATAAGAAAGATAAATATATAACAAGCAGATTAGGCCAATATTAAGCCTGAAAATATACAGGATTCGGATTTCTATAACAATAAGTTTGTTTTATTTATCATTTTTCAAAATATATTTTACACGATTCTCTTACTTACGTTTCTGTGCCCAAATTTACTGTTTATTATGCTTTTAAAAAGATTTAAATAACTAGACGCCTCTTCCAAAGGGCGGCATAAAGAAGGATTTTTTACTCTCTTTAAAAAATCCTAGGACCTCCTGATCTGCGAACCAGCAATATTTTGCTTACTAGGTTGTTATGCTAACCACCAGACCACAGGTTGCCCCCACCATGCAACCTTGGTAGAACATTAAAAAATCTCTTCATCTTTGCATAATAATTAATAAAACACTAAGTTATTATGTTTAATACAAAATAAAATATAAATGTTAAGATAGAAATGAATAAAATGTACCATTATTAAGAGAATTCAACTTTTTGTACTCGCAAAAGTTCAACATTATTTCTTCATTTGTTATTATTTTAAGCACAGCCTAATTTCGTTGCTAAACACATTCACTCATTATAATTTATAACAAGATTCAACCACATTGTTTTTTTGGCGTCACTTAAATATGGTTTATAAAAATATTCTATCAATCATCATAGATATCTGTTGAATACCTACCCCATTTTATATTAGTTCCAATTGAGATAGGTGGTGTTAGGCGTTATATGACAACATCATATGGATTTAAAAACAATAAAATTTTGCCATGCACGAATAGTTAGTCCAGTTATGGAAATGATTATTCCGTAACTGACACTAATGGATTATCCGGCTACGCCATATTTGTTATATCGCGCTAAAACAGCTTGTTTTGAGATGAAGATAAACATCTTCAAAGTTTCACTATGAGGAACATATAACGAATTATAGTCGGGAAAAGTACCGTGAAGAGTTGAAGCATAAAGATTTAAGGAATGGCTGGCTATAAAGCGATTTGTGCGGCCTCAGAAATAGGATGAGAGCCGTTAATCTTGAAAATAGTTGGAGGGGCTGGAACAGGGTACAGCTTAAGAGAACATAAGTCTCGGCTTAACTGATGCTTGAGTAGGTATTGTGGCGGATCCCTTCCCTTTAGTGTCAGTTAGCCCTGGCAAATAAGTCCATCTTCAATTCTTTCTTCCTTACTCCACAGAGAAAGGAAATAAAATTCACACATTTTTAAAATAGACAATCGTTTTCATCTTCACTTCTTTTTTTCTTTTTTTTTAGAACAATATATTGATATTTACAACTGTAACAATATTACAACAAGTAAATCTGCTAATATGAACAAAGGACATGAAAAAAAAAACATGTGGAGAAACTACCCATGGGTAGCACTCCAATAAAGTTCTATCACTATGAGAGACTAGCGGATTCAACTGTGCATGGAGCTTGCCATGGAAGGATAGGTATCTAGTTTGGGCCAAATCAGCAACATATGGGATATTAAGATCATTATGGATGAGTTTTTTTGTGACATAATAAGTAGCATTGAGTATTTTACGAAGGATTATGGATTGTAAGGATTGGATACGAGATGAATTGGATGGTTTAGTAGTTCCCCAAAGATCAACTCCGTATGTCCAAATAGCTCTGATAACTGTCATGTAAATGAGTTTTTGTAATTAATTGGGAGCTTAGAGCGTTTTTCCAGTAAATGTTGAAGTAAGCGAAAGCGTCGAGCAGTTTCTTGTCTTTTTAGTCCTGCATGAGGATCATCTTCACTTCTAAAGTTCAAACTTATAACCGATATATCTGTTTTTGGTTACGGAAATGACTGCTCAAACTGGAATTATGTTCTATTAAAATATTGATAACAAATTATATAAATTATAATTTAGCCTTATTTATTCAATTTCAGGTTCACCTATGATGTTGAGGTTAGCATAATAGCCTTCTATGCCCGCATAATAACCGAGGGCTCGCAACCTGATAGTTGGCCTTGGGATTTTTTAAAGGGAGTAAAAATTTTCGGTATGCCGTTCTCCAAAGATGAAGTAAAAATGGTAGCGTTTAGCCTGTACTGAGTCAGGTACTTGTTAAATACCTTATCCTAATGATTCTAGTATACGAGGTATGGCTATTAAATAACGAGACTGATGTTGCTGCGGAACAAGTACGCATGCGCCAACCGCTATTGACTGACAGCTGTTTAGTGTGAAGCTTCCTCTTTAGTATGCAGTTAGTCTCGCTTCTGTAAACATTACCGTTTAGTCAGAGCCTAGGTTCACGTTAGTGTTGTTTTTCTGTTTTACCGGATAAAATGGTTATAGTAATAATAGAGCAATATATATTATTGTGAAATTTCATTTCAAACTTGGAAAAAAACAAACATATAATTTACTGAAAGAAGAGTATGGAAGTGAATGTTTATCGCGGGCACGTGTTTTTGAATCGTTTACGTGATATAAAGATGGCCGAGAAGACGTTGAAGATGATTCGCGGCCAGGTTGCCCTTCAACGTCAAAAACGGATGACAATGTTGAAAAAGTCGGTAATTTGATTCGGTCTGACCGTCGATTAAGTATTCGTGCAATTGCTGAATCTGTAGGCAATGATAAAGAATGTGTACGGCACAAAGCTCGCAAAAATGTTTGTACTGGCACTTTGGATGCCATTGAAAATTACCAAAATTTATTGGAAAGGGTAATACCATGTGCTGAAACGTGTTTTTTTCCTTATGATCCAGAAACGAAGCGCCAATCCACTGGAAGATCCCAACTTCACCGAGAGCCAAAAAAGCTGGAATGAGCAAGTCAAAATTTAAAGCAATGGTGATTGTTTTTTTCCATATTCATGGGATTGTGTACCTTCACTGGGTTCCTGAAGGTCAAACTGTTAATCAATACGACTACCTTGATGTAGTTAGAAAACTACGTGAAAGAGTAAGGAAAAAAACGATCCGAAATTTGGAAGGACAAATCATGGGTTCTCTACCAAGACAATGTGCCAGCTCATTCCGCGTTATCTGTCAAGAGGATCCTAGCCCAGCAGCATCCCAGTGTTAGAACATCCACCTTATTCACCAGATCTTGCACCATGTGACTTCTATATGTTCCCTAAGGTGAAATCTTCATTAAAAGGGACGAGATTTGAGTCCGTGGAAGCTGTAAAAGAGAAAGCGGCAGGCGTCCTGAAGGAACTGATAGAAGATGACTTTCAGCACTGTTTCCAACAATAGAAAATTCGCATGGGCCGTTGTAAGGATAGAGAAGGGGTGCTTATTGAAGGTGATAGTAAGTAATTATGTATAAAATAAAAATAAATTTTATTGCAACGTCAGTCTCGTTATTTAATAGCCACACCTCGTATGCATACATTAGGACTTCCTGCAGTTCCTCCAGTATCGTCCAACTTGGTGTATGTGACGCTGTGTAGAATACTAGCAATATTAAAACACGCTTGTGAATGGGTTACCGTGCAGTTATCTCCAGGTAGCTCTAAAGAAGAGATGACTAAGTTGTAAGCAAGACGTAAGTGAATAAACATTTTCTGTAAGCCCAAAGAAGCAATTTTCAGAAGTAAGCACTCACATATGACGAAAAGAGGCATGTTGTAAGTATAAATATATCTTTGTAACCATGGCCACCATAAAATAAAAGTAAAGTCACTTAATGTGATGTAAAAGGATCATTATTCACTAAGCAACTTTACAATATTTATTAACCGTCAACCATGACCACGTATGGAAAAGGGAGGGATATGTTTACCTAAATGTTTTTATGATACAGTATTACCGTGGCTCAGATTTTATGATATCCCATATTACTATTTGAAAAGGAATCAGATCGATAGATCTTAACTTTCCCTGAAATCATTGTTTGGGCAAGTGAGGACAACATAGCAGATAAGCCATGGCAGTATTAAGTGACGTTGAATAAATAAACATTTCCCCGTCTCCTTCACAAAAGCGTTGTACTCGATTTGAAATCACAATTAACAATAAAGTATATATTTGTTTACTATTTATATTTAGGGTTTGAAAGTAGAGCATCATCGGTGATGAGTTCATCCAGGTGTGTTTAATAAGAATATCTGTTTTGTTTTAGACTCAGTTTCATAAATATAAAGATTGGAATAAGGAAGAGATAAAGTTAAAGTAGTTTCTTATATGTACAGCGTTTGATTTTAATTTGTCGACAATAATTAGAATGAAGTATGATGTCGTTGCATGATGCACTCTTATGTGCTTGGATATCATTTTATTATTTACAGGATAACAACTGCTATATTCATCCACTCTAAGTAAGCATATAGAATACTTTGAGAGCATGGCCTGGTCTCAAAATTCTTTGTATCTTGAAAAATAAAGTTTTTATAATATTGGAATATTTTAAGAAAATAGTTTTGCAGAGAGACAAATAACAAACAAGTAATATTTCTTTAAGAAAATCATATGTTTCAACATGAATAAGTATATGGAAATAGAAACATACGCCAACTGCAGGTATCAGTTTCATATTTACCCTGAATCTGAGACACCGAACATTTCTCCTTACTTAACTGAATTCCATCTCTTTGAATATACCTTTACTTCTCTCAGGTCAGATTGCCTTTTACTTCTAGCAAATGTTTAGTTCGTACACTATATATGTTTATAATACATGTAAACAAATATACGGCAATTTTAAGAATTCTGTATTTCTCAATCGCAAGGACTCCATCCTAGATTGAATCAGAAAAATAAAGTTTCGAAAAGAAGAAAAACACAGAAGGTAAAAACAAAATGCACATATGAGGCGTTCAAGATCAAAACCGTAGAACTATGAAATGTCTGAATTTGATTTTCTCATATTTTTTGCTAGCTTAGGATAAAGTAATTATTCCAATTAATAAAAAAATACATGATACTTTACCCCTTATTTCTTATGATTTTAGTCCGATTCGGGTCCTGAAGTTTCTAGAACATGCCAAAATTAAACTGAAAAAGTCAATTTTAGACGTTTCGTAGTTCTCCGCTGTTGATCTTGAAGTTTGTAATTGTACTAAGCAATAATAAAAGTAATGTATTACCCATCTGCCGTTTTACTAGTATAGAATGATGCTACTAACTGTACTCGCAGTATTTTTATTAAAATGCTATGATTATATTTAAATAAATAGGTTAATTAAATAGTACAATTATAATTAATGAAGACTATTAAAAGAAATGGGATCGTAGAGCACTGAGTTGCCAAACCGAAAATCCAGGTTCAAATCCCGCTGCTGGCAAGAATTTTATGCAGTCTGATAGCGACCGGAAATATATCACACTTGATCTAGGCCCTCCTGGGGCTCACCCATCCTCTACAAGATGGCTACCCAAAATAAGGGTGAAAATCTGGTGGTTGAGCGTGATCTAGGCCAAACCACATCCATGCACAACCGTTGTCCATGAAACAGGACAGTCTAGAGATGTTTTAGTAGTTTTTTTAAAATTAAAATAAATACATAAACAAGTTATTGGAAAAAGTTTTTAATATATTCATACCAAGCATATTATATGTATTTGGTATATTTATATTAAAAAGTATTTTAATTTATTTTTAAATAAAAAATGCGATGTAGATTTAATTAGCTGAATCAATCTATAAACAATATTGATTCTATTGACATTATTTCATTAAAAAATATATTTAAAAAATAAATTGATTCTATAAATCCGATAAGGAGACCAAACGAACCATATTTTCTTCCCTAAAATTATAGACAGTTTAGAATTAATCGAGATTAATCGAAATTAATGGAGAAATCCTATCTAACACTTCAACTTATCAAAGAGAATTGGTGGATTATTTTGACCAGTAAAAGATTCAGCCAAGTCAATAATTTTAAAACTATTTTACTGCCATGAGTACATTGAAATAATAATTTAGTGTTACATTCAGATATCCACCAGAAATAAATATGAAGTAATATTTAACAAAATGTTTTATATCATTCACACTAGAATGTTTGCTAAATTGTAGATATTTTTTGTTCCTTGTTAACTATTACCGGATTCAGTTCTCTTAAATCCATATTTTTTAAATATAAAATATCTTGTAAAAATCGGAAATAGAACTGATTTAGATCCGGAAGTGTTTTTGTTGCTAAGTTAATTTATAACACATTAGATAATAATTTTAAAACTTCCAAAACTTCCTTTAGTCAAATGTACTTTTTTTACTGCTCGATGACGTCAAAAAATTAAAGGGATATACATAAAAACAACTGGGGTTTTTACAGGAGCTGAAATATGACGATTTCTCCTGTTATAAATGGGAAAATAATTTTTAAAAAGTACCCTATAAAAAGGCGAAAAACATTCCAGTTATAAGGATTTCCAGTGAGGAATGGGCGGTCTAAACCCTCCATTTTATTTTTACTGGCTCACCTCTAATCCAGTTGGTATTTATGCTGCTTCGATTAAGCGTATCAGGATTAAAAAAATAAAAATAAATCATATCACTTTTACATATAAATACAAATATATATATATATATATACACGTTGAGTATATATCCATCAGCACATATCTATCATATGCTGTATGTCTTTTAATACTACGAGGCAGGCGTTGAGACTGATTTCAGATTACTGGTATACACTATTTGTAGATACCAGATTAATATTATTCAGAGGTTAAGTATTTTATTGTTCATTGTATATTTTTGTGTTAATGCATTGGAGTTCAAAATTGTTTATTTAATAAAGAGAGACGGATTTATCGTACATATGGACTACACAATATGCTTCTCTATCACTTATGTTCTATTCCATCATTTTTGTAGTGTAAGGTTACGATTAAGTAAATTTCTTCCACAGTTCCTTGTATTCATTTCGGTACCCCTCATTGTACTTTCTTCCTTTAATTTTTCCCACCATGTTCTTGCTGGAAGACCTTTTCTTCTTCTTAATAATCCCATCCCCTTACATTTTCCGGCTTAAGAACAGGCCAGACTCGTCATTAGCCCGTAAAATATCAGCTTCATTCTTATGAACATCCACCCAGTTTTCTCCCAGTTCGACTTCTTTCCTTAATATCTCAATTCCGACCCATAGCACTAATTTTGGAGAACATCTTCGTACAAATTTTCCATATTTGTTCTCCATAGGCGTACTTTTAATAACAATAAAATATTTTCTTATTTTTCTCTTAAACAAGACTATTGTGCCAGAATACTGAATGAGACATTCTATTTTCCACCACTCTCCCTGTTTAGCGGAGGAACTTACTTTTGGATTTGAAGTTTTACGATTTGCATATTTCGCCAAAATACTGTCTCGAACACTCAAACATACATACATTCTTCATGCAATATTTATTAAACTACTTTTATATCTATATGTTTGCTTTTAAGTGTCATGTATAATAACTATATGCTCCCGGTTTTGAACCAGGACTTGATCGTCACCGAAACAAAAATAGACTAGTAAGATGGCCAGAGCCAACTGGGATACACTTCAGCAGCACTTACTAAGCCACTGCTTAGAAACAACAGCCAACTATATTTTAAACAAACTGAGAGCCATACAACCACTTTTTTAAAGAGCTTTGTCAACCATGAACGAGTCAGATACTGACCTGCCTGACTTAACCGGCAATATATCTAAGTATAAATATATGTTTTCAGAGTGCGACTTTTTTATAGGGGTATTCAAGGTATCACCTATTGCCGCATCATTGAGACATCTCCACAGTTTATTTACTTTAGACTGACTTAAACTCTATGTAGAGACCAAATATAGTTCAAGATGTCAGCTCAGGAGCGAGATTTTACTAATCTACTTTCTCTTCGAGTGCTGTGTAGCTTCACATTATTTCCCGCAAGACTCTTCAACGATTCGGGAGATGATTTGGGTACATATTCCTGTCATCATACCACTAGGATGAAGTGGTCTAGGAGGAAGAACTCTTAAACTTAACAGTGCTAGAAATTTAAAAATAATGATGTATCTTATACCATGGTAGTCACTTAACTTTGTAAATTATTCATAAATTTCCAATTTGTCTTTCATCTAACTACTAAATGAGCAAAACATTCAATTTTATTTTTTTTTAACTGCAATTGGTTCCTCTAACTAAGGTTTGTGTAACAAGAACCTTCTTATTGCATTTCATAATTTTTATTAAGAATCAACAGTGGTCGTTGAACGATGTTGTTTATATTGTATATTCGATCTGATTAAAACATTATCTGTGTTATTGGTAGGAAAGTATTTTCTTTTTAAGTGGAAAATAGTTGACTATATAAATTGTTTGAGTGGAGTTAAATGGTCAGGGGAGCAGTCAATGACTACACAAAATATGAATGAATTATTTTATTCTTTCTAAATTTCGGCCTAATATGTAGGCCATCTTTGGGGCTGTGAGGTGAAGACTCAAACTTTAACTGGAACTGGAGTTGTCAGTGTGGGGGTCAGTTAGGCCGAAATTTTGGCACAATAAAGTATGTCATACTTCTTTTGTGTAATCATTGACTGCACCTTCACATTTCACCATTTCACACCACTTAAAATATTTCTTGAACTGGCTATCAATAGGCAAATCGTTTCCAGTTATTTTGTGTGGATGATTAAATCGCTGAAGTTACACAACGAACCCAAAAAAGTGGATAATGAATTAAAATGCTCACTAACGGATTTCGAGTGTGAGTCGTGGAAGAGAGAGCTCTCGAGGGTGGATTGGCGCTTGACGAAAAACTAGTAACGGCCTCATTTCGCTCTCAACGGGCCTCTTATCGTGAGAGCTATTTCTTCCCTAAGCTCTGTTATATACTTCAATAATGCTTTTATCTGTTTTAGCAGAAACCTCTTTCGGGGATACCTTCATCTGAATATAGTACCTGTTCGGTATAAACGCACTCATTCGGATTACGTATTTGTTGGAGACACCTTTTCTCCCAAATGTTTTTAATGGGACTACTATTTTATCTTGGTTTATACCATCTAAATTTTTTTAATAAATTATAACAATACTCGAACTCTATTTCTTAACTAAAGAACGCAGCTTGTTCTGAAATAATTTAAAATAGCAAGTATTGACAAACCTTTCTTTATCCGATCCTCGCCCCTTTGGAGCTCTATACCTTTCCATTCGTCGTTCCAATAATCTTTCAACCTTCGAATCTCGTATATTAAATCACCTAATATCCTTATAATTCCCAAAAAATCGGAAATAATATATTCAGTTATCAGATTAAAATTTTCTAATTGAGAAATAAATGATGTGTTTATATTTATATATAAGTGCATTTTATTTATATAATTGAGGATTCACTCATCCTTTCATCATCACAAGTTATCTTAGTAGATATTGTTTGTATTTTTCTTTCATTTTTATCTACTTGACATCGTAATTTGGATACATATATAAATATCAATTGTTTCTCTCAGTATAATTATTGCTAACTTATTTCCAAGTTATTTTTATTTCTTGTACTTTTTTTTCTTGTTTGTTCATTTAACGCCACTTTATGCTGCTATGGCTAATCGGGCGATGCTACAGTGGGAACTCTAAATTTTGCCTATCCAGGTTTAATTAGGATAGAGATTTTTAACGAGTACCTGACATACCTGACATCGTACAGGCTCGGGACTCCCGTTTAATGTCCCTTCCGAGGGACGGCGTAACTATGGATTTTTTTACTCCCTTAAAAAAATCCTAGGGCCACCTGCCGGGCTACGAACCCGCGATCTTGGGCTTAGTAGTTTGTTATGCTAACCACTAGACCACAGGTGACCGTAATGTTTTTTTTCTTTGAATATTGCCATCGGAGGTAATTTGAAACTTTTTTCATTAATTCTTTCTCATTAGTTAATTTAATTGTAAAAATTAATTAAATGTAACTACATTAAACTATAAGACATACTAGCTAATATATTAATACCTGCATTGTTACTCTAAAGGGGCTGGTCCCAGAATAAATAATGACTTTATTACCACACGTACCCACTCAGACATTCTTTTTTGCTTTATTCTTTATTACCGTTGAAGACCAAGAAACACTTGATTGCTTCTTTCTTTTATTGATTGTTAATACATTTATTTAAAGGAAAAAAAACATGAAAGTTTCTTGAAAACATTAACATGTTCGTTACCTGATGCTCCTCTCTTTTGTCCAGTCATCAACGAATGATTCTAGAAGGAAAGTTAAAAAGTGGAAAGACCAACTATGGTACGTTGTTTGAGGTATTTGGTGGTATAACATACTAAAATGTCCTTGACCATGAGGGTGGCGCTAGAGTGGGATTGGGGAGAGGTTAAATTTCCCTTTTATACGTTTTAGGCCTCAGTAGGGGATGGTCCTACAAAGAAAATAGACGTATGCAAGACTAAAATTGTATACACTTCGTGTTCCTGCAATTGTTTTGCTATCTCTAAGTATTAATGAGATATGCGCTAATGAAGCTCAGTAATTTAAAAAACACAACATATTTTTCGCCAACTTCTATCTCCAGGGCCTCCGAATTTTTGTTTATTTTACAGAAAAGGGCGATTCTGCTATGAACCAGCGCATAGTACATATGTTTTCCAAACTGGCTTTTATTTCGATTAGAATTAGAAAATCGATGTATTTACAAAGCTTGCAATAAGTCACAAAAGTTTGTAGTATTAGAGAAATCTCTGTTACGCCCATAAAGAAAACATCAATTGACGGGTACAGGACAACATGATCATTGCAGCTTTGTCCACGATTCCCACTTTTCTGAACTTATTCCCATTAAAAGAATCTATCTGCAGTTTGTCTGTAGTACCTAAAAAGAATATCGTGGCAACTTAGTGCCCATTCCTTCCTGGAGAGGTCTCCGTATTTCTTAAACAACCTTCCAATTTTGTTATCTGGAGTTTGCCCTGCATAGCAGCTCGAATGCTCTCAAAATGGGGAATGCTTACATGCACGTCTCACGGATGTTTGTACGACCACGGATGTATTCCTTAAAATAACAATTTCTTTATTTAATTACAAATTTCATGTTTCAGTTTATTACATATTGTTCAACATTCTTTCATTCATATTTCTTATATTTTGTATCATAGTTATACCCCGGTTTAAATTTATTTTGATTTTTTGTATAAAAATTTATTATCTAATAGTAAAGTATCGGAAATGTTCCTTGAGGTATAACGTTCTCAAACTACACCAGTCACCCTTTACTTTGGTCTTACACATATAAATCGATAATAAAACAAATATCAATATATATCACCTTGGTATTCTAGCATATGGGTTGTGTACTGTATTAAATATAATAATATGCAAACTGCAAAGCACATATTGACTATCAGTTAAATACATGATAGAATCACGTTCCTCTGTAGCACAGGCATTGTTCACATTGATATTTGCTTTGCAGTCAGTGTAATACGCCTTGCACAATGTAATCGTACATTGCTATTTTATCTTTAAATCCAATATTTATTTAACAATTTTAATGTTGTATTTAGGGTTAATTTTAACAAAAAGAAAAACACGTATTTATCCTAACAAAATTTTTGACAAAAAATTTTGTTTTCGATTGGCATGCTGTTTTTCTAATGGCACAAAAGAGGGAAGACTGTAAATGAGTGTCTTTGTTTACTATTCTCAAGTATTTTATTTTTAAAATCATCAGGTATAGAGAAAATATGGGTACATAATCCATTTCTTTAACGCCACTATGCAATTGATGATTTATTAACATCATTAAATATAAACTAAAATATGGATATCTATTGAGAAATTGTTAACTAAGAAATGGCATAAAATGTTTGATAAACTACTTTAAACTATTTCGATAATTTTCTAAAATAATGAATCTAGGTTCATAAACAGTTTTTTTAACTTAATTAGCAAGATGTAGCTTTTTATAAGCTTCTGTATAAAACAAAGTTGAAAGTTCACGCTTTTACTGTACTTAACAGTTACAAAAAGTTTTCTTTTTGAATATTGTATTACAATAATTATGCTTTTTGAAGTCATAAAATAATTGTATTGTTTTACTATGGCATATTGTAATATCCGTATTGCATCTTTTAAATTAGTTGCTTATTATTATTAGCATTATTTTTTATTTAACTTAGTTTTTTTTAAGGAATGGGGAGGCTTAGGGCGAGCTGTCACAAATTTCAAGGTTTTCCAATTCGAAAATCAGAACCATGTGTAAAATGGGAACAAACAAAAAATTAGGTAAAATACATTTAAAGATTCAATTTTATTATTTGTAAATGTGTGTGTGAAATACGAAAATACATAGCAGATTCCAATAAATTAATTACATACTTATTTTTCGATTTAAATGAAAGTAATCTAGTTACAATGTTCTTGGAATTTGGACCTTTCAATCTTAAAATATGTTTAAAAAATGTCCAGAAAATCTTATTACTTTTCGGAGCAGATTCCCCATCTTCGGTTATATTCGGTGATAGAAATACAAGTAAGTATAAATCAGCTATAAAACAGGGTTGTTTTATTTTATTTTTTAAAATATAATCATTGTTATTTTAATGTTTTCATTCAATTATACAATTACATGCATACATAAAGAGACCACATTAGACAGAACTTAAAAATATGTGGAAGTAGTGTGTAAGGATCTTGCCTTCTTTTTTTTCACCCTTACAGTGATTGAAATAATATATTTCAACGGTTTAACATTGCAAATAATAAACATTTGCATAATTTATTTAATTTGTAATAATTTATTACATATGGTAATAATGCTAAGTGGTATGAAAAACATAAAAGTTGAAGGAAAATTGTTTCAAAACCTTCACTAGGCTTAACTGAATAATTTGGACCATAAAAATTAATCAACGGTTGTTTGGCTCTCCCAAAAAATTGTTAGATTCTTTTATGTAATACAGTTTTAATAGTTACAGTTAAGCGTAAATAAAGCGGTGGCTAGCTATCATGATTTATAAGTTTATATAATTATTTTTTTTAATTTAATTATTTTACTTTATCTATTATTTTTAGATGAATTAAAAAAGTACGTGAATTCTTTAAAACTTCATTGTTTAGTTTTATTATAAATTTAATTGGGTACTGGTGATCCAGCGGTTCGCCACAAAACCTATCTTCTTATCTCTTATAACCTCTTCTTATCATTTGTATCTGCTGAGTTAAATGTGTGTGCGTTCTTCAATAAATTTCCATTATGCTTTTTAATGTTTTGGTTTTGTTAATATTGTTTACTGTCTACTTAAATTTTTTTATAGTACCATAAATTTAATTTGATGTTTTATTCTTGTTAATTTTGTCATTGCCCATTTAAAATGAATAGAATAATATTTTGGGAATAGTCGTCATTGGATAAAAAATGCTGTGAAATTCTTCCAGAAGTTTCATTAAGGAAGGACCCCTTTCAAGCTATTTTATATAGCATTAGGCTATTTTGTCCAAATTTAAAAAAAGAACTTGTAAAATAATATGTTCTTGGTACTCTTAATTCGGTACTCTGTTCTCTTTTATACATTATTTTTAGATGCATTTTGAAACCACATATCGTCGGTACTAGGTACTATTAAAAAAAAAAAAAATAGGTAACGTCAGCGAAAATAAACAATCTGATTAGTTTAAAGAGTTAGTGAGTAAACCAAGAAAATCATGGCCATATCCTTCGAGTTGTAATAACGTGGTTGTTCTCGATCGGCACTCGACCCGGCCCTTGAAGGAGTATCGAAGAGGGCTCGTTCTCTGTCTCTAGGGCTAATCATATCGGCTGGAGGGTCGGCGAAGGTCGAGGGTGATAAAGGGCCATCGAGAGGAGCAACGGCTGAGGGGGAGCGAGAGGCAGTTATCAGTTTTTCCTCAAACCCAGGACGGGCTCCCCAGTGACCAGTTAGCGCAGCAGCTGCAACTCCCAATTATTCCCTTATCGGCTCGGCGGTAATTAAAGGGGAGTCCCCTATCACTCCCGATCCCCAGGGGCCTTGTTGAAGCGGGGATAAAACTTGTGAGGTGATATATACAATTTATTTCAGGCTGTTCCGAAGAGAACCTCATTGGTCCATTTCCTGTAAAAGGCTCAATGGCTAAGGAAATCGCTATTGCTTCAGGAAAGGATTGAGGGTAAAGAGGGTTCGAAAGCCTTTAGGGACAAGTCATTGTGAGAGTTAAAATAGGCTTTAATTACTTTAAAGGTAGAGTTTACAAAATAAAATGAAATGAACTACCTTAGAAAACACTTAAAGCTGATTAGTTTTTATTAATTTTATTTTATTATTTTTCTTAGTTTTACATCTCTCATCATGAAGCTGGGTAGCTCATAGGGCAGAGGCGTCGAGTTGCTAAATTTGTGAAAAATCCGATAGGGGCAGATAAAATATTTAATCTGATAACTTCCAGGAACCTTGTGAGATCTGAAGACACTACAGGGCTCTCCCAGCCTCTATATAGTTCTTCATTGGGGGAAAACCTGGCGGCTGATTTTGATCTTCGACAACTGTTGACTAAGGAACAGTACTGTCTTTACTTTCATACATATAGGTACAACCCTTCATGGGTCGTAGTAGTACATTTTTTTTTTTAATATATGTACAGATGACTTAGACATGTTTTCTTCCCTTTGTTTAAAATTTAGTTTTTGAAGTTGTAAAATATTGCATTCATTATTATATAGAGTCATTCAGAGGAATCGCATGTTTTTGAAATAATGAGCACTCGGTTGATTTTACATGAATAGTTTATTTATTAACATGAAAGCGGCCGCGTGCTTGGTAACAAAACGACATGGGCTCCTCAATATTGCCGCCCTCACTCTGTCAATTTTGTCTTGTGTCCGTGCAGTACGAACGGCACCCGGTGATTTGCGTCGAGTTACGGTTCCTCTTGTTCTAAAATTCATGACCCATCTAAAAATAGTGTTGCGATCTGGTACGTTTCTGTGACGGCCGCCCTTGATATGTCGACGAAAGAGACGTTGTGTTTGGATTCACCACTTTTAATATAGTTATCGTACACGACCACACGGTGTTCCTCACCGTGCTGGTGAGGTATTCCTCACCGTCCTCAGGCTTTGCCATTTTAGTGGCGACAAGGCCACTAAAATGGCAAAGCCTGCTGAAATTAATAATACTGTGCTGGGTTACCCCACTCTTCTAGTCGTTGAGTACTATGCGTTTCAAAAACATGCGATTCCTCTGAATGACCCGTTATTATGTAGTAATAAAAATTATGATTTGTTCATTAAATTTCTGTCTTGTTTTTGCTCACTGCCTTTCTTCCGGGAGTAAATTGTTTTTAATAATAATATTTCAATTTTAATGGCGTTTTCTCTCAAGTAAAGTTTAAAGCCTATTTGATGCGTTTATGACCTATGCTAGTGATGGTACCGTAAGCCAATCATACAGTTTAGCATATTAAGTAATATTATAAAGCATATCTTCAGTATATTTACGGTAAATTAGTGTTCCAATTTAGTAATAAGTGTATATAATAGTAATTTAGTTAAGAATATGTATGTATTCTTAATTATGTATGTATTCTTTTATTTTTTTTAAATCGAAAAGAGTTAATGATTTATAACTGTACATATAAATCAATAATTTATATTTATTTATAGATCATCAATATCAAGAAATGTTTTGGGAAATGTATTGAAATTTTTGTCGTATACTTTTTTTTCTACCAGTAATATTTATGCTCAATATTTTAGGACAAATACAGTATATTTAAAAAGAGTTTGTGCAATAAATACCCGAATAACAAGTTGATTACTGTACACATTTATATAAAATTTTAAAAATCTAGATAATTTATAAGATAATATAAGTATAGAATAACGGAGGTCTCAGGATAAAAATTGGGACGAGAACTTTTTATGGAATTATGAGGTGAAAACATGTATTTGATTCCATTTTTCACGATATTATAACAAATGATTATGTGCAGTCTGATTCAGAAAGTGGCATTAAATGATCGGTATGCTAGTCGATCATGAAGTAAAATGGGCCCGGGATAGGCGATCATATGGCAATCACGATCATGCCCACCCTCGGAGAGTAAACCGTTAATTCCATCGGGGGTTCCCCCATCCAAAGAATAGGCCCTGACGTTTCAATCAGGTATGACTGATGTTGGTGAGCTTCCCTCCGGAGCTGCTGATGGTACGAGAGCCGGGAGGAGGCAGAAGGGTCCATCACTAAGGATCACTAAGGAAAAGGTTGTAAAGGATAATTCCGTAATCTTTCAACTGTCATATCAAATTGTGCCTAATTGAAATCCAGTTTGCGAGGGGTTGTATTGTCGCGTTAACGAGGTTTGGCTGGAGGGTGCAGGCTCGCTGGAAAAGGGGCGCCTTGGATATTCTTTAACATCGTTAGGAGGAATTAAGGGAACATTCCAGCAACTCCTCTTATAATGAGTTTGCCTACTAATCGAGTTGAACTCGTTATTTGGATCGATGTTAGTCACGCAACCTACACCGCTCGATCGCTCACTAATTACTGATAAGCCCGTTTTCTTTGTTGAATCGCATAATGAAGTTTACAGTTGATTTGGGGCAAATATTGACCCTCAGTTCAAAAAGTCTTCCTTTCAGAGTTTTAATAGCTTAGGCCAATAAAGTATCCTTGTTAATGCTATGAGTAAAACTTGTTTTAGCAATCTGTGCTCAGACGAAGGATCGGTATTTTGTTCTTGGGTGAAAGTTCTCATGAAAACGAGATATAAATAATTAATTAAAATAAAAAATCTGTTCTACTACAGCCCGTGAATGGTCTGGGGTTTACTGGTAGAGGCTTTACTGTTTCTTGGACATTGGTTATGCAGGGAGGTAATTTGTCCTAGATCACGCTCAGCTGCCAGAGTGTTCCTCCTTATTTTAGATATCCACTTTGGATTGGCAGGGTGACTCCCAGGAGAGAACTAGATCCTATAGAATCCATCTCCAGCCACTAACTAGGGTATAACACCACATATACAGGCGACTGGCATAACGTTAAATATAAAACAGAAAAACATCACATGTTTTGTATTGCCCCCCTAGGTACAAGCTGGCATCCTCGATGTTTTCTGAGTTTTTAAACGGTTAGGTCGATGTTTAATAGCAAGAGGTGATTTCAGCGCGAAACACTAATTCAATGATGATTAGTGATGATTCTGCATCCCAAGAGGTAGGAACTTGTGGTATGCTCTTCATAAACTTTCATTAGAAACATCAACTACCAATTCTCCTACTTACTGGCCTACTTATCAACGTAATACCCCGGACATAATGGACTTTTTTATTACAAAAGGATTAAGAACACTACACAAGAATGTAAATACCTTTGCTCTGATCATTCTCTAGTGAAAATGATCCTGTGCGAAGAGCCTTCTGAGGCGGAAAAAAAGGACCTGCGCCTACTCAGGGTATAATCGATTGGGATCTATATAGAACTTACCGTACTTTAGATTGGAAGGTTTGAAGTCGTTTTCTGTGAGTCTGTTTAGCGATGCCATAAATTTGTAATGCACATGTCCAAACTGGTTTTAGTAAGTAAATATACGTGTTCAATTTTTGTCTTGTTTCTAATTTGGAGTTTTTCCTGAATAGAGAATACATTATGTTCAGTTTAAAATCCAGTGATTGGCGTTTTTCTTAATATGAGGACCCCATGTCATGCTCCTATCAAACGTTAATCCAACGTATTGCACTTTATCTGTCTGCGGGATAGGCAAGTTATTAGAATAAATAAGAGGGCATGTTTCACGTCTAAGAGTAAAAGTAATGTAATGTAATGAAGTAATTTTTCAAAATTTTTAGAACAAATAGGGAGTAAACTAATAGGTCTGTACGAGGAAGAGTTGCTCTATCTTGTTTTATAATCATTGTAACAATAGAATCTTTCCATTGTATGGTGAATTTCGTAGTTCTAAGCATTGAATTATAGATTGTCGATAGGAACACTAGAGCTTTCCTAGGCATTCGCTGGAGCATTTCAGCATTTATTAAGTCATAATCCGGGGCTTTTCTGTGTGGCAAGTGCCTAATTAGTTCTGCTACTTCTGTTGGATTAAAAGAAGACGGTGGTAATGTTAGTTGTAAAGGAACATCAAGTGTGTTATTTACAGTTATTTCGTGTTCTGTGTTTGTGAAGTCAGTATGTGGTGTAAAGACGGAAGAAAGATAGTCGGCAAAAAGCTCAGATTTTTCCTCGTCCGACACAGCCCAAGAGCCTTCTTCTTTTCTAAGAGGTGCCGACATCTTAAGAGCCTTTTGGTATGCTTCCATAAACTTCCATCGTCTTTCGAAAGTTATTTTCTGTAATTTTCGTAGTTTGACCTGTTAAATTTGCTAATTTGGCGCTTCAGTTCATTATTTAGTTTGTTATATGTGAAGGTATCTGAAGCTATCTGAAGGTTGTTGGTTTGCTATATTTTACGAACCCTTCTCTTGGCTCTGATCAGATCTCTAATATATTGCGGGTAGCTTGGTAGGTTATCTGTTTTCCTGCACCTGGGTTTTGATGCTGACCACGCTGCTTCTCATAAATTTCTAGTGAACTTCTTCAGTGACTCCTCTAGTTCTGTCACAAAAGTACCCTGTAATGCCAATAAAAAAACTATACATACTGACTTAAAAATACCAACGGTTGACGAACATACTACAAAAGCTTTCAAGGAAAACTACATGGGCACCCAAACCCATTGGTAGAACAAATGGCAGCGACTCTCATGCCAGAGGACACCAGGAGGAGACTAAAAAGAACGTGGATGATGGATTTGTTATCATAGGATGTTGAATCAAGCCACGAGAGAGGTACTATTCGTCATGCCTCTCATGCCATTGTATTTTATTTTACTGTCAGCCAATGACAGGCGTGGATGTAAATATAAAGATAAAAAATATGAAATTGAAATATCTAATAACTACCCTGTCTTTAGGAGATATTAATAAAAGATTAATGATTATAAGACCTTGTAATTTGATATATTTTCTAGCTATATCCGGTTTAATGAACTATTAGCTCCCGTACAATTCCAGTATTGGA
Source organism: Arma custos (assembly GCA_037127475.1). Lineage (NCBI taxonomy): Eukaryota > Metazoa > Arthropoda > Insecta > Hemiptera > Pentatomidae > Arma > Arma custos. The sequence goes on along the minus strand of CM073759.1, from coordinate 109,304,030 downwards.
GTTGTTTAGAACCAGCCGGTTCTGAGTTATCTTGTGTTATTTCCCATGAGTGAGGGTTAAATTTAAAGTTAGGCAGTAAGGGGAAGTGTTAAAGTTAGTGCGTGTGAAAGTTATGGTGTGGTAGGTTGTGTACTGGCTCATCACTAAACTACACAAATACTCACTTATAAGATTAAAATCTGATTAAGTAAGTTCAAATTAGGTTATTAAGAACTTTGTTATTAAGTAATTCATCTCAATGGAGGTAATAGTAATTGTAATGTATTGTATTAGGGGATCAACAAGCTAATTGTGTATTGAAATGATGATTACAACTAGACATATTAAAGTTTACCACAACAGTTCTAAAAATATAACAGAAAAGTCTACACATCCCATAGTGATTTTTTGGTCCAGTTTATCGTCCCTGCCATCGCAAAGTATTGAATGTGAAAAAAACACAGTTTTCGTTTTCGACATAAAGCAGTTGCTTTAGGATTGATAATTGGTATAAAATTTTATAGAGGTATCTATCAGTCACAAAAACGATGTGAAACGAATGTCATTGGAAAAAAAAGAATTTATGGATTGATTTATCTATCGTTCGTTCCTTAATGTTGATGTATGTAATTCATTACACCAATTACAGTTTGGAAACTCAATTCTCGTCATGACCAATAGCAGGCATAAAATGCCTGAACCTAATAACCAATTGTACGTAGTTACCTGTGTGGAATAGCAAGAAAATAATCATAATTAGTAACATGTTTCGGTTACTTTTAGGTATGTATGCCAGCATACTAATTTCATTATTGCTGAATTAAATGTGTTTGGTTTTAAGAAACACCTTTTAGCTTTATTTTCAGTTTCGGTTTTAGATGATTTATTTTATTATTACCATTAAAAAATAATTAAATAAATCGTGTGTTCTCCAAAGCAATAATAGAGTTGTTTTATCAAACAAATTAATATCTCGGGATTTGGTACACTAAAACAAAACACACATGACAATACTGGAATATGTTATGAATGCATTTATCATGTATTTTGTTATTCTTAGATTAATTTATTAATATTTACAACTGGAATAATATTACAACAAGTAAATTTGCTAATATGAACAAATGAAATGAAAAAAAAAACTTGTGGAGAAACTACTCATCGGTAGCAAACCAATAAAGTTCTATAGCATAAGGTCTCGAGGCCATCTTCATTTCAGACGCCTCGGAGGGTTATCAGAAATAGTATGGGAAGCAAGTTGAGAGACTAGTGGATTCAGGTGTGTATGGAGCTTGTCATGGAAGGATGGGTATCTAGTTTGGGCCAAATCAGCAACATACGGGATATTAAGATCATGAAGGATGATTTTTGTTTGTGACATAAAAAGGAGCATTGAGGATTTTACGAAGGATTTTACGTAGGTTGGATTGGATTGTAAGGATTGGATACGAGATGAATTGGATGGTTTAGTAGATCCCCAAAGCTCAACTCCGTATGTCCAAATAGGTCTGATAACTGTCATGTAAATGACTCTTTTGTAATTAATTGGGGGCTTAGAGCGTTTGTCCAGTAAATATTGAATTAGGCGAAAACGTCGAGCAGTTTCTTGTCTTCTCAGTCTTGTATGAGGATTCCAAATGAGACGTTTGTCCAGATGGAGTCCTAGGTAACGTATCTGTTTGACAGGGCTGAGTGAAATATTATTAAAGGATACAGTAGGGCAGAAATTCGTAGGTTTACGACGAAGAGTGAAGGTAATTTGATGAGATTGGTTAGGATTTATTTTAGTTCTCCAATGTTGACACCATTCTTGAAGGTTTAAGATATGGGATTGAAGAGATTGGGATGCAACAAATGGATCCTTATTTACTGATAACACCCATGTGTCATCAGCGTAGTGAGGACAGTGCTTGGACGGGTTGGGATGTCAGCTGTAGAAGCATTTTAGTATAATAAATTCGTCCTTATTGAAGATTTAAGATAAAAACAATTCACATTCATCTAGAAGAAAAAATCTCCAATTTTATGATTAAATAATTACATGCCACAATTATGAGCTCATCACAATCGGAGGTTGGTTAGCATTAGAAATAAAATAAGACATACTTATTTTCCTCTTTCTTTTCCTTTTCCTTTATACATTTAAATATATTTATTCCTAAAAAAACAATGTTCTTAGCTGTCTGCCATTTCTTCAACCAACTTCCTTATTTGTATAACCAACGTTATAAAAATAAGGAAGTGAAACAAGAAAATAAATTATGTGTATATATATCTACAGCCCTGGTGAACAAGTGGTTATGATGAATTTTCTCCAAAATTAATTTCTTGTAATTAAGTAAGCGAAATCGTGTTATTTTCGTAATGGGTAAGTGGTTACATGTTTCTGATGAAAAAATATCTCCTGTATATTTATTTTAAGGTGCATGATAATGGCTAAACGTTATATATTTTTGTAATTTGTAATTTTGATTGATCAATTATAATCTTATTAATTTATCAAAAATAACATCGTCATATGTAGTTGAATCATTAATTTAATTACAATTAATAGGGTAAGATTTTATATTTCCCTGTAATCGGAAGCATGAATAATGATGGGAAATATTTATTTAATCCTCAAATAGAGACGAAGCCTCCCTTGTCATCTACCCTCGCTATATTCTCTTAGCGGTCTCCTGATTTATTGTGGAGACAACCGCTGAGTCTCCATCGCAACTGGGGTCTTATTTCTCACTACCATGTTTTCAGCCCTTTCCACTTGTCGGTGAGTCCGTGAAATGGTGTACTGTTTGTTTCAAAGTCATTTAAATGTGCAGTAGCATCATTAGGTGTTTAAATTAAAAACAAAATGAAGGAATATTATACATTGGGTGTATGTCTACAGCCCCAGTGAATAATTGGTTAAATCTTATCTTCTCCAAAATGAGTTTCTTGTACTTAAATAAGCGGAATCGAGTTATTTTCGTAGTGAATAAGGGGCTAAGTAAGGCTTTGGCTAGGAAAGGAGTTATTAGGAAGGAGTTACACATCTAAAATTGTGAGCCAAAAACTATGACAATGATACGATTCCGGTTATCTGAAAGCAGTTATCTCCCTCTCAACAAATCCGACTTAACCACTTGTTTACTGGGGCTGTAGATATAAGGTATGAGTTATTTATTGTTTATTTTATTTCAGTTTTCTACTAATCGTTATAATTTTAAATATTTTTATTTTGAAGAGAAAGATATTGTTACGAGCTGCTGGGTTTGAAAATGAATTAACTACTCCTTAATTCAAGATATGTACTAATATTTATTGACAAATTGAATACAAGAATACAATGAAATTATTAACAATTAAATTATTAGACTGATATAAATTTACAATAACAATATTCTAAAGATTATAACCTAGGCCTAACTCCTATTTAATTACTAAAATAATATAAGATATTATTTATTCTAAATAACTTAACTATTTACATAAATTTGCACGAATACTATAAAATCACACAACAGTTTACCACATTATACCACACTAATTAACACTTACAGTTCACTAATTAAAGTCTGCCGACCGTAAGATTCTCCAAATATGATAAACTGACACACAGTAATAAACAGAAACAGTTTATAATACTCACGAGACTGTCACAGTTCACTCACACTTGTTTATCACCCTGCCTGCTTTACTACTGAATGGTTTACTACTGAATGCCCCCCACGGCGAAAGCGAGTGGTATTTATATCAAGGTCGAATGTTCTATACACACGTAAGTGGGAGGAGGGTTCTGGGATTGTCGAGAATCTTCTTAATCTCGACGGGCTTAAGACGTTAATCTATTCCGCCCGCCTTTCTCTCTCTGCCCGTAACAAAGTGTCCAGGGCCGGGATTCGAACCCGGGTCTCCCATATTTCCGTCAAGGTGCTCTACCTCCTGAGCTCTCCTGGTTCGTACCTCGATCAAACAAATCCCTACCCTGGACACATCTTTTCTCTTCAAGATAACAGTAGTTATTTTTTATATTGAATAAAAGTCTGTACCACTACAATCCAAAAAAGGTCTTGGATTCATTATCAGTTAGGTAGTGTACTATTTCTAGGACAATGCGCAGGAATCGTGATTAATCCGAGATCACGATCAACAGCAAAAGTTAACCCTAATTAAGAGTAACCAATTTATATAGGTCGGGTGACCCCAGAAGGATCTTAAGATCCCATAGGGCCCATCCCTAAATAACAGATTAAATAGCTCCTAATAGATTAAATAAGTTATCTGCAACATTTCAAACCGGGACCTTCAGCACTGTAACTCAGTGTTCTACCTCTAAGCTATCTCTCTTCCATTAATAACCCTTAAAATCTATATTATTATTTATACATTATATTATGTATTTGTTTCCATGCTAAAAATAGGGTTAACTTTTGCTGTTGATCGTGATCTCGGATTAATCACGATTCCTGCGCATTGTCCTAGAAATAGTACACTACCTAACTGATAATGAATCCAAGACCTTTTTTGGATTGTAGTGGTACAGACTTTTATTCAATATAAAAAATAACTACTGTTATCTTGAAGAGAAAAGAGAGAACGTTAGGGTTTCTTCATTTCATTTCAATGGAGTGGCATGGCTCAGTGTGTAGAGTGTTGAGTTGCCGAGCTTCTATAAAGAATAAATCTGTCAACAGCCACAGATCGACACTGTAGGAGCTGCAAATCTTCCTTGGGCTACCCCAGCCTCTATAAAGTAAGTACCCTTAATAGAGGAAACCTAACTTTTCGTGATCCGTGATAACGCTCCAAAATAGTAGGTTTTGAAACAGTACAACTCTAACATGTACAGAGCCCAAAAACCTTCATTGATTTTAGCGATATATATATATATATATATATATATATATATATATTTGATACTGTAAACTGTTTAGGTCACTTAGGAAAAAGGCATTACCCACCTGCTACGGTGACTAACCTGACTGTTTTTCTAAGCAATTTCTTTTTTTAAACCTTTTCTTGATAATGCATCTGTGGATATACAACAGAATTTATCGTAATGTATTTATAAATGCTCTTGGCAATGTATCCCACAAGATGCATGTAATTTTTTTTAACTACACTCGTGAGATTTTTTGTAGTTTTTTTCTAAACATCATTGGGTCATAAGGGTTATAAATATTGTAATGACCTTTCCCCTAATTGATTATTAATTATATAATATATCCGTGGACCCTTAAAATTAGAAAATAAAGTCAATTACAAACAAAGTTCACAATGGAAACCCCAAATAAAATTATATTCTCAATATATATATATATATATATATATATATATATATATATATATATATATATATATATACATATAAAATAGTATGACATGCAATCACTTCTTATATTTAATACAATTATTCAAATATTTCTGATACAAGCCTGATAAAGAGAACTGATAGAAGCGGGAGGTGAGCGTCTGGAATGTGTCTTCAAGAGTGGGTGAAAGAGAGTGACTTATACCCTGACGGAGGAGCGCTCATCGCTACCCCCACCGTCACATTTCACCTCCCACTCTCTTTTATTAGCAAATAGGAAACATTCTAAGTCAAACATACACACTCGTAAATACGTTGTTACGTTCTTATCTCCTAAGGTACATAGGTGAACGGTGAAATATAACAATCTAACAATAAACAATATCGAATACGTAATTCTACCTCTTAAAGAGACGCGTATTAAACTCCATACATTAATACATTAAATAATACATACAAATCAATTAATATAATTATCCATTAAACTAATTAATACTCATACATTTAATATCATCCTATCATTATACATTTAAATAATACATATAATATATGTATATGTGGATCACTAATCATTTAAATAATATATGATATATGTGGTCACCACATTACCCCCCCTCTTAATAAAAAAAAATTGATGATTTCAATTTTTGATAGAACATATGCGACGAAGAAGAAGATAAATTGGGCCGCAACCAAAATTCGATGTGCAAATTGTCTATTCTATATTCTATAAATTCTATATCTATGCTAGACACACACACCAAAAATATGTATATATATATATATATCATTCCAACATAAAATTTTTTATCATGTAGTCATTGCGTGTCACTATCCAAGGGTGGCTGAGGGTGGAACGTGGTGTCCTGCGCCTACCAAAGGAAGGGTAGGAAGATGGCCACAAGATCTATTGTCCGGCACCATCTTCCGGAAGGATAAGGCCAACAGGATTAACCTCATGAATGGGTTTGCCATTCATTCAGTTAACCTGTGCCATCTTCAGGAAAGGACACAAGCACTCCACACACCCTTTCCACGTCACTGAGGGGACCCAAGGTCATATCAATAATCAAAATACTAGCCTCATTTTTTAAAGTTGTTTTTCCGGCATTTCACTGATTAAGTATTTCGAAGGGACCATTAACTGGTGTTCTGTAACTTATTGGATGAATTTATGAATAAAATCTTTTAATTTTTTATATTTATTGGTCAATTTTTTTTTATTTTTAAATATTTTTATTTTTAAAGAGAAAAGATAGGCTCTCGGCCGAGATTTGAACCCGGAACCTTTGTCTTTCCGTGACAGCGCTCTACCATTTGAGCCACCAAGGTCGCCTGCCGGCCTTAAAAATAAAAAAAAAATGACCAATAATTATAACAAATTATAAATTTGTACTTCAATTAGATCCTAAAATTAAATTAATGTTCAAAGAACTTCGTTCTAGTGTATTCATCCCAAAAATTGCGAGAAGACGAGGACATGGGATCGGATAAGAGAAAAGATTTGTCCTCTGTCGGCAGACGGCCTTGGTGTCTCAAATGCTAGAGCGCTGTCACGGAAAGACAAAGGTTCCGGGTTCGAATCCCGGCCGATGGCCTATCTTTTCTCTTTAAAAATAAAAATATATATTTTTCTTTGAAGTTATATCCTGAACCTCAAAGTAGGATAGGGTCTTTCAATTACTACGTACGTTTATATAGTTCAAAAAGGAAATAATGACATGTAAAGATCAAAGTTATTCAGCACTAAACCACTGTTTAGAATAGTTTCATGAAAAAACCTTTCACCTCCATGTTATGCAGCAGATTCATTAGTGCAATAACCAATATAGGCTAGGTCCGGCCGGGAGGAAGGACGGCCAAGACGTGCCAGTTTAACATTAATTACTAACGTTTGTCAAGTCTGGAAACAGTTATCCAACTCGGAGGAGGAGCTGTAATTGTATTTATGGTTAATCAAGAGGGACAGTAGCAGTTAGCAACTTTATCAATCCTAGCCAACCTCTCCTAGCCGCTCATTATAGCTCACGAATCCCCTTCAACTTTAATCGAATAATATCTGTAGAGATTGCACAGCATTCTCAAATTACACATACAGGTTAACAACTCCTGTATTAAGATAAAACATATCGGATATCGGATTGTATTAAAATCCCTATCAGTTAAGCCTTATGAAAAGAAGTATAAAAACCCAGGTAACGATCTTTATTTACAAAACCTTACTTGATCACAAAGCCTTCTGTCCTCTGTTTCCAACTACGAATAAGCTCTTGTTAGAGAAGAATTGGTTGACTAACTTCTAATGTAAGGAAGAAATAGTTGGGGGTGCAATAAATAAGTATACACTTTTTAGGTGTTCTTATAGACTGCACCCCCAATTATTTCTTCCTTACATTACGGATAAGCTCCTGCAGTTGCTGCAACCGCCAGTAATTATTATGTCCGAGATTCAATCCGCAAGCTCCATGTTTTTTAAGCTCGTTTAGATTAATAAATCAAAGTCACTGTCACCCACTGCTTCGTTTTTCATTTTTAAAAAATCCAGTTATTTGCAGGCTCAGGACTTAGGCTTATTGCAAGTTAAATCCTCTCGCATGACGTATCTCTCAGTTTCGAAATAAACCATAGCATCACAGTGAAGATACATCGTATTAACATTCTTTCATCTGCGCCACTACTGATGACTTGACACTAATGCCATTTTGTATTAAGGACGGTAGTAATAGATTTACAATTAATTTAAATTTGAGTTTTTATTTACAATTGTTCTAATAAATAAAGAAATAGTTCTAAAACTTAAACTTGGATGACTTTGATTTTGTCCCCAAGAGAGTTTTTGTGAATGATTAAAACCGGGGGTCAACTTTTTAGCCTACAAGTTATATTGACAACTCGCATTGGACTGATACATTGATGGAATAATAAATAAATGTATTTAAAAAACATCGAAATTCTAATGTCGATATTTCGGTTTCAAGTATGTTTTTTAATTTAACGGTATTTTGAACAACTTAGTTGGTTTTCGTATCTACAAGATTTCGCCAGAGATTTCGGTACACCGAATCTCCCTCCCAAAGACTCCTCGCTGCCATGCTCTCCTAGACATCCTGGAACTTTTTGCAAGTTTTTTATTATGATGAAACCTAAACATTCATGCTTCATAAGAAACAAGCAAATGTTTAACCGAATATTCTTTTAAAAAGTTTTAATCTTTATAATGGCATTCATGGAAGAATATTTGGTTTATAGGAAAAAAACTACATATGCTCAATCAAAATCAGAATGTACAAATGTGTTTATATTAAATGTTATTAGTTTTATTTCATTCCACTGTCTCGGTGCAATTTATTTTAATATTTGCTTAAGTCTGTTGTTTGTTTTATTGTGTTGTGCAAATGTTATTATAGCACTGCTGCTTAAAATTTAATTAAATATGAGATGTCGGTTACATAATGTTGCTTGTAAAATATTATTAAATGCAATATTGTTTTCTTTTCGGTCTTATTTTTATGAAATAATAATAATAATATATATATAGGCATTTGGATTTCCGACAGAAGTGAAAATTCAAAACTTAGGAATGACTGTGCTCTTGCTTAATTTTTTTTTTTAATTTACGAATCAATTATAGTACGAATTATTGACGTACTAAAATCTTGATAATTTGGAAATATTAAGATCAGCATGGTTTAATTAATTATAATAAATATGAATTTAATATTCAGGAGTAACTTTCTTTATAGAGAGATTTGTGCTACAGAGTTTTGAATGTGACTAAATTACATTGTACTGCTTATATTATAATGTTTTCAGTAGATTGGATTCCTTCAGAAACTTTAGTACTCTACTTATGGTATCTTCACAGTCATTAATTGATTGTTTGAGAGATCTATTTAGATTGTATTTCAACATGAATTTATTGTAGTCAGGGCATTCTTCTATAATGTGTTTTATTGTGATGGGTGTCTGGCATCTATTGCATATAGGTTGTGGGTCTTTTGTAATCAGATAAATATGAGTCAGTCGTGAGTGGCCAATTCTTAATCTTGTAAGAGCAGTTTCTTCTCTTCGTTTTGATCTCACTGAGGTCTTCCAATTGTTTGTATTAGTCTTTATTTCTTTTAATTTGTTATTTTCTATATTATGAATTTCTGTGACTAATGGGTGATCACTGTATAATTCTAATAGACTTTGGAGCGCAGATAATGAGTCGCTGCAAACTATGTAGGTACTTGTCTCCATATCAATGGAATTTAACCATTTTACAAAAGTTGATTGAACGGAATTGTAAAACTCATGCTCAGGCCGCTAGGTGTCGGCATTCTCGAGCATGTTGCTGACGCGAAGCCACAAGTTCACCCTCTATCAAAAGTCGCTAAAGAAGTTTTAACTTCAAAAATAAATGATCGATAATTGAAACGTTTACTTTTCTTTTGGACGAAAGCCTTGAGGACAGGATTTAACATTGTGAATAGTTCAGAGGTAGAGGAAATCTTGGAGTCTTATTTTAATTACCCAGAAGGTGCAGCTGGAGTTCCCGTTACGGGTTAGTTTTCTTCTGCCGCGGCAGGAGTCCCTCATTGTGTCCAGTGACCGGCCCTAATGGAATTATCTCAAGCCTGGGAAAAAAGTTTGGACAAGGAGCTTCTAGATTAACTGCCCGGAAAGGGGAGACATGAGAGGATCGCCTTTATTTCCTTCCTCTTCCCAATTCATTATTTTTATAAGTTCCTTTGCTTCAATTGCTTACATAATGTAAATATCCATGCCCAACATCTTTATCCTTACTATTTTTTTTTTTTTTATTATTTTCCCTTTCTTTTATTTTTATATTTACATTATATTACAATTGTCGCGAACTCTATAATTACAGCTTAATCCTACCTATATTCACATAGGTAGTATCGGCACATAGATTCAGCGGTTGATCTTAGCATAAATATCGTTTGAAGCATTATTTAAATAATGCCAAATAGAAGCAAAATAATTAATCTGAATAAATAAAGCACATGAAACCCTCTTAAACACAGGCTCCCAACCTTTCCCATGCTTTATATTGTAAGGGCTTTACTTTTGATATATATATATATATATATATATATATATATATATATATATATATATATATATATATATATATATAATAAGAAACAAGTATTACATTGAAAACCAAACCCTTATTATTACCGCCACAGATACAATATTTACAGTTCAATTTAAGGTGAAGAAATACTGGTAAGATAAAATTAATTAAAACTAATTGAGGGTTTTTAATTTTCAACTGATCTATCGCGCCCGTTTAACTTGTGTTGAATGCATATTTGGATATATTTAAAGTAAACTATTATATAAATATTCTATTATTCAATATCAAACACTGGATTGCAGATGACTTTATTTATTTACATATATTTATGTGTGCCATCCACTTAAAAATTAATAATATAGATCAGCAAAATCTCAAAGGAAACATAAAATACTTGTTGAGACACGAGTGGAAAAATTCCTTTTTCATATAATTTCTTATATTTTGTTGATTATTTTATTCTTTGTAATTTTAGAAGTTTGGTGTGGGTACATAACACTTTCTATTTATTTTTGTACCAGATGCTTTTATTTAACCTTTTCCAATTAGAATTAATGTAATTAAAATAAAGATCAATTGACTTGAGTTTTAAACATTTTTAGGAGTTTTTAAGTCTATCAGGAAGACTCTTAATTTTTTGTTTTTGTTCAAATATTTGATTGTTAGTGTATATATATATATATTGGTTTTTGAGCCTTGGTAGCTCACTGGTTAGAGCACCGCGCTGGAAACGCGAGCGACCCGGGTTCGAATCCCAGCCAAGACATAATCATTTCTCTTCAAAAAAAAAAAAAAAAAAAAATATATATATATATATATATACATATTTAAAAATATATAAATAATTAAAAAGAATCATAAATAAAAAATAAATTATGAATAAAAAATTGACGTAAGTCAACGAGATCCCGATTAATGTAATGTTCAATGAATATTCTTCCCCGTGTATACCTCGAAAAATTGCGAGAAAAGAAGGATATAGGATCACTGAAGAGAATGGATTTGTCTGACTTGAATGCGTGCCTTGGTAGCTCAGGGGTTAGAGCACCGCGCTGGAAACGCGGGCGACCCGGGTTCGAATCCCAGCCAAGAGATAATCTTTTCTCTTCAAAATTCCTAAATATTTTCTATCCAATTGTAATTAGGATATCGATTAGGCATCGCACTGGCTATGGACCACTGTTCGGCTTGCCCTACAAAGGACGGATTTTCTCCTTTAAAAAAATGCTACCACGTGCTGGAATGCGAACCCTCCATCTTAGCCACTACACTATCCCTGACCCCTACATTTAATTGTTTGTGATTACGTTATTGATGAAAAAGAAAATGGACCTGTATTAATATCAAGTGAGCATTGGCAGCTTACTAGACAAAAGAAAATCGTTTAAAAATTTGAAAAAAAGAAGCTTCGGTAATGAGCCAGCCATGGCGGTAGTGCATAAAATACTGTACCAAGAAACTTCGTTACGAGGTTTTCAATATTTCTTTATACTTATGTGTCTTCCTGAAAAAGGTGCGCAGACTTATTTATGTACTTATTTCATTCGTTTCACGGAGTAAATCAAATAGCACCATATCAAGTAGAATTAATACGAATCCATACTCTCATAGCTAAGAGGTTTTTTTTTTAGTTAACATCCATTTTTTTATTGTACTTCAAGATGATTCTTTGATTTCATTTCGTTTCTACATATACATAGTTATCAACATTTTCTTTAATTTCAATAGGAGAATATATATCTTATAGAACTGAGTGTTTTATTTAATTATTGTAGCCAAGTCCCTCTTCGAAACCGAAAATCGAAATTGTTGGCTTAGGGAAGAAACCATCTGATCATTATTTATAGTGCAGTTAGTTAGTAGTTTTATCTTTTCTATGGTATATCCTCCTCCTAAACGGTTCAGCAATTACCAACAGCAATATGACTTGTTGCTACTGACAGTCAGAAAGGAATTAGAAGAGTTACAAAGTATCAAAACCTTTAACTAGTCCCACGGAGCGCGTTGGTGGATCAGGCGACAGGCAGACGGCTATCGCTCGGTTTACGGCCGCATGCCCCGTCTGAAAGCCCTTTTGTTATCAACACCGCGAAATTTCAATATTTCTCTCTGAGGGAAATGACTGGTTCGCTATGTGTAAAGTTTATTGATAAATAAATTAAAATCACCTGTAAAGGGATAATTAGTATGGCGAAAACAAATATGTATAATTCACTATAACTATACTTCATTCGAAGCATACGGTTGTAGTATTACCAAAAAATAATATGATTGTACAGTTTACTGTCATTTAAAAGAACTAGTTGGCCACATTGTTGTACCACAAAAAAATAAATAAATTAAAGCTTCAAGAGAGGATGCTAATGCCTGTAGCAGATATTAAGCCTGAAAATGATCATAAAATATTTCAAAGCACGGTCAAAGAGTAAATGGATAGTTGGATTGGGTTGATGACCTCGGGATATTGTGTACACTTGCGGGCTCCTTACCCCCTAAGCTATGAACTATCTTCAGCAATTTGTCCTTGGAATTTCGAGGCGATCCCGGGTGTCACATCACTATGATGAGTTAAAGTGGCTCTTCCCAATGTAGTATATTAGACAATATTTCCTTAGTGCTTTTCTATATCAATCCATTAACTCGCAATCTCCTCCAATTTAAATCCTCTGTCCAGCACCACAAAACAAGATCCCGCCTTTCCGATCTCTACACTCGCCCACTCCACCTCTGTGTGGAGCTCAATCCATCCTTTCATACGCCATACTCCTTCACTGGCTTCATTTAAATCCTTGCTTTTCCAATATCTCTTGACATTCCAAAAAGATGCTCTCTGAGCAGGTCAATCATCGGCTTAAATTTAGTTTTGACTAATCGATTTCTTTTTCTACATGTTTTGTATATTTTTCGCAAAGAAAATATAGACTAAATAACACTTTATTGCATGCGTTCCCATTTATTTAGTTTATTTAGTAATTTTGTTATTAACTAGTTTATTAATTTTGTTTATAGTCATTTTGTTGGTATTAATATATGTATTTTCGACAATTAGTTAAAATCATGTCAAGTTTATTACTTTTAGTTATTTCATTTCTATTTTTATTTGTATTATGTTTTTGTTATTTTTAATTACTTCATGATTCGTATTATTATGTACCCTTCTGACGAAATGTATATTATGTTTATTTTTTTGTTCATGATCGTTATTCTAAAGGGACTTGGTCCCAGAATAAAGTTTGTTTTCTATTCTACTCTATTCTAAGCAGATAACATTAGAAATTCAACGTTCACTTCAAAAAGTATTGAAGACTGACTTTTTATTATTGATGAGAAATGCCTTGACAGAGAGAGTTTTAGGACTCGATTCTAAAACATCAGGGGTATTGTGGTGAAGAGAACGAGGGCTCGGGAGATGGATAGAAGAGAGAAGGCAACTTTCGGAGAGAATGACGGATTATTGGAGGAGAAGAAAGAATAAGCGAAAAAATATGATATCTGTATGACCTCAAAACTGTTGGTCATGCAAAAAAAGAAAGAAAAAAGATTTAAAAAATACAATTATTTTATTTTAGAATAAAAACTACTAATAATTAAGTTGACGGTTGTGCAGGGAGGCGATTTGGCCGAGATCATTTGACGAGTCCCAGAGTCTGCCATGCTCACATCATGGATCACTTCCTCAGAACATAGTTAATAATTTATCTATCACAGCTGAATTGGAAATCGAGATCTTTAGCTTAGCACCTCAGCACATTAAATACTGAGTTACAATACTTAAAAAAAAATGAAGATTTAAAGGAACAATCTAATATTTTCAAATATTTGTAGCAATATCCATTTTCGCTTCTGTTTAAGGATCCCAATCTCTATTGTATTTTCATATACGTATGAAAGATTTAAAAGACTGTTTTAATAATGTAATTCGAGGAAGATTATTTATTCAGATCATTGGCAATAGTGAATGAAATATCAAATAATATATGAAGCATAAAATCCGTCGTATATTACATGGCAATGCATATCGCAGTTTATATCTTGCAGTCTGATCCTAACATACAGAAAGAACCTCATTTAATGCTTTTTATACCAGCAATTTTTGAAATTAAATTCCATCAATTAGCATAGTCCTGTAATGAAGAAAAATAACAAACAATTAATTGATGGAAATTAATTGTTTTAAAATTGAAAATTAATTACTAACTTAATGAGGAAAAAACTGAAGTTTTGCCAGATTTCTTATTTTTCGGTATAAGCTTATTTTTATTTATATACACATAAACGTTTCAACTAACATTTCGCAGTATAGATGATGTATGTTTGTTGAAATTATTGCATACACATTTCTCATAATTACATTTTTTTTCCATATTAAGCTCAGAATTATTTGTATTTTGGTGAATATTAAAAAAGATACGAATAAACAGTTAACATTTGTAACTCAACTCGAAGTGAAAACCTGTAAAACTGATACCCAATTCGTTGTTTAGATACTATATTTTGATTTTTACTGCATATGCGTATACAATACACGCACATACTCACGAGCATATATGAAAATTAAATTAGACATTGTAACATTACTGACGTGACATAGACCATAGTTATACGCGGTTCGCTTGCTCCTGGCAGTCAGTCCTGAGCCGGGGCTGTCAGTGCAGCTAGCCTGGCCTCATGAATTATTCCAGCACCAGGACTCTCCTCCAGCCCTTCTAAACAAACTGAAAGAAGTGTTCTCCAGCAGTCCGCAACAAGAGATTAATCCCCTTTGGCTGAAATATTTCAGAAAATAAATCGGAGGGTGCTCGATCCTATGAATAGATCTTGTAAAATTTATTTATATATATTTTATGCATGTCACTTTAATATATAGTGGATGCAATAATAGTAATTAGTAATGAAAAGTTATGTGAATTCATGATTTTCTACAATCTATATTTCTTATTAATTATTAAATTTTAGAGTTTAGGGTTTTAATGATTTATCTCCTCACGCAAGATAAATATTAAAAAATATTTTTTATTAATATATACCAGTTTATTATTTTCACAATAGAAGAAAAATATTTAAAAAATAATAAATTTAGAAAATCTCAAAACAGATAGGATATAACATTCATGTTATCTTTTTAAATTAAGTTATTTATTTATAATTACTTATTTTTAATATTATATTCAAATAACTATATATTTTTTTTATTTTTTAAAGAGAAAAGATAGGCCCTCGACCGGGATTTGAACCCGGAACCTTTGTCTCACCGTGACATCGCTCTGCCAATTGAGCTATCCAAGGCACTTCCCGGTCGAGGACAAACTTTCTCTCTTTTAGATCCTAAAGCCCCAGTGTGCTCCCGCCATTTTTGCGATGAATACACTAGAACGAAGTTCTTTGAACTTTAATTTTAATTTAGGATCTTATTGACTATCATCATATTATTATTTATAATTTTTTATAATTATTAGTAATTTTTTATGAGTTATAAATATTTTTATTTTTTAAAGAGAAAAGATAGGCCCTCGACCGGGATTTGAACCCGGAACCTTTGTCTCACCGTGACATCGCTCTGCCAATTGAGCTATCCAAGGCACTTCCCGGTCGAGGACAAACCTTCTCTCTTTTAGATCCTAACGCCCCAGTGTGCTCCCGCCATTTTTGCGATGAATACACTAGAACGAAGTTCTTTGAACATTAATTATAATTTAGGATCTTATTGACTATCGTCATATTATTATTTATAATTTTTTATAATTATTGGTCATTTTTATGAGTTATAAATATTTTTATTTTTTAAAGAGAAAAGATAGGCCCTCGACCGGGATTTGAACCCGGAACCTTTGTCTCACCGTGACATCGCTCTGCCAATTGAGCTATCCAAGGCACTTCCCGGTCGAGGACAAACCTTCTCTCTTTTATCCCGGCCGAGGGCCTATCTTTTCTCTTTAAAAAATAAAAATATTTATAACTCATAAAAATGACCAATAATTATAAAAAATTATAAATAATAATATGACGATAGTCAATAAGATCCTAAATTAAAATTAATGTTCAAAGAACTTCGTTCTAGTGTATTCATCGCAAAAATGACGGGAGCACACTGGGGCTTTAGGATCTAAAAGAGAGAAGGTTTGTCCTCGACCGGGAAGTGCCTTGGATAGCTCAATTGGCAGAGCGATGTCACGGTGAGACAAAGGTTCCGGGTTCAAATCCCGGTCGAGGGCCTATCTTTTCTCTTTAAAAAATAAAAATATTTATAACTCATAAAAATGACCAATAATTATAAAAAATTATAAATAATAATATGACGATAGTCAATAAGATCCTAAATTAAAATTAATGTTCAAAGAACTTCGTTCTAGTGTATTCATCGCAAAAATGGCGGGAGCACACTGGGGCTTTAGGATCTAAAAGAGAGAAGGTTTGTCCTCGACCGGGAAGTGCCTTGGATAGCTCAATTGGCAGAGCGATGTCACGGTGAGACAAAGGTTCCGGGTTCAAATCCCGGTCGAGGGCCTATCTTTTCTCTTTAAAAAATAAAAATATTTATAACTCATAAAAATGACCAATAATTATAAAAAATTATATATTTTTTTATATTTATTAAGGAATAATCCTCTATCCACCTAGTTGTAGACCAGCCCCCTACCCCGTTCTAATTATGTAGTTCATCAAATCAATCTAACTCCCATTGTTGAATAATTTTTATAATGATTATTTTTTAAAAATAAAAAATGAACAATTTTAATATGCATTCACATTAAAAAAAAAATTTCTGCAAAGTTCGGTACATTTCTTTGCTACATAATTTTGTACATTTTTTTGTTCACAGTTTTAAACTGAAAATTTATTTTTTTTTACACATTTTCTCTTTTTAAGGCGTTTTTTTTGTTTTTATATGGTGGGTTTATTTGTTAATTCTATTCCAATAATTTCTTCTATATTTATAGTCTTAATTAAATAAAATATACTTTTTCTAAATCGGGAATTTGTTACACATAACCTGAACAACCATTTAGCCTTATAAATTTATTATGGAAGTTTTCTTTCTACACCCAAGTTTTTTATAGAAGTTTTCTTTCTATACCTACTTGAGAGATATTGTATTATTTACACAATTTTTTACTTTCAGCAAGTAAAAAATATATCTAATTTTTTATAATTATTGGTCATTTTTTATGAGTTATAAATATTTTTATTTTTTAAAGAGAAAAGATAGGCCCTCGACCGGGATTTGAACCCGGAACCTTTGTCTCACCGTGACATCGCTCTGCCAATTGAGCTATCCAAGGCTTTGATTTGTGGGATTTTTCCTATTGCATTCTGTTTCATTGTTTTTTATTCAATTTTCCGTACCTATTTATTAATTTTATAATTTCTATTTTTTAACGCATGTATTTATATTTTAATTAATATTTATTTTTATTACAGTTTATATATATTTATATATCTCTGCAGTCTCCAGTTTCACATAAACAGACACTGCAAAACACCAATTTTTTTATGGTGAATAACGTAAGGCTACAGTAGTTATGTCAAAAAAATCTTGTTTTCTTTCTAGGTTATCATTAGTTAAGAACATAATAAACATCATTAGTTAAGAACTTAAATTTATTTTGCACTTATTATTACTATTATTAACTGAATTAATAAAAACAGTTTACTTCATCTACCTTTATTGTAATCTCCAAGTCAATATTTCATCTTAATTACTCAACGTTGAAATCATAAATAATTAGAGAAAATTACTATGTTTGTTCCGAAAAATTAGTCAATAGGAAGAGGCAATAAGCCAGTGAATGGCCCCGAAGGTGATTAATTTCCTTTCCTAGTTCATAAATAAAGTCCTTCCTCTTAGAGCTATTATATTACGGTTATTTTTCTAGACTTCTCTCCGACAACTCTAGCAAAATATCATTGTTAGAAATATCGCTCATTAAAATCGATATGAGAAAGATCTCTTACATTGTAAATGATCCAGTAACTTTTCTGAAAACTAATAACATCGTTTTTCAAACAATATTCAATCTTTGTAGACATGTTGATTAGGTTTGAGTTGGGACAGCATTATATAAATAATGCTTACATAAGTTACAGTATAAGTTAAAAGTTACCTATAATTATGAATGAGAATCAGAAAGGAATTGTAATTGGGGGATTGTTTTTTTAAGTTTCTCCATTGTCCTAACCTAAATTACAAGAAAGTAGTGTTCTACGTATAATTCAGTAATTATTAAAGTATAGGCAAATGCAGAAAAAAATTGAGGGTGGTGAAAGGAGATGGAAAGAAAAAAACAACACAAATAAGAAAACTTTTTTTATTTAAAAAAAAATGCTCAAGAACTTATTTCTCTCTGAATATAGGCTTGCCAATATTTTAGCATAAGTTTAAGACCAGGGGCAGAAAGGTATAGAGTTAACTACCAACAAACACTTGAATCAACACATAATTGCCCAAAAGATCTGAAAATAATAGCTTGATAATTATCATCCTCAAGGAGCCTTTGCCAGGCGGCTTTATCTAATGCAGCGGCCCTCCAGTTACGGACGTTTAAGATGCGTCTGGCATCCTGTGCATCTTCCTATCGGAGCCTTGGTCTAGCTCTTCCTCTGGCACGGTCCAACTTTCCCTCCAGCAGCTTCTTCGCGGGAACCTCCTCACTCATTCTGGCCACATGGCCGGCCAACCTTAATCTATTAATTTTCATCCAGGTAATGATGTCGGGCTCCCTAAACATCTCGTAAACTTCTAGGTTGGTTCGCCTTCTCCATTGACTTATTGACTTATATTTACATAAATAGATCCGAAAACTCTGCGGAGCTGTATTCTTTCGAAAACAGCCAGCTCTTTTTCCTTGGCCTTTGATAAAGTCCATGTTTCAGAGGCTTATATCAGGACTGGCCTAATCAGAGTCTTATACAGCATGACTTTTTTTTTCGTGTTAGTAGTGAGCTCCTTATATGCTTCAACAGCCCAAAATAACATCTACTAGCGTTGTTGCTATCTACTACCTATCTATAATATCTATTACCCTTTTTAATTTCCTGAGAATTGTCCGATTATATCATATTATTGTAATTATCTAATAAACCATTAGAGCTAATTACAAAAATTATTATCTTACATAATTATAAAAGAAACAATAATACAATGATAAAGAAAGTCGATAGGTTACCATTGCCTTAAGTCTTTTATCCTCATAAAATTTAATCATTGAAAAATACCGTACTGCGTTTTAAGCCTATCTTACATCTAAAAATCATAATCCGAAATTTCTGTTACTGACTCTTGTCTAACGGTAGCTGTTCGTCCTCCACACAATCCATTAGGTTAGAAAGAAAACTTGTGAATACCTTTCAGCAAAGTCAATAAAATAAATCGGATTTAGTTTATTTATTTAGATTTCCGGAACCCATCTACGGAAAAATTCTGTATAGGCAGTAATCATGCCAGTGAAACCTCTTAACCCTTTTATTTTTATTCAAATAAAATTGTTGCATCTCATTAACAAAATGAAACGTTTCAGATCAACTGGAGTGGCTTTATTATTCCGTTGTAGCTTTTTCAACGTAACGAAATATATCAATAACTATATCATTAAGGTATGTTGCGAAATTAGTGAATACGATCTCAGGTTCACTTGGGTTTGCAAACCCTAACGACTCTGGTTAGCACTCGGTGGTATACTGAAATATCAATGATAGTTAAATTGCAACTGTCAGTACATCATATTGTCCTTTGGGTTCGTGGATTCCGTCAATGGTAATACTTATCATGTCTCATGTACTGTGAAGAAGCCGCTGTTTTAGAAATAAGTTGTTATTCAAAGACATTGTTACATTTACTACAAGGCCCCATATCCATGGCCCTTCCTCTTTATTATTATTGTTATTATACGTCGTAACAACTCGTCACCGAGTTCGGAAAGCTTCCATTGTTTTAAATTTTTTGACGAGTGGTTTTAGCTGAGGATAGTATTAAACCCACGCAATAAAGCCAGTTCATTGGTCTCCCTTTATGGATCACCCTGACATATTCCCCCGGCTATCTAGGGAAGGTGACCATAGGGTGTGAACTGTGAGTGACTTTCGTCTGTTGGTGGTACATATGTGCTATGTGTGCATGGCAGAGTTATTGCTCCCCCAACCTGGAGGGGTAATGGTTGATTGGAGTCTACTGACAGAGCGATGGGACCACTACCACCCAAGTGTTAGGTTCAACTTCCATTTATCATTTCATATTGTTAAATATATTAAATAAATAATGAGTCCATTTATTTCTATCGGTATTAATGAAATTTCAAAATATTTCTTACTATTTCATTGAGAGGCCTAAATTATTCACTACTTCTTCTAATATAAAGTTTAAATAATTGTAGTAAAGTAATAATAGTAATAATAGTAGTAAAATAATAAGGTTTAAACAACTAAAATATTTGTCTCATGTATTACCGCTATAGGGATGCAACGTCATCTAATTAGATTTTAGTAAAAGATTAAAACAATTTCACTGCAAGCATATACCCTGGAATCAATCAAGTATTATCATATCGTGTTTTTGTTATTTTTAAGACATGTTAACTCTTAGGATTAAGTATAAATTAAAAAATAATAATAATATCATCAATTTTAATAAGGAACAAATGCACCTTCTTTTGACGTAAATTGATATTTTTTCTTTTCTTAACTTCAATCTAGAAGCACAAATCCTACTTCTGAATATAATTTTACGGCCATAAGTTAAGACTTCTCAAGCCCCGAGTCTTCCTATGGGAGGGGATAACTTTTCTTCTCTCTGAATTGCTTTCGAATTGAATTGCTAACATTTTTAGCTTCAGGTATGATTAGATTTCGTGTTTTGATTTATTTTTTGGACTCGTCTAAAATGATTATTTTCCTCTCAGTGATATTATTAGAACTTGAGGATAATCGTTTCTGAAATTATCCCAATTGATAAACGGGAATTAAACCCAATATGAAGGTAAATTTTACGGCGACATCTGTTGTTAAAATTGTAACATGCACCACCCAGAGTCTTGGATTAGTTTTGTTAATGTGTGTGAGTATATATATATTTATACATATACTAGCTGACCCGGCCAAGCCTTGCTGTGGCTGTTGTAATAGTTTTAAAAATATTTTACGTTAAAATTTGAATTTTAAAGAAACTATGAATATATTATGACTAATAAAATATATTTTTAAAGTATAACTATTTATTTAAATTTAATTGAGCGCTAATCGAAGCACATTTTATTTTAATATGTCCTTTGCTAATACAAATATAGTAGATGGTTTATTAATACGTTAGCATGCAACATATAATTATCCACTGGAGAAACATGGATCCATACCGCAAATGGACATTGTCTGGCCTTGAGACTTGATGGTCATAGAAAAAGCCAAGCCTATATCAAATTGAAGTCTTTTGAACGGTATTAAAGTGTCTGATTGTATCATTAGAATACGTGGCTACAGGACGACTTCTTTAAAGATTCCAGTCAACATTGCTGCTTCAATAACATTCCCGGTGATATTTTTGATGACCAAACGTGTAAGAATCCATAATTGGTGGATTCAAATTACACATCATCACTAATAATGGCAGATATGTATCACTTAGGGGTATGAAAAATAGTTTAAATCCTATTCTCAGACCTACTGAATATGGACACGAAATTTCATAAGAATCGGTCGAGTCGTTTCGGAGGAGTTCAGTTACAAACACTGTGACACGGCAATATAAACGAAATCAAAACAAAAATACCTGTAGCAGTACAAAACAATAATAGTCTTGGGTTCAGTGATTGGTAGATACTGTACTGCTACTAGGACAATGATTGTACAGGGACGTTGTGTTCGGTCCTAGATGACGCTCAACCACCAGTTTTTCCTCCATTTAAGAGTACCCACATTATAGAAGGTGAGAGAACTCCCGGAGGGTCTGTATATCCAACGGGGTCCTTCCCCAGCTAACTGATGAAATAATTTATCTGCCGCAGCCAGATTAGAACCTTGGACTTTTGGCAAAGCCACTCAGCGCTCTACCACTGCTACCTCACACCAAAGTGTTTTTATATGTTTTTTTCATTTTATAAAATATAATATTTTCAGCGAGAAATAACATCACTTGTTGGGTGTAGCACTCAAAACTAATGGAATTAAATGTTTATTTAATGCAGGGTCGGACCAGGACTTAGAGCTGGGAAAGGGGCAAGTTTAATATTGCCACACCTTTTTACCCTTCTATAATAAAGGTCGTTAATAGTATTTTAGGTAAAATTTTTCAGAACTCATATTATCTAGATATAACATTTACTAATTTTATTGAAGTTCTTAACGTAAAAACTATTTTAAATGTGCTAGGCTAATGTGAAAAGATAAAGCTTCCACTGCCAAAATGTTTATAACCAGATCGCTAAGAGATAGAAAGTAACCATTTTCAAAGTCTAGGCAAAATAAGAAATTAAAAAGAGAGAAAATAAGTACTATAACAGCGCCCTGCACTAAGAAATATAGCAGCTGGAGTGGGATTACCAATGGATATGTCAATGAAATATTAGATATATTACTTTTATGCATTATATTATTAATGCATGAATATATTAGAAGTAGAAATGATTGAGGCAGTGGAAAACCCATTTCACACAACATCTTTGCTTCATCCTGCTGAGCTTGTAGACTTCATAGCACCACCACACTATTATAATGTAGGAAACGATGTCTAGTTTGTTTTTAGCCATAACAATATCACTGCTTTCAAAAATTTTCTAAACAGAAAATACTCCTAGCGACAAGATTTAGAAGCTCCATGCTCCAACAATTGAAAAGACATGAACGAAATTGAAGTATGGAACTAAACGCTTCAGTAATTTCAAAATCTTCAAGGGTAGGACAAATGTGTCCTATTTTGATTTAATCGTATCCCCAGCCTCGGTGAATAAGTCGAATTTTGTCCTGAATGATTTAATCGTATTGAAGGAAGCGGAATCGTGTCTTTCTCGTATTATTTGGCTTTGAATGGAATTATACTATAAGCAATAACTCTATACTAATCAATAACTATAGCAATAATTGCCTTTAATAGGAAATTAAAATGATTCCGCTACCCAAAGAACAAGAAAATCGTTTTGAAGAAAATTGGCTTATCTACTTATTCATTGGAACTATAGATATATAATTTCCTTCTTTTTGTAGCTGTAACCATACCTTACCTAGCGTTTTGCCGCGTTATAT
Organism: Arma custos; assembly: GCA_037127475.1. Lineage (NCBI taxonomy): Eukaryota > Metazoa > Arthropoda > Insecta > Hemiptera > Pentatomidae > Arma > Arma custos. Next base: position 109,280,451 of record CM073759.1, on the reverse strand, counting down.
ACCCCAAACTGTGTAGTGTGATACCTTCTACTCTTCTAAAAGAGTTAGTTCCCACATGGAGCCTGCGGCGATAACAAAGCCCCGTCGGTCGGTCTCAAGGGAAGCCCCGATAATTCCTGAGCTATCCCCTACCGCTCTTAGAAATGAGTGGAAGACTAGGACCGGTGTGGGATCCAGTCCCAATTTGCTTCAATTTAACGTATTAGAATTACAGCTCACGTCCATGTTGTGCTCTGGCCGTCGGCTCCTTACTAATTGTGTAACTCAGTACTAGGGTTCTGATACGGAATAAATTCAGTACATAGCTCTCTACGATCGGCGTCTTCATCGGTATAATACATTTTTCAAACTATGTTCCTTTTAGCTGAAGGAAATTATTAACAGTTATTAATAATTCTAGCAATTATAAGTGTCATGGGCAAGTTGCATTTCTGACCTGATGACATTTTCATAATTCCGGTAAGTGTTGAGCAAATCTTGAATTACTCGTTGCTGGCTTTGTAAATCATTATCGAATAACCTGTCGCTTTGTTTTATTGACCTATATTTTAAGGCCAATAATTTTTTAAGATCGTGACGTAGATGACATGACATAACGTCTGAGCCGGCAACCTGAGGAATCAATACAATATTTTCATCGGTAGCATTATGAAGAAGATATGAGAATCATTCAAAATGAGGGAATGTGCAACACTACGGTGAAGGAACCTGTGGATGTTCCAACCCCATTGCCAATTTCACACTTAATTATTCGTGTATTTTTTGCATTACTGAAATCAAAACTGTAAATACCATTTTAAAAAAATGTATCCCTCTATCATGTGCCCACTATTTTTAAAACAATTTCATATAGAGTTTTTACTATGATTCTAATATACTATAGTTCTATATTCCAAAATTGTTTTAAAACAAAAACAGTAAAAAAAAAAAAAGTTCAAACAGTTTTATTAAAACTTATTAAATTCTGCTAGTTTTGAGATTTCATTGATATAAGCTAACTAAATTATAAGTTGTATACCACCCTTTTTGGTCACTTTATAATCATCGGGAATATTACTTTAGATACTCTCTTAAATTGCCACGGCTAATATTTTTAATCTATTCGTAAGGTTCCTTTGGTTTCAACCTTGTTGTAAAATTCTTTCCCGACGATTCGCTGGTCATACTGCAAGCTTCCTCAGGGCTTAATGTGAGACATCAGCCAATCAGATGATTGGAGGAATAGGCTCCGCCCAAGGAACCGGAAGCTATAAATACCGAAGCAGATAAGAACATTTTCAGCGAAAGCTTGCAGTATGTCCAGCGAAACGACGGTAAAGTATTTTAATATTACTTTAATTTAATGTCTAGATTGTTACCTAAAAACTAATAAAAACGTTGCTTAAAAGTAATTACTGTTTTTGTTGTACCAATAAACGGTTTGGAAGGAGTATCAGTCGTACTTAAATTTATCCTTTTCTGCGTGCAACCTTTGAGCGAGACACATGCCCTTTTATTTGGTCCAGCTATCCAGCTTAATTGCAATTACCAGTGATTGATCAGTCAATACTTTCCGTTTATTCATGTGTTACAAATATTTCACCATTCATTTGCAAATAAGTCTGGATCCTCCAGGAGTTTTTCAAGGGCAGAGGCAATCTTCAGGACTAAAAGACGCTGCCAGCCTCTTTTGGTTTTTGAGTACTCAGAAGCCAGAGTTCCTGTCCGTATGCCGCCGACATAGGGTGAGTCACCTTTTATTTTCTCTGTTTCTGAATTCTTCCTGTAACCTCTTTATAATATCGAATGCTTTTAAAATAACTTATACAGTCCACATCCAGAGTGAAATTTATTTATCTAAAATCACATTTTTAAGAAATTTATTAAGAACATTCGAGCTTGTCTCAACATTTTTGGTTACATAGGAGTTGTTCATATCAATTTATTTGATTTTGAATTTTTTTCAGAATATATCCATTTTGTTTTATCTCTCTGCATAGAGGATTGGACATTCCTCAAAATACTGCTTCAAATAGCTAAGAGTAACGCATTTAAAATTGAGTGAATAATTTTCCCTCTCTTTATTTGTAAAAAAGTATATTGGACAAAAATCTTTTCATTGTGGATTCGTACAGGAAATTCCATTCTGATTAGGAACAACCCGTAATATCAGACGGAAACAGCGAACATTGAATTAACTGGAAGGAACATCGGAGAAAATGTGTGAACCAATCCTACCATTTCCTCTGGCCACCCCCAACCCTCTCGTTTCATGGAATTTCGTTTTTTGTTCCATTGTCCAGGAGTGGAAAGGATGTAAAATACCAATTTATAAAACACTTTTTTTTTGTCCAGTATGTACTGGATAATTGCTGTAAAATTTTCTATCTATTTGTTTTAATGTTGAACCTTTTAGTTTTTCAAAGAATGTGAAACGTAAAATTAAAGTTTTTAAATATTTCCATGAATTTATTCTTTCTAAGAAATTATTTAAAAGGATAAGATTCATATCGTTCATTTAAACGAGGAATATGTGTTACCCTTTAATTATAAAAGTAATTAGTTTTGGGAATTCTTAAAAAAAAGAATATCAAACATAAGTGGGTTTGAGCATTAGCCAAATGAAACTAAACTAAATTTAATTAAACAATAATTAATAAAAAAGAAAAAAAATCTTCTCAGAACATTAACTCTTAAAATTAATATTCTTGTTTCTTGCAATGATCCTTTTATTCAAAAACAAAAAACAGATAATCACTTACTTTTGTCTAACAAAGCTAAATTCGAAATTATATTTGAATTATAAACATTTAAAATATTGCCAAAAATGTCACAGGCTTAGGCCGTTTAAAGGACAGTAGAGAATTATTAATAAAGTAATCTATATACATTAATATTTTGTTTTTTATTCTTTACCGATTCTTACACAGCAATATGCAATGATAATGTCAAATCGGTACAAATAGAAGTAACTAGGTATTTGCAAACGTTTAAATAACCCGAAAACTATGATAAATTATTTTGAGGAAGTAATCAGTTAGGATGAACTAAAAAAAAAAAATGAATTCCTAAAATAATGATAAACTATCAAACAGAAAGCAACGTTTCGACCCACATTGCAGATCTTCTTCATTTGACTGAATCCAAAATGATGAAAGCTGCAATGATTTAAATAGAAAAAAAATAAAATAGCATATAAAGAGTGAAACCATTGGAGTAAACATGATGCAAAAGTAGAAACAAAAATTAATTATAAAATAAAATAAATGAATTATAAATATTGAAATAAAAGAATGGGATATATATATATATATATATATATATATATATATATATATATATATATATATATATATATATATATGTGTGTGTGTGTGTGTATATATATGAATATTAATATTTTTTTTTTTTTTAATTTTATTTTATTGATATTTACAACTGTAATAACATTACATCAAGTAAATTGGCTGTATGAACAAAGGATATGAACAAAAAAAAATCACTTGTGGAGAAACTATCCATTGATAGCACTCCAATGAAGTTTTATAGTAGAAGGTCTCGAGGCCATCTTCTTTTCAGACGCCTCGGAGGGTTATCAGGAATAGTATGGGAAGCAAGTCGAGAGACTAGCGGATTTAAGTGTGTATGGAGCTTTTCATGGAAGGATAGGTATCTAGTTTGGGCCAAATCAGCAACATATGGGATATTAAGATCATGATGGATGAGTTTGTTTGTGACATAATAAGGAGCATTGAGGATTTTACGTAGGATTTTGGATTGTAAGGATTGGATGCGAGATGAATTGGATGGCTTAGTAGAGCCCCAAAGCTCAACTCCGTATGTCCAAATAGGTCTGATAACTGTCATGTAAATGAGTCTTTTGTAATTAATTGGTAGCTTTGAACGTTTGTCCAGTAAATGTTGAAGTAGGCGAAATCGTCGAGCAGTTTCTTGTCTTTTCAGTCGTGTATGAGGATTCCAAGTGAGACGTTTGTCCAGATGGAGTCCTAGGTAACGTATCTGTTCGACAGGGATCAGTGGAGTGTTATTAAAGGATACAGTAGGGCAGGAATTCGTAGGTTTACGACGAAGATTGAAGGTAATTTGGTGGGATTTGTTAGGATTTATTTTAATTCTCCAATTTTGACACCATTCTTGAAGGTTTGAGATATGGGATTGAAGATATTGGGATGCAACAAATGGATCGTTATTTACTGATAACACACATGTGTCATCAGCGTACGTAGTGAGGACAGTGCTTGGATGGGTTGGAATGTCAGCTGTATATATTGTGTATAGGATGGGACCCAGGATACTACCTTGAGGAACACCAGCTAACTGGGTAAAGAGGCAAGAGTAGGAAAAATTATGGTTTACTTTAAAGGTTCTATTACTGAGGTAGGAACTGATAATAAGGAAGTAAGTAGAAGGTAAGAATTTACGGAGTTTGTACAACAGTCCCGGATACCAGACTCGATCAAAAGCCTGCTCTACATCGAGAAAAGCTCCCGTGCAGTACATTCCGCGCTCTAATGCGGATGAGAATATTAATATTAATTACAAACAATAAGAATAATAATGCCGACGTTTCGACCTACAATGTAGGTCATCTTCAGGTCTATGAGAGAGAAACAAACAGAACAAAAAATATATATAAAAACGTTACAGTAACAAGAATATAGTGACGTGTAATGTAGAAAAATAAAAATAGTGACAGATATAAAAATTAAAGATAACGAATATTATAATAGTGCCAGAATATAATACAATTAAAATATTGACAGATATAATAAAATTAAAGATGATGAACAGAAATTAAAATAGTGACAGATATAATAATTAAAGATAACGAATATAAAAATAATACAGAAACTAAATGTACAGAAAGGATAAAAAAGAAAACGTAATATAAAGGGAAATAAAAATGATGAGGTAAAACGAAAGATACAAAATGAGAAGATTAACATATAAAAAAAACATACAAAAAAGGAACATGAAAGAATTTAGAAAAAACTAGTAAATTAAAGATATAAAATGTGTGATAATGGACTTCTAGAGGTTGCATAAGTAAAATATACGAAACATAATAATACAAGAATATGTAGAAAGAAATGAATAGGTATCTCGTAGAATGACCGTTAGAAATGTAAAAAATTTGAAAATATAAGTATGGGATGTAATATGAAAAATTGAATGGGATGTAATATAAGAATAGTTGATCGGATTAATAAATATGAAAAATGAAAATTAAAAATAGAGCTTGAAATATGAACACTTATATTACCAACATATGATGGATGCCAAAACGATAAAGGAGAAATAGAAAAATATATAGTGTGAGGAATGGAGAAAGAATAAATAGAAAAAGATAAAATATTAAGAAAAGACTTACCGAATGGAAAGCGGCTGGGTGAACCGGCTAAGCAACAATGAAAAATATGTTACGGAGCAAGACGGAAGAGCTAGCCGCGATCTTTAGCGGCCAAAAAAGTAACTATAGAAGGTAACTACACTAGGGTACAGGAAAATGAGGGAAAATGGATAAAATTATATAGACAAGCCAAAAAAATGTGTAAAAATATTAAAGATGATGATGAAAGAGAGATAGTAAAGAGTAATAGTGAATGAATAAATGAGAAATTGTGGAAAGATAATACCAATAAAGTAAAATAAATGTCAATAGTGCGGTAACAAAGGAAACATCAGTGACGAAGTAACAGAATTTAAGGTTTTTTGAGTAAATTAAAAATTTGGGAGTAGGTAGAGGAAAGGTGATGTGAGTCAGTCTTAAGATTGATAGTGGAGGAATCTAAATTTATGTGGATAGTTTCAGAGAGGGTGCGTTTGTCATGGTTAGGAACAGTAGGTAGGATAGACGTATTATCAAAATCAAAAGTGTGGTTTAAAGAAAGGGCATGTTCGGAGAGTTTAGAGGAGGTATGGTTATGGGAGGAAATGGCATATTTGTGTTGGGTATTACGATCTTTAAGGAAGTTTTTAGTTTCACCGATATAGGAAGAGTTGCAATTAAAAGTAACACAGGGGATACGATAGATACCATGGGAACGTAGTTTGAGGGGAATAGGATCTTTGATACGGGTATAAATATGGGAAAGTTTGATATGGGATTTAAAGGCAATACGTAAATTGCGGATAAAGGAACGTAAGTATTTTTGAATTTTATTAGAGAGGGAGGGTATATATGACAAGGATCTGTATATAGGGATAGATAGTGGATGTGGCGATCGGATGGGGTGGGGGGTTATCGTAGTCATGGATGAGTTTATTAACAATATAGGGAGGAAAATTGTTTTTTAAAAAGATTTCTTTGATACAGTGGGTATTGGTTTTATGGAAGCAGGGGTCAGAGAGGGATAGGCCACGGTGAATGATATTTTTAGCGACCTTAAATTTTAGGCGGTGCGGATGTTGGGAGTAATAATTAAGAAGTCTGCCAGAGTAAGCAATAAGAATAATAATTATATAGAAGAATGTAAGCAATTCTAATATTCTTTTGCTTACCAATTGTTTTTCATTATTATTTTTTTCTTGTCTATCCTTCCGAAGAACGCATGAAAAAAATGTGGGTAACATTCACAGTGATATGTCATTTCTTAAAAATAATATAAATGTACCAGCAAATCTGCTTAAACATAAATGCTGTTTATCGGTGCAATCTAGTTCCATGAATATAGAAGTGCATCGTTACAGTCGAGTGCTTACTAACCGAAAACCAAGCCACTTATAATATTAATCTATTAATTTACCCTATGCATTTTTACACGCTCAGATGCAAGCAGTTTTATCTATATTTTGATGAACGCCTATACAAGGAATCGTGACGTTTAGTAGAAGTACAGCTATAGTACAACAATAATGGATGTTAAATTAAATAACTGTGTTATAAAACAAATCTGTTTTATTAGGTATTCCAGTACATTCAAAATCACAGTGCAAATAGGGTAGTAAGATATAAACTTTATTTGGGTATACTGTTCAACATAGTTATTCTTTATTTTAATGTTTTTGGTTTTTCAATCTTCAATTTACTAAGATAAAATAATGAATTTAAAAAACATATACACACAAAATGACAAACGAGTATATGATGATTCAAATTAGTTAACATAGTTTTAAATATACACGGGAATTTGAGCTTTTCGCTTTATATTTTTTAATTTATATTATATATAGTATTTATATTGTATAGATTTATACAATTGTATTGTCATTGCGCTCAATAAATCAGTACTTAGCTTTAAACTGACGGATACTAAATAAAAAAATCTCAAGAATTTCAAGAATAAAATGGATCAAAATATTCAAGGAATCGCATTGTGTAACTTTATCAACCAAACTTGAAAATTGATTGAGCAAACCTCTCAATACATTAATAATGTTACGGGCTGCTGGGTGTGAAAATGAATTAAACTACTCCTAAATTCAAGATTCTAATATTTCTTAACCAAGTGACAAAAAGAATACAATGAAGTTACAAACAATTAAATTATTATACTAATATAAATTTACAATAACAATATTCTTAATATTAACCTAGGCATATTTAATTACTAAAATAATATTAGATATTATTACTACGAAATGGCTTAACTATTTACATAAATTTGTAAAAATACAGTAAAATTACGCTAGAGCTTATAACTACAAATTAACACTTACAGGTCACTAATTAGAGTCCACCGACCGTAGGAATCTCCAAATAATCAGAAACAGACACACAGTAACAAACAGAAACAGTTTATTACACTCACAAACTGTCACAGTTCACTGATATACTTATTACTAGTCATCACACTGCCTGGTTTACTCTCTGACTGCCTGACTCGCGCCGAGGGGGTATTTAAATAGGCAAGGCCGAACATTCTAGACACACGGAAGTAGGGGGAGTCCACCAACGGACTTAAGACGTTTATCCCTTTCGCCTGCCTTATATCTCTGATCGTACAAATAAATTCGATTTGAAGGGTCACATTAATAAAGGTAGTTTAGAAATAATGGAGGTCGTAGTATTAAGTTTTACTACTTAAGTACAAAAATAGGGAATCAGAATGAATTATAGGAACAGACACCACTGAATTATTGACATAGAAGTAACTTAGCAATCATCACAATGAAAAAGTATTAATATCTAGAAATCCTTTAAGAACTCTTGGGGCAAGTCCGTACAAAACTTACACTGAAGTAAGTTAATAAGAAGCCTTATACTAAGAAATAAGACATGACGCACATAGTACGCACTGCTAGTCGTAAATATATGACTTCATGTAAGGAATACACACTCTTTTTCCTAGTTGTTTCTTATTTAAATAATGAGTCCATACAATATTATGGGGTAAAATTGATGCAGTCATGTTTCTAATGAAATATCTATCCCAAAGTTACTCCAATCAATGGTGTATGATTAAGAAAAATTATTTTTTTTAAAGTTATATACTCACTTAAAGAAAGAGATTACTTTATTACATAAACACTGAACTTACATATTAACAATTTTTTTCAGGATTTTAACTTTGGTAATAAAGATAGAACCAGCGTAACAAAATGACGCTCGCTTAACTGAGATATTCATCCTAAAAATTATATTAAATTAGCGTGGAAAGAAATTCAATCTGACGAAGCAGGGTTTGAATAGTGTTTATTTAGCATTGAGAACTCCATTATTATCATCACTCATATTAAAAGATGGATGAAGAAGCTTCATGAATTTCTTCCCTATTTCACTTGTATAAAACATCTCATTATGTACATTGCTATACTTTTATATTACGGATTCAGTTAAGATTGTATTAGGGGCATTTTTAATTTAATCAATTCAGCTTTGTCAAAATAATTATCAATTTATTCATTTATCGATACTTTATTGTGATATGGCTAAACTCAGTGGACAATTTTTCCTTCCACATATAATTAGGAAAGGGATCTTTCCCCATTTTACGTCCATTTAAGGATTTTTTATTCCCTTAAACTAATCCAAGGACACCGGGGTTCTGACCCCTAATCTTGGGTATAGTAGGTTGATATGGTACCCACTACACCTCATGACATATGAATATCTATGTATACATATGTATGTATAACAGTGCATTTGTGTTAGAAAGGGGGGGGATAAATAATAATAAAATGATTCCAATTATTTATTTAATAAATTAGTAAACTGTATGAATCATTATATAGATATGTATCCACATATAATCATGTGGAAACGGGGGCTAGCTATGGTCTAGAAGTTAGCATAACAAACTACTAAGCCCAATATCGCGGGTTCCTAGCCCGGTAAGGAGGCCCCAGGATTTTTTAAAGGGAGTAAAAAAAGTATAAAGTATAAGTAAGAGGTGTCAGGTATGTCAGGTACTATATAAAAATTCCTATCCTGATTAAACTTAGATAGGAAAAATTTAGGACTCCCACTGTAGTCCGTATACATCGTCCGATTAGCCATAGTTGGTTAAAAAACGTTAAATGAATATAGAACATATGGAACCATTTACAATCTTTTATATGAATTTTTCCATGAGTGTTATAGATGATAGCGTTATGATAATAATCTTTAAATGAACAGATTATAATAATAAATAAATCGCACTGTATAGCTTAGAGAATAGAATAAATACAATAAGTTATATTTATAACTTCATTATTTATAAAACTTTTACACTCACTAAATAAAGAACAGTAATTATTTTATCATGATAGTAAAACATTACTTTTAATCCGGTTTAAATGTCGATTTTAAAATAAAATTGATCATATCAATTCAATATGCAAAGTCAATTATTTCTTTTCTACTGTTTGTACTAGTAATCTATCTTAAATTCTCACTAATTAAATAATAATGAAAAACATATATGAATCTTGTTCTTAATACTAATTGGGATTGCTTTTCTATCCCTCCATTTCCGAAAAGGGATTAACGCTATAAATTGAACCGAATATAATGAATTCGAGTGATAAACTCTATCCGTATAAATCATTGAATTTTATGAGAGAGGCGGGCCTCGAGCCAAGGGAAGTTTTTCAAGCCGAAGGGACTTAACTGTAGCCCTTATAATATAACTGGGCCAAGGGTGTCCAAAATTCCCGTGTTAACATTAATTTCGCCAGTTTATCGACAACATATATTTTTTTGTCTCATTATTTATTTTTCTAAACGTTACAGTTTTCCCAGTTTGTTACTGCCCTTGCACTGAATGCGTGGATATATTATTCGAACATTTACTTTGCAAAACGAAAAACTATTACAATGTTAACATTAAAATGTTTGTGATATGTTGTATGCACCATAACATTTTTTTTTTAAATTGCAATTATATGTACTGATAATGCTAAATTCTATAATTTCGGTAAACGTAGATATTATCAATAGAGAATGTTAATGCTTTATTTATTTACCAAAAAAATTACACATTCATCACTTTTATTGATCATATTGTAACGAGCTGATAATTTTTTTTTATATAGATAGTTAAAGTGCATTAATTGCAGCTTTTGTTCAATGCTAAAAATGTTAGCGAATTTATATGTATATAAGGAAGGTAATCTGTATAAACAAATTTTGAACTCTCATCTTTGTGATCAAAAGAAGTATGTTATCATTTGAAGTCAAAAGTTTATTGTTAGTTTTACGTATTATAGAAAATGATTAGCATTTATTTGCTTCTTCTCACTAATAGGTTTTAAAAATACTTTAGGTTGTAAGGATTTTTGTACATTAATATGTAGGTATATGTTATCCTATGCCAAATAAGATTTGCTAAGTTTATTTCTTTTTGTGACTAATTACATCCATGTTCTTTGTATAGGGTTTTGGTTAAAGGCCGTGTAGGTCCTTAACATTTAGTTTTAATAATATTTAAGTAAAAGTTAATCCTTAATAGAAGGTGACGTCTGTTTGTGGAGACGCTGAGCCAAACGGTTCATAACTCCGATGCCAACTCAGCAGAAAGTGCATCAGCAATTCTCATCGAAAAATCCACGGTTCTTGGAAACTTTGAATATAATTATTTAGATTCTTGGGAAAATAATGACCACCAGGGGCAGCACCTGTCAGACGAAGAAAGAAGAGTCCTGACGACAGCTCGGGGAAGCTTAAGTACTCGAGGGTTTTCCTCTCGTTGCCTGGAGAAGAAGAGTACCTCTGCCGACGGCAGATGGGGAAATTAACAGGATGGGGGCGAGACCAGAAGACGGGGACTAGCGGGAAGCCTTGGTTCCGGAGCAAGAAGCCAGAGAAAGGTATTATGTACTCTATTTACTGTAGTCTGACTAGACTTGGGGTGAGGCCAGTGGGTGGTCAGTTGAAGTTCGAGCTAGTAATTATTTCGTTGAGAATCGTCGCGTTTGGCCATAAGGCAAATGGGAATCTTTCTTTAAGTATTAATGCACATAGAGTTTTGGTTGGAAAAGTATTAATAGTCACGAGATAATGAATACTGAGGCGAATGTTTAAGTTGTAATTAGTGCCTATGATTATTGTTATAAATGATAGATCTAGTTTTATTTGGAAATGGTTAAATTAGCGAATATGAGATAAGGATTAATGATGGTGGATAATGGAGTTGTAACTGTCATGTAATATGGAATTCTGGAAAATGTTTTATAATAGAATTAGGGTGTTTATTAGGTAATGAGTACATTGTAAATATGATTAGTGCATAGGATGATTATTATAAAGGATACTATTATAGAGGATGGATGGAGGTTTAATTGTAAATTATTAATGTTATTAATGGTTATTAAAATAATGAGTGCTGATGAGGAGAATGTTGACGTTGTAATTATTAGAGCATAGAATTATTGTTATAGATAAAGGGTTTGATGATTGTTATATACATATAAGGGAACTTGTTTTATTATTATTTTAGTGGATTTTAGGACTATGAGTATTGATGGAGAATCAGGTATATGAGTCTCGTTCATATGTTATTATTAAGTATTATTATTGAGGGTGATTCTTATGTGAAATTAGAGTTTTATTTTCATGATGCTATATGTAACTTTTATTTCAATTTATTAGCGTTTGTTTGTTGATAGATAAATGTGTGGGGTTTATTTCTTCACCCAGTTTCCCCCCTGTACATGTAAATTTCTCCCTCCCTCACCCCTTCCAGCTCTTTCTAGGTTGCCATAGGGTCCCAGAGATTAGCAGCGGGTAACAATATTATGCAATATCTTAAGAATACTAAATTATTTTTAACCAGCTCAAAATATTCAACATTTTATTCTGTTTACCTGCTACACTTCTCTGGATCTATCAGAAGCGATGTATACAAGGAGAATAATGTTCATTGAAGGTTACTTTAATTAGAATCTCGTAGACTTACGCCAATAATTTATAAAACAATATGGTTGGGTTGTTAGAAATACCTATTAGATTTGTTTAGAAATACCTAAAATACATCACCCCTACTGCTCTTATAATAAGAAATTATTGATGGTAATCCAGTGCTTTCAACACCTACCAGCAGTCCCAAATGAATAAGTGGTTAAGTTGAATTTTGTCCAGGCTGTGGTAAGCCTGTGGCTCTTTTACTTGTATTGAGAGATGCGGAATCGTGCCATACTCGTTATTTCGTTGATACGGGGAGACGGGATTGTCCCTTTTACTCCAATAGAATATATAGTTGCTTATATGGTATAACAATTCTTGAAATGTTATTCTAAAGGGACTTGTCCCAGAATAAATAAAGACTTTATGGTCACCAATCCCGTTTTCCCAAAACAAAGCTCCGAAATGCAAAATTGTCCCATTTGAAATAGTGGAAATTGTCAGACACGTATAAGAGTCTTTTTTCTAATACATAATGCGTGAATTCAATTGAAGTTTTCAGTTCATTACCAACTTTATTAATGTAAATTGGTCCCTTTAACTTTTGGCGCTACAATTCGCAAGAGAGTCCTGGTATCCACTAACACCACTATCGCCATGCTCGCTTCTATCACTGGGAGTTGTCATCCAGCTGTTATCTCCTGCTCTCTTCGCATCATTCTCTAGAAAATCTGCCCGTCTGAATCGTGGCCTACCGACCGCTATACGTTCCTGCAACGGTCTTTTCAACACAATTCTAGAAGTGACACTTATTTGCATCCAAGCGGTATAACTTGCCCACCGAAGACGATTTAATTTTATCACTGTAGTGATATCTATATAATCCACTATCTTGGATATAGTAGCTAGATATGCCCACGAATATACAACACTTTTTTGGTGTAGAGGGATGATAATAAATAATAATAAGGCTGTCTGTAGATATGTATCCATATATAATCATATTGAACAATTTACATTTATGTGTATTATTTTGCTTAGTGAGCACTAAAATAATGTAAATGATTACGTTATTAATATGAATATAATATGATTATATTATAAACGTATATATATATATATATATATATATATATATATATATATATATATATATATACATATATATTACTGTACCCTTTTGTGTTAAAATAAACTTTACGTAACTCTAGGTACTTTGAGCTGTCCTGCTTAAGGTGGAGATGATGATTTTTCAACAATAAGGATAAAACCGGGGGCTAGGAAGTTGGGCTGAAAGGGGGAGATAGGGGAAGGGGCCCCTGGATATCGACAAAGTGTAAATACACCGGTATCTGGGAAATGTACTGGAATCCCCAGAGCCTAAGTGACTCCGCCGCGGGGGAGGGCGGGGAAGTAGCCCAGGTAATTTGTCATATGAGATAACTCCTCCCCACTCACTCTAAGGATCACAGTTTTTAAACTCCTCTTTATCCCGCAAAGTAGGAGGACCCTCTGATTAATATCCGGAATATAGGAGTGAGCTTTTACTACCCGACAAGGAATTATAACTGATGGCTTAATCGTTGTATTGTCTCCGTTCGAGAATTTTTAAGTACGGAATCATTTATCTCTGTAAAGTGAATAATAGTTATTTTCATTATTTTTACACATGTTATATTAGTTGGGTCCTGTTTATATATGTTTAATAATTATGCACCTCAGAGTATTACAAACTATTATGGAATAAAATTATATTTTTAATAATTTTACTAATATATCAACATTTTCTTGTTCTGAATTAAACGTTCTGTTGAGTCCAATGCTTCTCAATGGCCTACGGCATTGGGCCAAAGTGATTTCAACAAAATGTGAATTCCTTTAATAATTGAGTTTTTAAAATTTATTTCACCACCATTTTTAGTGCAACACCATCCTCCAACGCCTTCGCGCGACGACACAGCCATTATTTCTCACTATAAAGATCCAAACATAGCCTTTATAGCTCTCCAAAATACTGTATTTTATTTAGAAAAATGGTTCTATTGATGGCAAATCAAAACAAACCCCTCACAATCGAACCCTGTTAGCTTGAATCTACGTAAAGTTTCGTGTCCAGAAGTCGAAATAGCCAATGCCGAAGTACCTTCCAAAAACTATTTACTTGGACAAAAGGCTTTCCATGTAAGCCAACATACGAAAATAAACAACTATCACATCTTCTGGACTACAGTTCTTCACCTGACTTAGAATCAAACTACTAATCTATAACACTATACTAAGGACCTACTTAGACATACGGGGTAGAACTTAGAGAAGCACAGAATGCAGCAGAAGATTCAATGCTGAACAAGAAAATGTTGGTGGGCAATCTAGAAATCGAGTAGAGAAAAATGGTAAACATTTTTTTAGCCCAATCAAAGAAGGAGGAACTCTGCACGCACATAGACAAATTAGATACACAATAATAAAACGAATAATTAAGTTCTATGGACACAAAAGAGGAATGACCAATTCACGTATCTTTAAAAAAACTGAAAATAGCCTACACTTGATTTCAAATGATCTTCACTTTGGAAGGAACGTCAGACTGCTTAGCTTTTTCAAGAAGCACAAAATAGAAAAAAAGGTTCTCCATGCAATGGCGAACGAATACCTCCTGGAAAGATGACTCGTATGAAAACTCAAAGAAAGTATGTAAGAGATTTGGAAGGGAAGAATAGTTGAAACAAACGTAGTCCAAAGTGGCTCAGTTATAAGATGTATGCAAAAATCAATCGCATATGACTCATTTGATTGTATAAAATAAATTATTGACGTGAACAAAATATATCTTTTAATTTTATTTTATTTTTAACAAAATATGTCTGTTATAAATTATGTTAGCCGACTAAAATAAATAGTGTTGAGGTTTTGGATCTGATAGACGCTGCTTCTTATCAGAACATACTTTGTGAATAAATATTAGTGAATCACATTTCTGTTCCCTTCGTTGAAAGGTAAAATGGAATTCCACTGAACAACTCTAAATGAACCCTTTTCTGGTTGATTTTTTCTAACATCGATGGCTAAGCTGATATTATCCCACATCTTTAGGCATTCACTTTAGATGATCAATCAGAACGAAGAGAATGAGGAAGAGAAAGGCCTAGACAGCGATGGCATGACGATGTGGAGGCAGACTTATGGTTCCTGAGGGGGATGACATGGAAAAGAGCCGCGGAAGACGTGTCAAAATGGTGGGAAATTGCCGAAGTGGTCAAGGTCCTCCATGGCTCATAGCATAGTGTGAAAAAATTTTATATATATTTTTACCATTTTATTTGAAATATTAGATGCATTTATATAGGTATGTTGTAGAATTTCTCTCGCTCTTTAAACATGAACTGACTAAGGTGAATGAATAATAAAAAAAAATGAATCTTTTAATCGTTGATATTAATCAAAAAGTATCAATTTCAGCGAAGAGTATAAAAATGAACATTAAAAGGTTGTTGCTTTCATAACAATTATTGTCTTTCAATGAAATTGAAAAATAAATATTTGTTTGCTATTACCCCGTATCTGCAGGCGAGGTACTTTTACTGGAGATTAATTAATTTCTTATTCAACTACAAGTATAGATTTACTCACAAATATTTGAACAATCTTGAAGTATAGAAATAATTATTAATTATACAAGTATTAATTTATTCAACAAATATTTAAATATTTGACTGCCTTTTTAAAATTATTTTCGACTATTTTGATAATATTATTTTCAAAAGTTTTAGTTTCTTTTTTAACCCATGCCAATAATCCTTCATGTATTATTCATAGAATAAAGATTTCAAGTTTTGTTTCAAATATATATAACTAAATAAAATTAATAAAGATTGGTCTAAGCCTAGTGATAAAATGATGAAGATCAGAAATATTTCATTTTCCTTCCAAACTTATTATTTTTAATGAGGACAGGAAATGATTTAAAACTGAGCTGGGGTAGTTAGTCTTACGAAGATTTTATATTAGAAAGAATCCATGGCCTTCTCTTTAGTTATTTTATGGTGCTATTCAATTTAACTCGAGGCAGTGCCTTTAATAATAAGTAATCAAAGGAACAAATTAACTTAACTCACGGAGCGTTTGACGATGAAGAAGAAAGGAGAGAGGACAAAGAAGACCCCTAATTCCGGAACGGGAAGGATTTGAGGAGGGTCTAATTGCAGTTTAGTAGTTAACCGAGGATTGACTTCTAAAAGAGCCTGAATTAAAGCCGATCATTTGAATAACGGCCAGCTTCGTTTAATGAGTTTAATTCATTTGGAGCTCTCCTGTATTGCGCCTGTTGGTCATTGTGCAGTTTCCTCGTGCCCTGGTTGAGAGAAGTCAGGTTAGGCATATCTGTGATTATATTTTGTCTCCATATAGAGTGCGTCATTTATAAAAAGTACTTGAAAACTGAATAAGATTAAGCATAGAGAATACTTCAATCACTAACAATACAGAAGATTTTTCTTCTCATAAAATATCGTTAACTGCTATTGTTACTCTACATCCTTACTCCAACTACAAAACAATAGTTCATAGATATAGATAATCATAGATAAAGATGTTAATTGAAGGTAATCTATATTTTTGAAATTCAATATTCCCTCAAGAAAATGCCTGTGCTGTATCCACAAACAAAAGATTAACAATACAACTTCTACTTTCTCGACTGCAATAAATAATTTTCATGAAATTTTGGTGGTTCACTATTTTCCCAATTAAAAACTTTCGTTCATAATATTAATATCAATCAATTAGACTTGAATAAATGGAGATAAAATATCTTTATGCGTTGAAAATGCTTCAATCACTAACAATACTGAAGCCTTTTTTCACATAAAAATCGTCAACTTCTATTATTATGCAACTATCTTACTCCAGAGATGAAGGATCAATAGTAATCATAGTGAACTTTTAGAAAAAGTTATGAATTACAGGTCGTGTGGTAAACTTATAATCTATATTTTTGAAATTCAATATTCCCTCAGGAAAATTTCTGTTTTTGTGTCCACAAACAATAGATTTACAAGACTTTAACTTTCTTGAGTGTCATCAAGCTGTTTCATGAAATTATTTTGGTTCCCTATTTTCTCAATAAAAAAATCTTCGCTCATTATAAAAGCAATAACCAATTTTAGTAATAATGAAGTTAGCAACAATAAATCAATTTTTCACTGACTGCGAAAGGCTTCCCATGTTCAAGAGTTAATGGTTAATAATGACATGGATGATTCTGTCCTTAAGCTCATTACGATGTAAAGCTAAAGTTGGTTCCTATGTAACTGGTAATCATTAATGTATTTGATCTGTGTTAATTTACCATAAGATAGCTGTTTCAGGTTTTAATTTTTAATTTTCCAAAGAATTTTATCAAGAAATGTAAAAAATCAATGATATTTTCCGATGGAACCGAAAAGTAATGGTAAACATATTCTGAACAAATATTATTATTATTTTTTTAAATTAATTTATTCATTAAAATTTACAACTGTATTTTAACTGTAAATGAAATGATATATAATGACATGTATAAAGTATTTTTATTTAGTAACATTTATAACAAAAAAAAAATCAAATGAAGTGCTCATAAACATCATTTCTAAACAATACTCCTTATAACAGAATATTTTAACAGATTTGATATAATCTCTTAATAAAAACAATTCTTAAGGACTGAACACTCAAGAAAACAATGCATACTTTATTTTCCAGTTGCTTTATCTAAGCCGCTTGCTATAGATTTTCAAACTCTTAATTAAAAGCTGTTGAGTTTTTACAGATGATATTGCAGGGTTTTCATTTTTAATAGGGTTGAGTGAATATATCTTCTATACATGCTCCAAAATAGATCTTAATAAATATATAAACGTTATAAATAAATATATAAGTAAGTAGTGGATAAGAACCGACGTTCTAGTTATATTAAAGAATTAATTAGTTATAACAAACCATACGAAAGAAGCAACAGAATTTTAATCGTATTTGACAAAAACGGATAATATCGGGGCATCATTTGCTAAAGAAATGTAAATCTAAAAGCGTAAATATAGCAGGGATATTGACTACCTAATGAATAGAATTAGGAACATGTAGTGCCATTATTCAGAAATAAAGAGTAAACGATATGAAACAGCTATCGAAGGATTAGTCTGCTCTATAAGATGCTATAAGATTTTTTCCATAACCCCTACACAATAGGCTTCTTCCATAAGTGGAAGCAAACCCCTGAGCATGACTATCCGTTTATTTCTATAGCAGCTAATTGAAATCTAAACTTTTTTTTAGAATAACAACCAAAAAACCTAATCTCTAAACGAAAAATATGGTATGAAAAAGTATTGCGATCATAAAACATGGTGAACCCGAATTTAATTAAGCGTTTCACTTAAATAGCAACATTTAAAACATTTTAATTTTGTTTACTTGAAATAAATCTTCTGTATTCATCAGTAGTATTAAAGTGGATAAATATAACTCTGAAAATAATTTTAGAATTAATAAAAAATAGAAATATTCCCGAAGGTTTAAAATATATTTGCAGAAATAACAGTTATAATATAGACGTGTGTACCCTTACACAGCTAATGGTTATAGAAAAATTAGAAACAGACAGCTAAAGCAATTGTTGTATTTAATAACTTATATATTTGGTTATGTAATAGAAATTAAATTATTTCATTAATATTTATTGTTTCATTTTTCATTTCAATTACCAAATAAATATTTGATCAAAAACTCATTTGTTCTTTATTGCTCTAGAAGATTACCAATTAGTTTATGATATTGCTCTATTGATGTATATTTTGTTTAAAAATAAATTAAATAATCACAAGTTAAGCTATCCCCCCAAAAAAACTTTACCGTTTTAAAAGTTTTTTTGTTTGTTTGTTCATTTAACGTCACTTTATGCTGCTATGGCTAATCGGACGATGCTACAGTGGGAGCTCTAAATTTTGCCTATCCAGGTTTAATTAGGATAGGGATTTTTAACGAGTGCCTGACATCGTACAGGCTCGGGACCCCCGTTTAACGTCTCTTCCGAAGGACGGCGTAACTAAGGATTTTTTA
Organism: Arma custos; assembly: GCA_037127475.1. NCBI lineage: Eukaryota > Metazoa > Arthropoda > Insecta > Hemiptera > Pentatomidae > Arma > Arma custos. The sequence goes on along the minus strand of CM073759.1, from coordinate 109,261,091 downwards.
CTCCCTTAAAAAAATCCTAGGACCACCCACCTGCCTGGCTACGAACCCGTTTTAAAAGTAAATGCATTTATTTATTATTATTATTACTGTAACTTTATTAAAGTTATTGTAAATTAAAATTACAGTTCGGATAAATTTAGCATTAAAATTAACCCTCCCCCCTCAAAAAAAAAATTATTATGTTTGATGTTTATATGTTTGAATGCCAAGACCAACTTCTGTTCTGACTGTTGGCGATTTTTAAAATATATTCGAAAAAAAGTTACTTTTGTACTTAACAGAATTACAATATTAATAAATAAGTAATAACATTTTCATTATTAATTATTCAAAGCTTGATCAGTTAAATGTTGAAGTGCAAAAGAAAAATAAACATTTTTTGCTGTTAATAAAGTTACTTCAATATTCAGTCCATAATAAATTTTCTTGGTTTACTTTTATATTGTTTACTATTGCAAATCAAACAGATTATTACGATAGAAGTGATATCCTAAATCTATGTCGCCGAGCAACGAGAGTTGATAAATAGTGCGGGTACACTCGGGACTCGTGAAGAGGTCCACAGAAGGCTCACTCCCGGCCGGTGACAGCATGTTCTCATCACAATAGCCCGCATCTGCTCCCTCTCTGGCCCTTCATTCAATTTTTTTCTCATTTTTATACGAACTGAGCATTCTTAGCGTTCCTCAGTGCGTGCCGTATCTATTCCCGTCAGGATGAAAAATCTCATCGGATCTTGTTGATGTAACTACCTACGGCAGATATTTGATGTTTAAACTATTGCGAATGCATTAAAAAAACCTCTAGGTTATTAATTCTATGCTGAATCAACTGTCTTAATAGACTTAGTAAAGTCTATTCCGTCCATTAAGTTCGATATTTATTGTCCTTTGGGTTGGATATACTTGTCTACAACTTAAAACTGGTTTATATTGAATCTGTACAGGGACAGAATAATATTCATTTATTCAGCTTTCTGTCATTATGAACTTCTGTATTTCATTGCTCTTGGTATTTTACTGAGAAAAATGTGTGAACCATGAAAAGTTGCATGAAATGCATTATTAATAAAATTGTTGTATTTTGAAATAAGGTGTAAATTGAATAAGCATTGAAAACTTCTTACAAATAATTTAGCTTTTATTATTCCTGTTTTTAATTTTATTGAGTCGGGAGTTGGTAACTCAAATGCACTGTATTCTGTATGCAATCAGCCACTGGTCCTCCAGGTTGGGGAAAACCCATAATCGGGTAAGTATAACCAGCCATCCTTCCTCCATGGGGCTAAATGTATTCTGGAAGCCAGTTACCTCGAGGTTACGAGGCCTATTTTTCTAGGCGAATCACCCGGAAAATAGATTCACTGATTCATCTTCAGACAAGGCATCTCCATGCTTAGAGGAATAATAGAAGAAAATAATTTATTTTTTTAGTATGTAACAGACAAAACAAACTATATGTTACAAAGTTCAAATTCTTAATTTAAATTAAATTGAATCTTAGTTTATAAAATAAAATTTTAGATTCAGTTACTTAAGAATACATTTAGGACTTTTTCTTAAAATTATAGTTAAGAATTCTTTTTCCGGCACGACAGTTTGTTTTAACAAATTTGCAATAGATTTTCTCAATGAGATAAGAAAGGAAAAACTAGAAGAAACAAAATTTTTTTTACTATGCAGCTCAAATCAGTTTGTAGCAAACTGGCAAAGCATCATAAAAATGAAGAAGAATTTAGTTATAGTATGTATAATGACTGGAAAAACGTTCCAGGTGGGTCATGAATTCCCCCCCCTCCCAAAAAAAAAAATTACTCTGACAAATGGTGGTATTTGGAAATTTAATTAGAGGACTTCTAATTGTTACAGAAGCTTAATTAGTTCCCAAATTGTGATTTTCTGTTTTAAATAAAAAAATTAAACCTTAAAACACATTAAAATTTCCTGGAAATTGGGACAATGTAAAAACAGTTTAGTTTTTTTTCGAATAAAAATGATGGAAAAAAATACAAAATGTTTCTCGAGCTATCTTTAATGAGCGATTTGTTTCCAGGGAGCTTCGTATTAATATTATTTCCAGAGAATATATTTGAGTTCCTCGATTTTTCTATAGATTTTCAGTCAGTACTAGCTTACACTCTGGTAGACTATATAATGTTGCTTTTTATTATATTCGTGAAGCTAAATATCCTGAAAATATACTTGTATTGAATAACATATTTATAATAGATTGTCTAATGGTTTGTATTTCGTTTTTCCCATAGAAAGTGATATTAAAAAATCAATTTACTTTTTTATGATGTAATAATCAAGTGGTTATTGTGTAATGGTGGAATCATTAATTTTTTTTTCAATGATTACATTAATGAGTTTTTTTCGGAGATATTAACTAAACTTGATTTATTGTAAATTATTTTAGTTTAAGCAGAAATCTTATTTACTTTTGAACTGAACTCTTAATAAATGATTTTGTAATGTTTTCCGTGTGTTAAATTTAAATTTTATTGACAATTTTGCGGAATAGAAAATCTAAAAAGTGGTAGTTGGTGCACGGAAAGTTTTAGTAGCTAAATTTAATTTTCTATTTATATTTTTACAGTATTTTATTTTAGATAGATTTTATATTAATTAATATTTTTACTTACGTTAAGGAATAGTGAATATGGTATTAGCTTACAAAATCTCTTACAAAGCTTTACGTTTCTTCCTTTTTATACAAAAGAGATATCCTGTAGGTTATATAATTACAAAGTACGCTAAAGTAAATCTAAAATAATTTACTACTTTTAATTTGTAAACTCCTAACTGTAACGATGGTACTGATTGTAAACTCTAAAAGATATATATATACCATCATAATTTTCTTCTCGCTTCCTGGTTCCCTGTAAAATTCCTTAATTGTAATAACATTTTAATATTTAATCAAGCTATAGATTCCTCGGTAAATCTTCATTGGCAGTAATGCGATTAAGTGAGAAACGCTGAGATATTTAGGAATGCTGCTATTCCACCAATAAGATAAGATGGTTTGTGACTGTTTCCATATTTGTTATTGTGCAATGATTTTATTTGTATAATTGCCTGTAAATATGGTGTGAATAAACTCTTTAACGAATATCAAAATTGTTCTTATTTGTAACAAAATGCAATCTAATTCAATAAAAGTATTTTTAAATACTTGTATTAAACCAACCATTTTAAAAATCTGTGCGAAACCTTGAATATTTTTCATCAACCATTTTAAAGAAGTTTCTTCAAAATTAAAATTAATTTTATTATTAAAACCTTTCATATAAATTTCAAGCCGTTGTCTGATCCTGTTTTTATGACATTCCATCTCAAATAAGACGTGATTTAGAAATAATAATTATTTCCGTACTTGTGATTTAGCATGTCGCCAACGACCATTATCCACCGTTGATAATAACTATCTAATTATTAATATTAATGGGAATTGAATTACACAAAAAAATACTAAAGTGTTAATTATAGACTCCTCCAGCCACGTTCCTTTTCATACAGAAATGTTTTTCCAACACTTTCCACTTAAACTTATCCATTCTATCTTGTCAAAAGCCATTTTATGATCTTTTTAACTTAATTTGTGCAACAACAATTAACTCAAATGTGATTAATGCTAAAAAGAGAATACATGAGATAAAGAGGCAGGTTTCAATGGTACCTGATCAATTACAAGTACCCTTTTTTTCTTCATGATGCTGATTATATTTGCTGTATTTTATTAATTCACTATATTGATAGGTACTGTTTATAATGGAGTGAAGAAAATGATGCAAGAAAGAGGTGGAGGTTAAAGACAGAAATTCTTTGATATAGATGAACTAATTATTTCGTATTTATGTGGAAAATAGTTGACAGGATAATTCTACTGATCGATTGAATTAGTCAGGAGTGCATTCAATGAAAATACTAAAAAGCCATAATTTATTTTACTGTGCCGACGTTTCGACCTAAGATATAAGCCATTTGCGGGCCTAGGAAGGAAACAGACAATAACTATAAACATAGCATTACCAAGGAAGAAAAACTGATTTTATGTACAGAATAGATAATAAGATAAAGAAATACAGTTCTTAGTTCTTAAATTATGAAATAACTAGTGAGAAAAAATAAAGAGAAAGATGCACTAGTTAATAACTGGACTCTAATAACTTCTTAATAAGAACGGAAAACATAGTTAAATTGCAGGTAATGATATAAAAATCAATTTTATATAATTTAAAAAAACAAACAGAAAATTATGATATTTGTACGTCATTTGTTATATGATTGGGTTGAAATATAATAATATTATCATGTGATCAGTAAAAATTACAATTGATAATACGTCTAGAAAATTTATATGAATATAAATTTATATGAACATACTAGCTTTTGCCCGCGGCTTCGCTCGTATAGAATTTGGACTACCACATAAAGTTGACAGTGCTTTTTAACAATAATTTAAAATAATAAATAATTTAATTATTTAAATAACTTAATATTTTTCACTATAGGTTTTCTCGTACAAAGTTTCAGATGTCTAACTTCAAAACTGACGGATTCCAAACAACCTTTGAACCCTTATTATATTAAGGGTGGACTTATCCAAATTTCTTTCTTAAACTATACAAAGGACCTATCTGCAAATTCCAAGATGCTAAATTCCTGATCTGCCTTTAATTATGTACTATAATGGATTCTCCACAGTTCCTATAAAACTGTCGGAGGAGGGCACCTGCCCCCGTGCGCCCCCCTAAATCCGCGCTTGCTATAGCCCATGTGTTATTCTGATGTATAACCTATATTACTGTAAACTTTCATCCAAATCCGTTCAGTAGTTTTTTCGTAAAAGAGAGACAAACATACAAACTTTCACATTTATAATATTAGTAAGATTATCTCTGCCATGTCCTGAATCCCAGATCTGTTCACGGGTTGTTGTGGTACACGTTTTTTTTTTATTAACATATTAACTATATATTAAAAATTATGATTTTTTTATCTATAAAAGGATTTATTTCGTAGTTCGTCTCTTCATGAACCGCATAGTTCACCTTTATATAAGAAACACTTTCTTTGACCTTCACCCAGATTATTTTCCCCCCATATATATAACATCACCTAATATTTTTTAAACTGTCTATAATATTGTATTTTTATAATTTTGATGCTTTGTTCCCAGAGCCTACATAAATTGTATGGAGTAAATCCGTTAATTTATCCGCAAGCCTCCTTTGACGCCGGCAGTTTGAAGCGTCTTCACAAGCCAGCGCTCCAAGATTTGCATCCTATTAATATTCCAGATACTGTTGTCATGGAGGCTGAAATAGGCAAATGATGTGAATATGCAGAAGCCTCAACAGATCATCAGATTGGCTGTGAATACCAGATCCATCTTCAGCAGTCTTAACCTTAGTCCTTCTTCCGCAAGGTGTTTTGGGTTGTGTACATTATTTCAAAATTATTTCCACAAGCACCGTATTTACTTTCAATAGAGGCTCATGGTGAAATTGATACATCCTATAGAAAGATGAAAAAGAAGAGAAAAATTTTAATGATTATAGGAAACAAAACCAAAAACTGTCCGAAATTTATAATTATAATCACAATTTAGATATCTCTCCTTCAAAAGAGCAACGACATAACTCCGCCGACAATATCAATCCTTCAGTAGCAATTGTAATGGCAGAAGCTTTTCGATGCAGGAACGATATATCTGGTATTACATTCCCTCCATGTTTTTTTTTTTTTTTAAAGCCACATATTCAGTTATATCATGTTTGAAATAGAAGTTTTATGTAAATACAGATATAAATTAAAATAAAAAAAGTTTCATGCTTTTAAAAAATTTCTAATGGTTATTTAAAGAAGTTCATTACCATCATTCAATTACCTCTATTGAAAAAATCGATTTTTTTCAGTTATAATATTGTTCATTAGAAGGAGCGATATGTTCAAACAATTATATTTTAAATGATCATCTTATAGCAAACAAAACATGAATAAACAAATTCAACTAACTGATGCACCTCACTTGTTTTAACTTAAAACTTTTTATTTAGATGTTAATTTAAATTAGTTTAATACTTTGGAGGTTGTATTTTGCTGGGCCCACTGAAACCTCGAGTAAAAGCCCATAAAATTAAAAAATAGCATTATGGCAACTTTTAGCAAAGGTTGATTAATTTAAAAAAGGTTAATTAATTTCAGAACTTGGCGTTGATTTATTTTTTTTTTTATCAGTTCCGAAGATACAGATTTGTAAAAAACATGAATTTTTCATTGAAAAACATCAAAAATGACGATAAGTTTTTTATTTATTTCAGGAAGTCCGAAATAAAATAAAAAATACCCTAAAACTCCCTTAGATTATCAATAGAAATGAGCTAAAACTGAAAAGGAGATATGCTTATAAAATATTAATAAGAATGCAATTAGATAAAACCGAACCAGTAAGGTCTCAAGCCTATAAAACACAGGAAAAAATACTAGCCAATGTTCCACCGCATCAGGCATCGGATTGAATTTTTTTGTCGAACATCTTGGAGGGAAGTTGGTGACTCTGTATGATGAGTCCTTTGGACTGTCAATGTGAGAAGTGCGGGATTTTATGTTCTGCGATATTTTTATTTTTTTTAATGAATGTACTGATAATGCCGGAATCGACTAAACATTGAATGGTTAGTTTTTCAAGTGTTTTAGATTCTCGAGATAATGTTTTAATGCACCAAGATGGGTTTTATATTATATTTGTTAACATAAACCATAAAATAGTGATTTCTAGCATTAGAAGGATTGTTATTGATTGATATATTTTATTTTTATCTGCGAAACTTATCAACTGAAACAGCAATGTTAGGACTCAAATCTATTAAGAAATATATTTGTCTTTTGTAAAAGTATAATTTTATGTACTTTATGTACTGTAAAAAATTGTAATATACAGTATGTCCGATATGGATTGATCAGTATGCTGTGTGTTACGGCAATCCAATATAGTTGGACAGCACTGCTGAAAATAAATCATTTCTCTCTCTCTAATTTAGTACTATTCGTAATTTTTTATAGCTTCTTTAATATTGTTTTTCGATTTTTGTTGTATTTTTGAATATCTGTATTCTCAGAAATATTATATAAAATAAATAATCCACCAAGGAAATCGAATAATAAATAATAAAGAAAACTAAGAGAGATACTAATAATTTTGTGATATTGAAATTTAGAAGTGAAGAAGAGAAAGGCATATTTTAATATAGACTTTATATAGTGGAGTTGAATGTAGTGGAAATTAAATTTGTGATGTTTAGTTTGACAATGAAAATAAATATTTCCGTGGAACACAATTTTCAGTTGAGAGAAAAGTTCTCATCACCCCTACAGTAAGGGAAATTCATGTGAATATATGTATTACAGCTTTGAATATTAATTAACAAAAACCGTCTAAATAAAAAAAAGAATTCGACTTTCAGATATTACTTGTGATATTATTATCACAACTAATAGTTCGTTTTAGTAACCAGAGAAGATTAAATAAGTGATAATGCTAATAGTCTATAATAACAAATATCTTGGTGTGTAGAGCGCTGAGTTGCTGTGATTCCAGGTTCCATCTGTTCAACTGTTGTCCAGGAAACAGTACAGGCCTATCATGTGCTTAACCGTAATGGTCCAGGTTTCTTTTAAAAATATATTCGCATGTTTTAGATACATTTGGCTCAATTAGTTACTTAAAATGTTTAAATGCCAATTAGTTACTTAAAATGTTGCTTTTATTTATTGAAACGTGGCAATAGTTAGGAAGAAAAGTTATTACCTCACATCGTAGCCGTCATAATATGAATTATTTTATTATGACTGATTAAGTCCATATTTTATAATTTGCAGAAATGTGGCAATAGTTGGGAATAAAAGTTATTTCTTCATATTGTGGCCATCATAATGTGATTATATTTTACTATTCTTTAAAAACATAGCCACAAGACTGCAGGTGAAGGCAACATATGCTCTGAAGAGGCAATTGGTGCATTGATGCAGCTGTCACTGCTCCTGACACCTCAGTAGGCTGGCATTGATTCGGTTACCTAAGCCTCTGGCATTGTAAATTAAGTTTACACTTTCATTTATGGTTTTTAGCTATCTGAGAAACGAAGGTATTTAGTTTGTTTTAAATCATATAATTCTTGTTAAAGTTCAGAGGTCGATGCGAACATTTTTTTTGCAGAAAAATATTGGGTTGTCTGGAAAAAATGCAGTATTTTATGTTTCCTTTAAAACACTCCTCCAAACATAAATAGTAAACTGTTTATGTTTGTTGGATTTTTGATTTTTTTAACATTTAAGCACTTATTAATTCTCATTCAAACAAAACCTGTGTAGCATTTTGCTACCTGGAAATTATTCAATCTTTCTAAGATTTCAATGCTTGATTTTGCTTTACGAATTTGTTAAGCCACTGTTCAGAGCGTCTGCTGTTGTGGTTGATCATAATCGCTCCTGTTGAAGATCCACTTTTCATCGCAATCGCAATTCTGGACAGAAAAGGATCGGTGTTGTTTCAGTAAAACACAAAATCGCATTCTGATTTTTTTGGCGGTCGTTTAATGTGTGAGGATTCCAACATTCAAGGTTTTTCACCTTTTAAATTGCCTTGAGAAGGCCAATGACGGTTGACTGGCTGACTTCAAGATCCACTGCCAGTCCTCGAACAGTTGTCTTCCATTTTCTTCCACCAAAGCTCGGAGAACATCATCATAAATTTCAGAACCTCTTTTACGGCCTTTTTTATCTTGAAGGCTCAAGTCCCCCTCTCGAAATCTCTGGTACCACCGTTCGAACAGTGCTCTCACTTTTACTGCCTTCGCCCCAGACTTTGTCTGATCCAATTCTGAACTCCTAAAACCAAATTATGCAAAAGTCAGTCTTTGAAATCTTAGTAACGACTGAATTATTTCCAAGTAGAAAAATGTTGCAGGGGTAATTAAACATTTTTTTTTAAATATGATTAGGAAGTGTGAAGTGTGGAAGTGTTTATGTTATACTATGTTTTATGTTGAGTTTATGATACTCAAAAGTTCAACTCATCTAAACAGCTTGCTATTTGCAGGACTATTTAAAAAATATATAAAATCGTGCATTATTTTACGGACATCCCAATATTTTTCTGCTAAAGAATGTATGGATCGACCTCAGAACTGAAATGCTAACTCATCGAAATGGTTTTATGAGCGTAATAGGAAGTAAAAGCAAAATAAAATCTCCTCAATCAATAGAGACGAAACAAAGTTTTTTCGACTAAAATCTTTTCATGTGTTTTATAGAGGAAACAATTTTTTTAAAATTCTGTGCAACCTAACAGTACCTGGCCATAATATAAGATCGAATGCATACTAAGGCAAAAATTTAGTCAATAATCCCACTCAAATCATTCAATATATTTTCTATCGGCAAAGATATTTTGGAGTAGATTTTTTCCAGGAATAGCTAACAGTTTTAAAAGAAGCGGAATCGTGTTTGGTTTTTAATAGAATTTAATATAAGAGATACCTAATTTTCTATAAAATGGGTGATTTCGCTACGAAAATAACACGATTCCGTTTTCATAGGTACAAGAAACTCATTTTGGAGGAAATCAACTAATGTAAAAATTTTCTCCTAACAGATTTATGTTTGTTTCGTTTTTTCTATTTGAATCTGTTCAAATTATATATAATCTGGACTTTCTGCAGCTCCATCTTAAGAAATCCATTTTAACTGATAAAAGTTGAATTTAATTTAATAGTATCTAAATAACTAAAATATCAAACATCAATAAAACAAGTAGCATATATAAGTAAATTTTACAAAATACAAGAACATATATATATATATATATATTTTTTTTATTTATTTTTTTTTTTTCCGACCGATCAGTTACTAGTGTGACTGACCCAATTATTTTCTGCTTTCGTCAGGAAATCCCCGAGAATTTTCTCGGTAAAATTTAACATAATTTAGTAACGGTCACTTAAATTTTCAATGTTTATAAACTCAGCATGTCTAGCCTGAATGAACCATTTAGAAATGTTTATGTATTTATTTTTATCTCGTGTTTTTTATTCAGGTTCTTTTCAAGCTTATAGAACCATACAATTTTAACTTTATAACTTTCATTACGTGTAATCTGTCAATTTACTTTTTCTGGGTCATTAAAAAAGTGAGATAAAGTAAAAAAAAATCTAATTTTATTCAGAAAATGTACTCAGAAGGAGATACCCACCTCCAATATTACCAAAACTATCTTTTGACCCCTAAAATTTTCAATACCATAGTTATGAAATGAGATTGCTTAATATACATGCATAGTATGTAAATATTTTTTAAATACTCGAAGTTATCTCCATTACTGGCTATGGTAATGTCCACTGCATAGACAACATCTTTGCAAAAATCTGTCTGCATGACAGAAAAGAAAAATGGTGAGTTGAAGTTAAACATGTAGAGAAAATGTTATTAAGTAGTATTTATGAATTATTATGATAAAAATTTTGGGGAACATCATCATTAAAAAAATATAAACAACCATTTTTAAAATGTAAAGATTATTATATGTACGTTTTTATTTGTTTTCAATCGGTATTGCTATTTAAAATCTTTACCATTTTTTTTTATTGGAATTTCCAATGCCTTAACTTTATAAAAGTTTTCTTATTTTTTTTATTTCAGGTCTCCGAATCCCCAATACAATGCCTAGGTTGCTCTGGCGGTATTTACGCCTATGCCTGTCGGCAAATCCCGCATCAGTATTCAGGCCTCCTACTAGTATTCTGATACCGAATTCGTGACTATAATTCCTGTTTATTTGTTTAGTAGCCAGAGCAAGCTATCATAGTGATGTTTTAAAGCAAGTTCATATGTCTTTTACAATGTTCTTCAAGAGTATCTGGTTATAATATAGCATCATGTTCGTACAAATATCCTGAGATTGTACATATCTGAGTTCTCCTGTCGACTCATCCAAATACTATAACCAAATATTCTAGATACCAATCAAACAGACCTCTATGTATTAGTAGTTTTTAACATCGATCTGAAATAATAGCATAAGTGAAGGTTGATTCGAGTCTATTTACTCAATTGTCAACGTTAAAGTGGTAATAACGAATATTTATTTATAACACTGGGTGATGACTGATAAATTACAGCTACAACAGAGTCCTTCTTAATGTTTACTCCTGCTTCATTGCCCCTTACTGATTAAGAATAATCATGCTGAATGTTTTAAGCAACCGTTGAGCTTTCATTATTAATCATCGAGAGGAACTCATGATTATCCGTTGCAAATTTATTAATTTGATTTATCAATCAGGGATTGTGCGCATAACGAAAACTCAAAAATAAAAAAATAAAAAATTGAATGTAATAGAGAGATCGCCAAAGCAAAGAACTACTGGGAAAATCAAACCGGCCAACGCTATGTCAATTCAGGCATCTATAGGAGATTCACCAAAAAAAAAAAATTCGCATCAAAGAATATTAAGGGAACCAAATCTCACATTAACAGTCCAAACAGACTAATAGAGGCAGCAAATATAACTCCAAGAGGTTCCTCGAAACAACTCTGGTTTTTAATTGTTTCTATGTCTTGATGATGCTCTATTTGGCTGGTTAGTTTTTCCAGTATTTTAGAGACCTGAGGCTTTCCATTTAAGGATTTTCCTAAGTGTATTCTTATTAATAATTTCGCATGACTCTTTTTCATTTTTATTGGTTAACTCATGGAATTATTGACATTCAACGTAATCGAGTAAATAATTAGGGTGTGGTAATGTACTACCACTTTGTATTCTTTTTTGTATTTATATTGATTCTAAGATCGCTTCTATTGTCCCGAAATCAAAAAATCAGTAATTTAAAGCCATCATCCTTCCAACTCTTCTTTACAGATGTGAAACGTGGGCACTGACGCTGAGTGATGAAAAACGTATTAAAGTTTTCGAAAATATAGTTTTCCGCAGAATACAGGTCTAAAAAAAATATGAGACCACTGGAGAAGCTAGGATATTACACAACGTGGACTTGCGAAACATGCGTCCGGGTGATATCATTCAAGTGATAGCGTCGCGAGGACTTAAGAGTTAAGTAAGACTTAAAAGTTAATAAGCGTTGTTCCGACTGGGAACCGTCTGAGGGGTAGACCGAGGCGCAGGTGGGAAGATTGCGTTAAGAGTGATCTGAAAATTTTTTGTTTCGGTAGTGGTCCGTGGACAGAGATTTGTAAGCAGAGAATGGAGGTATTGGCATCGAGCCTTAGGGTTTTTAAGCCATTTATTTTTTTATTATATAGTTTTAATTGATTTAAGAGAGAAAATGAGCGAACTGATTAATCTTATTTGATTTTTTTTCCTATTTAAAATCATGATGATTATTCATTATATTACTGCACTAAGATTATACATCCCATCATGCAGATCATACAGTCAACTAATAAACACTTCATAGTAAACTTGTATGTGCTCCTTGATTTAATAATTGAATTCCCCACGTCTCTTTTTCCTTTTACTTTCATTATCTTCTCTTCCTACCATAAAGCCAGTCGAGAAGGGAGGATGGACTACCCTAGGAACTGGTAGATAGTCACTATAAATGTATAGTGGAGGGGATCTGGCCATTTTTGTACAGAAGTGCACACGTCGATGCTGAGTACACGAGCCCACGTAGGGGATGGCCCCAACCCATTATCTTGCTACGTGAGCTGCCTGCCGAACTCCCGGTCGTCTTCAAAGCACATTTTGAGTGTTGTCCCCTACCCTATATCTTCTTTGTGGATTTGTTTCTTCTACACTTCTTAATGTTTCCGTTGACACAATGTCTTAATTATTTTTAAATTGAAATGATATAAAAATTATTTGGAAAAGACTGAATGATATAAAATGTTGAAATCATCTAAAACGATTTTGAGATCGTTAACTGGCATTTCACAAGTATTGTTTTAATATACTTTATAAAGTATTGTATTTAAGCCTTTCTCGTAAGTTTTAAAGTCCCACAAATCCAGTCAAATAACCTTTACCCGTCCAAGGTTACCAGTGTTTCCTACCCACCAGTATTTTTTAATAATATACCACTGACTTTTGAAGAACAGATCCGATAATTAGGATATCTGGACAAACGTTTAACTTAGAATTCTCATAATAGACTGAAAAGACAAGAAACTGATCGCCGCTTCAGGCTACTGTAACACTTAACTAGACAAACATTCTAAAAGAATCATATACCTCAATATATATGTATAGCCAAATAACACCAATTTGGATTTACGGAGTAGACCTTTGGGGCTCCACTAAGCCATCGAATTCCTCCAGTATACAATCCTTACAATCCAAAATTCTCCGTAAAATCCTTAATGGTTCTTACTTTGTTACGAATAAATTCATCCATCCATAATGACCTCAATGTCTCATTTGTTGCTGATTTGGCCCTTGCCAAATACTAGTCTTTTCATGAAAATTTTCATTCCTACGCAAACCCACTAGTTCTAAACCTAGCAATCTCTTCAATTCTTGATAAACCTCTGATGGGTCTGAAAAGAGAATGGCCTAAGTTGATGTTGTTATTTGATTACTACCACTGGGTAATTTCTCTACTTGTCTTTATTCATGTCAATAGGTACAATTCATGCCAGATAATTGCATGGCATTATAAAACGTTTAGAAAATAATATAGATTACAAATCCAATGCGGTCTAAGGAGTATTCTTCAAACACTCCTTACGTCTTAATGGCTAACTGAAAAAAATTGATTTGTTATATCTTCTATTCTTCTAAGTTCCAGTCTTTAAGGGATATGGACTTCGATAATTCAGTTAAACTATCAAATGATGATTAAAATCCGACCAATGAAAAAAATGATGCCTGTTTATTTGTAGATGCTACCATTAATACAGCACACCTAGCTAAAAAAACAGGGGAGAGTTAAATTGCTGTAGATATTGCCGTAGAGATGACTTGATTTAGACTTCTGTGAAGGAGTTTCATTAAATTTTCTTTGGTATTCTAGTATTCTGCAGATATTTTCCGCGCTTAATAATGTACCTTTCTTTAATACCTTCAAGAGAGTATGTTTCAACAGTGAATAGAATGTAAAAAATGTTTTTTAATGTACTTTTTTTTGTCATGAGACGGAAGATAAATGTTGCCCCTTTCTTGAAATATACCATGTCGGTCAAGTGCTCTCAGAACTAATGGAGATAAAGAAAACCCCTCCTGCGTTTCTCGAATGGGAGACATTTAGGTATCAAATATGGCGACTAAATACTTGTACCAGTATCGAAAATTATATGTGATTGGCCACGCATTTAAAAAAAAAACTATAACTACTCGATTAGAGACTGCACATTGGTTGTTTTAAATTTGAGGTGTAAAGCCTAATAGGCATCAACGTTTAAGTTTATTTTGATAAATATAAATATTTATGTATTTAATTTATAAGGAAAAAAATTAAGATGGGAATTAAATAAAACTTGATAAGCAATCTGGAGCTTATAATCGAACAATGGGGAATCTATATTTACGAATAACATTATACACCAAAAGTATATTGCTTCCTTCCACGAGCAGTAGGTAAGATGACCAATAAATTATTTGGATAACGGTTGTGCAGGAAAGAGATTTGTCCTAGATCGCTCTCAAACGCCAGATTTCTCCCCCCCTTATTTTGGGTACTCAGTTTTAGAGGCTGGTTGAACCCCAGGAGGGTCCTAGATCCACTATGATCCATCTCCGGCTGCTAACAGACCAAATAAAAGTCTTGCCCTCAGCGGGATTTGAACCAAGATATTCTGCTTGGCATCTTCAATGCTCTACCACTAAGCAACTCCGCTCCCTTATGTCCAAACCCTAAAAAACTACTTTAAGAAAAAGTGCATGGAACAAGAAGGATTGGAAGACCGAGGCTCCGATGGGCGGATGGTGTGGCTAAGGATGCTCGGACCATCTTCTTGGGTTGTAGTATTACAAGTTTTTTTTTTAATTTTTAGGGACTTAATCTGTTCCCATACGTGCAAACTGTTCTGCCCATCGTAGCCTGTTCACCTTGATGAATCTGATCATCTCGGCATCTTTAAATTGTCCAGTTATTTCTAACTTTGACCGTTGCCTCCACGAATTATTGTGAAACATTGCTCCAAAGATTCTCCGTACTATTTTTCGATCAAACCGGATGATAGCGAGCTCTTCTGCTTTTGTGAGAGTCCAACATTCTGAATCATATTCTGAACATTACTAAAATGAAGAAATATAATAAATCCAAATGATATTTGTTAACATAAACAAATATATTACGTAATATAGAATAAATATATTTTTTAATACTTTTCTTTACTATATTGTAAGTACTCGTGCCTCAAATTTGGAACAACCAATCTAAATTCTAAATACCATTCTAAATTTATTATTTCAACATTTCTGGTGCCAGCAAAGATTCATTAAAAATATATATTACATAATCATCTGATGTATTCGGCTCTCTACAGGAATGGTTATTATTTATTTTAAACGAAATTCCACTAGGAAATAGTTATTAAGGCTAAAACACTGACTTGAACAATTTTAATGTTTGAGTAAATGAGTTCTCTTCTTCTTCTTTAACTTTCTCCTTTGTGCCTTTCAGCATAGTCTTTAATCCAACCCCAGATCTCCATCACCCACTCTAGCAGGAGTTGTCATCTCTTGTAGTGTCATTCCTCTTGCTTGACCCAACCTGGATATACGAAGTTTGGCAATTAAATAACAAGACTTAAGTTGCAATAAAATTTATTTATATTTTATACATAATTACTTACTATCACCTTCGATAAACAACCCTTCTCTATCCCTACAATGCTCCATGCGAATTCCATTGTTGGAAACAGTGCTGGAAGTCATCTTCTGTCAGCTCCTTCAGGACGTGTGCCGCTTTCTCTTTTACAGCTTCCACGGACTCAAATCTCGTCCCTTTTAATGAACATTCCACCTTAGGGAACAGATTCAAGTCACATGGTGCAAGATCTGGTGAATAAGGTTGATGTTCTAACACTGGGATGCTGTAATGGGCTAGGAACCTCTAGACAGATAACGCGGAATGAGCTGGCGCATTGTCTTGGTGGAGAACCCATGATTTGTCCTTCCACATTTCGGGTCTCTTTTTCCTTACTTTTTCACGTAGTTTTGCAAGTAACTAAAGGTAAGTAGTATTGATTAATAGTTTGACCTTCAGGAACCCAGTTTTCGCATGTTAAAATGGTCATGTAAAATTTGCCGTACACTTTCTTTATCAATGCCTACAGCTTCAGCAATTACACGAATACTTAATTGACGGTCAGACAGAATTAAATTACCGACTTTTTCAACACTGTCATTAGTTTTTGACGTTGAAGGGCAACCTGGCCGCGAATCATCTTCAACATCTTCTCGGCCATCTTTAAAACGCTTAAACCATTAAAAATCACGTGCCCGCGATAAACACTCATTACCATGCACTTCATTCAGTAAATTATAAGCTTCAGTATCGGTTTTTCCAAGTTTGAAGTGAAATTTCACAATAATTTATTTATTACTCTATGACCTATTATTATATCTAAAAAAGCAAGGTTCAGGCTTCTGTTTCGATCACAGGCTTTCTCAGTTAGGCTTTCTTTCTGGAATGGAGGCATATATTTTATATAAGACTTGGGAGAGACTTATTGGCCTTTAATTACCACATTCACTTGTGCGATCCTTCTTGTGGATTGGGACGATGATGTTGTTTCTCAGTCTTTTGAAATTATCTTTTCTTCATAAATTGTCTGGAATATGCCTTATAGCTCGTTGATTATCTCCCTTTGAGCATACTTAATAAATTCTGGAGAGGTTTCGTCCCTACCAGCTTTCGTCCCTACAACCTTGATTATTTCTACAGCCATTTCAACCACTTCTTTCTATATTATGTCCAGATCTTGGTCATTATCTTGTTCCTCTCTGTTAAGGGGATTAGAATCTCAGTGGCATCAGTAACCAACTCACCATTTTCGTTTTTCATATTTTGTATATTCTTGTCTTTTTTACATCTTAGACAATTTTCTCCAAAACCTTTTAATATTTTTCAGGTACTCATTATCCAATTCCTTACCAAAGCGAAGCCAGATTCCATAACTCTCTCTTAGACTCCCTCACAGTTTGCTTGAAGCTATTCCGCTATTGAACATAATTAGATCAGTTTTGCTGTGAGTTATTTGCCAGGTAGTCTTTCCAGGCTTTCTTTTCTTCAGCAACTGCATGTTTTACATGCTCGTTCCACCATTCTGTTCTTTTGGCCCTCATATTAATTTTCTTGAAAGTGCATATTTCAGTCGCAGTCCCAAGTATACAGCATCTGATGTCTGACCACATTTCATCTATATTCTTTTCAAGATCTGTCAACAGGAATCGTTGGTCTACATGCTGTGCATATAAAGTCCTCTTCTCGGGATTCCGCAACCATATCAATCCTTTTTTGGTTTCCTATTGATGGGCTTGATAATCCGGGCATCTGCAACGAGAAGTAAGTGGTCAGTGCTGAGCTCTGCCCCTCTTACTACTTTTACATCAGTAAAGTATCTCCTAATTTTCTTACTATAAATGAAGTAATCAATGATGATATTTACATTCCTTTCTGGGACAGAGAAGAGCGTGTTATCTATTAACAGATCAAAGTCCAAACAGAATTCTATTAGTTTCTGTACATTTCTATTTTTAGTTGTTTCTCAAGCGTAATGTCCCATTGCATCTTGCGTTCCTCTATTATCTCTTTCCATCCTAGCATTATCTAAAAATCTCCAATTATTATTATTTCCCTTCCCAAGTCAGAGCTTCTACGTGTTTCTCTTTTCAGTTCGGCATGGAACTGTTCTTTTTCAAATATATCTGCATCCTCGGTAGGTGTATATACAAGGATTAGAGCTACCTTTCCTACCGATAATTGCATATCTACAGCCAGAATTCGAGAAGAGATAGGATTCCAGTTTTCGACCTTCGCGTAGATGCTATCTTTCAAGATAATGCCCACTTCCTATTTTTCTCTCGTTCCTTTTGGTACACCTGAGTATATGAAGGTATAATTCTTATCTAACATCATCTCTCCATTTCCCCCCTCTTGACTTCACTTATTCCTAGGATATCAACTTTAAATTTTTCTATTTCCTCCACTATTTGTACCTCCTTTCTTGAAAAAGACCTTATGTTCTAAGTTGCTAAGCGTACACCCTTAATCGCGCAGCTTCTTAACGGTTTATTCTGTCCAAATCCGAGGCTGGTAATGTTTCTCTGAATTTGAATTTACCTTCCGTAAATGATTAAATGAGTTAAAGCTTTAAAAAGATGCTTTATCTTTGTTTGTTTGTTTTAAATGGTGGAAACCCACAAGACGTAGGAAGTTTAAATCTACTACTTTTTTACAAGAGGATCAGTTTACCCTAATATATCTAAAATTTATTTCACCTTTAGTAGGTAAATTTTAATTACTTAAAATATGTGGGATAAATGCAATGTTAAGATATGTGATGCACACTGGGGATTGCATACATTTCTACTTTAAAGATAATAGTAGTGCTTTACTAGATGGCGATCTAGTAGTAGAACATTCCAACTTCTACACTTATGGTAATGAAAATACATATTATTACCATATCTTTTTAATATAGTTTACTAAATTAAATTCTTTGACTTTCATTACGTTAAATAGAAATCATTTGGTCTGTTATTGTTCTAATCTTTCGTTTGTATGATTTATCATTCTTTAATATAATCATAATCATGATATCATGTTTGATTAATGTACATTTAATTTAATTCATTTGCCTTTCAACTCCTCCAAAACGAATTTTTTTGGTTGTTAATTATATTCAGGAGTGAAAGTTTCTATTTAATTTCAACATCCCTTTTCACAGATTCATTAATTATTGCGGTATTCCCTCTTCCTGAACCATTAATCATTAGCTTTCCATTAGCGTCTTCGGTTCCCCTTTTTTTTTTTTCCTAAAGGGAATATCATTACTCATGGAATAGTTCCGGTGATGTTCTCTGACCTATGTACAGTTTACATTAGTCCATAAAATTCTTTGTTTATAGCTGTATGAATTGCGATTAAGTGTGACATTCGAAAACTAAAACGTTTAAAGGTTATATCAAATTTAAACTGTATATTCCTATTTCTTTCGCTTCTTATTATTTTTTTAAAGTATATATACGTATGATGTAGAACTGAACTTTTAAGCCCAAATGGCAGACTTGATTTTCTAGTTGTAGTACAAATATATTCATACTTTTGGTAAATGTATAACGATAAATTCAAGAATAAAATTGATTATTAATAACTAAGAAATAGTAATACTAAAAAAGTAGTTTAACACGTTTCTTGTTAGTTACCTTTTCGTTTTTTACTATTCATTTATTGAAATTTCACTCCTTCGTAAAACAACGACAACCTGCCCTCCTATATAGTTTAATAAAATCCCACTGATTCCTGTAGAACAGGTCCGGTACTTAGGACTAAACCTTGGCAAATGCTTAACTTGGAATCCTCATACACAAAAGACTCATATACATAACAATCAGACCCATCTGGACTTACGGAATAGAGCTTTGGGGCTCCACTGAGCTATCGAATTTGTTAAAAGAAAATGGGTAATTACCACTTCTTAACATAATTTGCATCGGAAACGTTTCTGTTACACATGTAATTCGAAATATAATCAAGGATACGGGGGTGTAGTGGAATACTATGGTTTACTTTGAAACTATTCGTTGAAAGCGTGAAATATATTAAATTAGAAAAATAAAAAAGTGTTGGGTTATATTTTAAATTTAGGCACCTTAAAAATCTTGTTACACAAAGGTTTTATTCAGCAAGTCCACTACAGGCAGTTTTTACAATTTAGGCTAACTGCATTTCATGCGTAATGTATACAATATGCACTTAATATATGTATGATTAATCGCTCCCACAGAAGGATCTGCCGAGGAGGAAAAAGAAGATTTCTACAATCCATTGGATAGAGAACTAGACAGGTGTCCTCGAAGTGATATAAAAATACTGCTTGGATACTTCAATGCTATCGTTCGGCCAAGAAGAAATATATCGGTCTACAATTGGGACATCCATGAAGAAAGCAACGAGAACGGGAAGCGATTAATTAACTTTGCCACCTCAAGGTATTTGGTTAATTGGAAGTACCTTATTTCCTCGCAAAAGGATTCATAAAACACATGCAGATCTCCAGATGGTAAAACTTTCAACCAAATTGACCACATGCTAATGTCGTCTCGCCACAAATCCAACCTCATCAGCAGAAGAAGAACATTTCGGGGCGCTAACATGGGTTCGGATCATTTCTTGGTAATTTCCAGAATAAGATCTAGAATCTCCAATAGCCATATTAAGGAGGAAGGCCAGTAAAAAAACTAATGCTATTAAGTTGAAGGACTCCGAAAATATTAGGAACAGTTCAGCCAACAGATTAACAGTAAAATAAAAGAAATGGACAATAATCCTGAACTGGAAAGGATCCTGAAAGAAGCTATAACGAGCGCCGCAGAAAAGGAGTTAGGAAATGTATTGAAAAAAGCCAGAGATGAATGGTTTGATTTAGAATGCTTGCAGCAACGGATGCAAATAACCGACCCTACAAATCGATGGTCCACAGGAGATTTACATAGACTAGCGTCGCAAGAATGCCGAACCTCGCGGCAGGTAGGGAAGAAGCTACATAAAAAGATGAAGAAAATTTGGGAAAGGAAAAAATTGGAGGAAATCGAGGAACTACAATGAGCGAATGACAGACATTCATCGTAGTCAATCAGGAAAGAGCTGATTTCAAGCCAACTTCAATTCCCTGGATGGTAATTGAAAAGCGCGAGGATGGTACGCTGCTAGTGAAGAAAGAACAAATTCTCCAAAGATAGGTGCGCCTATACCAGTGGAAGACACAGAGGAAGATGCCAGACAGAGAATTCAAAACGAGAATTCAGAAGAAGAGAATGAAACCCCTCCAGACTTTGAAAAGGTTATGGGTGTGATCCATCGAATGAAGAATAATAAAAGTCCGGGTTTGGGTGACCTTCCAGTTGAGCTTTTTAAATGTGGAGGTGAAGAATTGCATAAAGCCTTTCATAATTTGATTGTACAGATTTGGTTGATGGAAAGATGCCAGCATAATGGAAAAACAAAATTTTGCCCGCTATACAAAAAGAGGTGATAGGCTTGATTTCAACAATATCGCTCCTACTAACAGTTAATAAACTTCTTTCCGTATTTTTCTTCAAGCGATTGTGTCTCTATGCGGAGTAAATTGTGTGACAGTACCAAACTGGCTTTAGAATTGGGAAATCTATTGTGGACCAAATTTTTCCCTGAGGATTATGATGGAGAGAGGGATTGAATACATGACAACCCACCATCTTTGTATGGATTTCAGGAATCCGTACGTACGCATTCCCAGAAAGCTTATCTGCCTTGTTGAGATTACTATGCATGATGTGATGAATGTAATCAGAATATAAGGAGAGTGCTCAAGTGAGTTTCAGACCGGTAGGGGATTGCGATAGGGTATGCCTGCTTTTATTTTAAGACTTGAAAAAGCAGTAAGGGTCTCGAAAGTACAGACAAAAAGAACAATTGTCAATAGAAGTGTCCTGATCCTGGGCTTTGCAGAAGATATTGATATAGCTGCAAGATCGAAATCTAAGCTGAGTACCGCTTTTCTGGCAATCCTACGGGCGGCTACGCTGTTGGGCCTTGATGTCACTGAGGCACGAAACGAAATATATGGAGGAAAAGGCCAGCGGAACTCAGTAAGATGAAAGTTATACAGAAATAGGCCCTTAAAATTTTGAAAGAGTGCAGGAGTTCACCTACCTCGGATCCCTAGGAACATCGACCAACGCCATGTCCAAGGATATAGAAAAAAGGATTGCGGCAGCCAACAGTTGCTGTTTTGGCTTGAGGAGGCATATCATGTACCAATCTACCAGCCATCTACTCAAAAGCCAGACTAAAGCACGATTTTCTAAAACTTTGATTAGACGGGTGTTAACCTATGCCTCACACAATCATAGACGATGACAAAGGCTGATGAGAATAACATCCTTATATTCGAATGGAAAACTTTGCGACGGCCCTTTAAAATAAGGAGAAGTTTGGAGGAGATGATGAAATCGGGAGTTACACGCCCTGTATAATGACTTGAATTTCGTCGACTTCATAAGACTGAGAAGATTATGTTGGGCCGGCCGCCATGTGATACGGATGGAGGAATATGAAATTCTTGAAGGAGTCCTTGAGGATAGGATTGACCGTACCAGAAGGAGAGGGAGGCCCAGACTGAGATGGATGGATAGTGTAACGAATGACTCCAGGCAACTGCAAGGCACACCGAACTAGTACACCAAGAGTAGCAGCGATGGATAGAGCTGGATGCCAGATGCTCCTAGAGGAGGCCAAGACCCACCCCCGTGTTGTAGCACCGTAGAGATAGAGATAGAATGTGTATGTATAAAATTAAAGTCATAATTAAAATCCTTTTAGCAAATGGCAATTGATCATGTTATTATTATTCTGAGGGAATCATGTTACAAATTTAATCAAACAATAATAATAATTAGGCTTAGCGAAACCCAAGGCTTGAGCCGATACCACCAATTTCTGCTTGTAACTTCTGTCTACAGACCACTACTCAAATCCATATCCGTCAGATCACTATTAACGCAATCTTCCAACCTACCTCTCGGTCTACTATTACAGACCTACGTGTCAGGCAATTTAAGCAAAAATGGCTAAATATATAATCATTGCCAAGAAAATATATTATTTTAATTATTCTTAAACACTAAAGATAATAGTAATAAAAAAACTTTGTTACTTTAGAATTTACAATTTGCCAATCCCTTTGGAGAGAGGAAGCTCTCTACATAATATATATGAAGTAATTCGACGAAATAAACCCCACCAGCCCGGGCTTTGCCCCCTCCCTAAATTTCATGTTTCATGTGCGATTGGAGCGGAATGGTGTGGCGTGCTGTGGTGCGGGGAGTTGCTACACCGCGCCGGTCGCTCTTCTTTTTTATTCAGTCGTTTGCCCTCCCCTGGAAGAGCAGCCTCTAAATATAACACGCTTCCCCCTGAAATACTGCTCTGTCCCATTTACCCCCTATTCGTAATATAAATTTTACTTAAACTGATTACAGAATCCCGATTTTCACAGTGAATTTCCAGAATTTCCATTTCCTTTTGAAAATAACGTAAGAAACTGAATAAAAGGAATATGATATCGACTATCGTATGATATAAAGAATTTCCTTTTGAGAAACGTTGAATTTAAAGAGTATTTACGTTCTTAACCAGTAAGAATGAATATAAACTGGATAAAATGATCTATTTCTAATATTTAATACTTTTTTTAGCACGCTAAACAGTCTAAGATAAATTAAAATAAAGATAATTGCTTATCCATGAATAATTTAAGGTTCTTTAAAGAAAAATGAGAAGGTAAACCGAAAGATACAATATGAAAAAAAGATTAAAATATAAAAATTTGAGATATTGCCTAGGTCAGGTAGAGTAAAATGATCCTTAGGGTTTATTACTGTACTTTCAAGAGAGGGGAATCGTCGGTAAGCAGCAGTCAAGTCAAGATACAAGGAGGAGAATGAAGAATGAAGCCATATGTATCACCTAAGTCACCTATAGCTTCCCCTTTTCATTGTAAGTAGTGTATATGTTTTATTAAGTCTGTATCCATGATCAGCACCATTAAATATAATGTTATTCTATAATTATTCTTATTTAATAAACAACTCCTGGTCAGTCAACCGCTATACCTTTGGAGTAGAGTATATATGTCTCTTATTTATTAATAACATAAAATTACTATATTATGTACATCGATCTCAGGGTGGCATCCCATTTTAGTATTTAAATATATCCAAATCAAAGAGTCTGATAATCCCTGAGATCATAGCTTGGGCAGTAAAGCCAATGTATCATTTTTTCATCCCTTATGTGAGGATTTTGACGAAAGTTGTTTATTATTGATTAATTGTGAATAGTACATATGAAATGTTTGAATTGGTCTAAACAGTGATCGTAATTTGTTTGCATCTATTTGAAAAATGAGATTTCTTTAATGATGATCTCAGTGAAGGGTTAATTGACCAACTTAGTATTTGCTGTAATTGTTTATATTTAATCAAAATGATGTCAGGACCGAAAACGCAAGGAGGGTTAGAGCACTCATATGACTCGGAGAGATGGTAAAGACCGCGAGATGGAAGAAAGAGAATTAAGGATAATGAAAAAGTTTGAAAACATGGAATACTAATGGCATCTCAAACTGAAAAGGTTAATACCTTTTTGAGTAATCTCATATTGAGGCTCGAATGTGCACCAAAAACGAGTGAACAAATACTTGATATTGAAGTATTGCCGAAGAGAGTAAATGATTTGGCTGATTATAAATATCATAATCAGGAGAGGGGAGTCTGCATGACAAAAGAAAGAAATAAGACAAAAGAAAGATAAATATAGAAAAACAGCATCATAAAAATCTAGTAAAACTAATGGAAGAAATGGACAGGGCAAAGAAAGGATATCAAAGAGAAAAGATAGAACAGAAACAATTAAAAAAAAAAAGAAGAATTTAATCAGAAGAAAGAAATTGTTGTAGAAAATTTGTCTAATGTAAAATTACCAAGAGGTAAGGAAAATTGCTGTTTTTTGGGCCCAATTAACAAATCTTGCGATCTTAGTGAATAGTAAGAAGAGGAAACTTGTTGATGCTGAAGTTCCTCCGTCTAAAAGATCAAAAAAATGAAAAAAATCAAATATAGTAATGACTTATTAAATAAGGAAGTGATATTGATAATGAAAGTAGAAATGTCTATGAATGACTTATCTGTAATAGAAGAAACTTCGGTTGTAGAATACCCTAATGATGACAGTTCTAATTGTAAGAGTGATCGTGAGTTATTCACAAACATAGTTCTGAAAGATAGTAAAACTTATTAAATAAGGAAGTGGCATTGACTAAGAAAGTAGAACAAAATAAAAATATGACGCTGAAGGTTAGTTAGAACAAGCAAACATTAGACTCTGATGTCTTAAAGTTTAAGTCACCACAACTAACTAAGACTCAAAAAAATAACCAAAGAAGGAAGGTAAAAGTGGGCCAGGTGTTCCGTGAGTTTAGAGGAGGTTTGGTTATGGAAGGAAATGACATATTACACAGCGTTCACACGTTATCTACCGTACCCCCTGCTCTACTCCTAACTGCAACTCATCCAACATCAGCGAAACTAAGAACTTCCTTAAAGATCGTATTACTCAACACAAATATGCCATTTCCTCCCATAACCAAACCCCCTCTAAACTCTACGAACATACCCTTTCTTTAAACCACATTTTCGACTTCGAAAGTACGCCTAGCTTCTTCCCAACCATGATAAACGCATCCTCACTAAAACGATACACATCACTTTAGATTCCTCCGCTATCAATCTTAAAATCGACTCACATCACCTATCCTCCACCTACACCCACATTTTGAATTTACTCAAAAAACCTTAAATTCTTTAACATTGTTACAGCTTCCCACTTGCATTCCGTTACATTTATATATACTCTCCCCCCTCTTTCTATGACACATTATGACCTCTTGACATAAATTTTATTGTTATTATCTTTCTACCATTTCTCATTTATTTAGCCATTATTACTTTTCTATCTCTCTTTTATTATTACTTTAGTATTTTATACATTTTTTACGTGTCATAAAATTCACCAATTTTTCATTTTCCCATACTCTTTCTCTTAGTTACATTTTTGGCCGTTAGCTATCGCTGCTAGCGCTTCCGTCATGCTTTGTAACGTATTTTAATTGTCTGTTTCCTTCACCCAGCCGCCTCTCACATTAGGTTCGCACTCATCTTAATATTTATATCTTCCCTTCATCCTTCTCCATCTCCATTCTTCACGCCTATTTCTCCCTTCACCAGTTTGACATACATCATATGTTCTAATCAAGAGTTAATATTTATAAACATCATTTTTTAATTTTTAATTTTCAAGTTTGAAATATATAATTAAATACATTTACATTACATCCCATACTTATATTTTCAAATTTTACATCTCTACCTGTCATTACTTTAGATACCAGATACCTATTCATTACTTTCGACATATATCTTCTGTATTTATTCTCTGGCATCTTATTTTGTATCATTTTTCATAATTTTACTTATGTAGCCTCTAGGAGTCTATAATCATACATTTTATATGTTAACTGCAATTAAACTAGGTTTTCCATAACTTTATTTCTGACATTTTTATATTTTAATCATTTTTCATTTTGTATCTTTCCGTTTACCTTCTCATTTTTCTTTCTCTTTGTATTATGTTCACATTATCACTTCTCTGTAAATTTATTCTGTAATTTTAATTCTTTATCCTTAATTATATACCTGTCACTATATTTACTTTTCTTCAATCTATTTTTTATTGTATTCTTGGTACTGTAATGTTTTTTTAAATTTTTTTATTTTTCTTTTCATAGCCCTGAAGATGACCTAAAAAGTAGGTTAAAAAGTAGGTACGTCGGCGCAAATAAAAATAAGTCTTGACTTATGTTGTGGTTTTTTTTACTACACCCCCCAACTATCTCCATTCTCCATGAGTACTATTTTATTTAAAACTGAGCCTACGAACGAGTGCTCTCTATTGACCGATCCATGGAGAAGGTAGTAAAGGTAGTAGTGACACGGGAGAGGTGCCTATAACACTATCAGATTACTGCAAAAGGTCTCCCCGCTATATATCGCTGAGAAGGGCCTTATCTTCACAAGATAGGGATGATCCGACTAGGGCAGGACAGGGCCACATTATGCGATAACACGGCCTGTCACGTGAACAACTTTACGCCCTATCCCTCAGACAATATTTGTGCTTATAATTGCTGTTTCGGGCCCATTCGATCACGTACACACCCCCCGCCCTTTACCCTTTGTCCCTTATGATTTATAGTATAAATATTTGAGTAGGCTATTAGGCTCGCATAACAACAGTATAATTTCTCCCTCGCTGATCCCTGACCCCTCGAGTGCAATGATTCGTTATTCA
Source organism: Arma custos (assembly GCA_037127475.1). Lineage (NCBI taxonomy): Eukaryota > Metazoa > Arthropoda > Insecta > Hemiptera > Pentatomidae > Arma > Arma custos. The sequence goes on along the minus strand of CM073759.1, from coordinate 109,233,951 downwards.
CATTGGAAATTGATAGTTTGTATTAAATATTTGTTTTGTTCTCCTCCCTCTATGAATAATAACAAGGTCTATACACCCATTTTTATCTATTTACAAAATATCCGTCCAATATACGGCAGAAACTGTACTGTATCTAGGACAACGTTTGTGGAGGGAGGTGATTTGTACCAGATCACGCTCAACCACCAGATTTTCTCCCAATTAAAGGTAACCACTTTATATTGGCTTTGTAAGCCCTTTGTGAGGGTCCTCATAAAATTAAAACAACATTTTAGTACACAGATCACATATTAAATATCATTCACTTATTCATACAGAAGACGTAATTGTAAAAGTTTTTATTTGGTGTCCATAGACATAGTATTTGTATTAACTTATTAACTATAATAACAGTTAAATTTAGTTTTTAAAAAAATATTCATTGAAATTTACAACTCTATTATGATGATAAATAAAGTAAATATTATCAATGATATATAATGGAATGAATTAAGTCAAATAGAGAAATACTAATCACAAGTACTTCACTACCAGATTTATGTTTGAAAGCCACGAGGCCATCTTTTTTTCTGACACCTTGGAGGATTATTAAGAATCGAACAAGGGTTAATAGGTTTCGTCCTAATCTAGCATCGTTGTACCCACGAACACGCACAAACAAACACACACGCACACACACACACACACACACACACACACACACACACACACACATATATCTATATATATTTATATATGTATATAGTTTAGTGCAATTGGATCAGTTGTTGGTCTAGTATAAGTTGACAAGTTAATGAGTTAGACATTCAATATGTTAATGCTTGAGTATTAAACCGTAATAATTGAAAAAGGTACAACTTTTTGAAGGTACAATAAAAGTACTTTTTACATTATTTTACTAGCAAATACATTATAAATCATACTATAAATATTAAACGTACCTCATTAAGGCATGTCAAAGCAAAAATAATCGAAACATTTTCAGTACCTGAAACAGGAAAAAAACAACATTATTATCATAAAATTTGATAATAGTAAAAGAATTAACTGTTTGGAATGAAACAACATTTTGCCATGATACGAAACTAATGTCTCCAAATTAGTGTTTAAAAATAATGTATTTATTAAAATGCATAACTGCATTATAATCATATAATACTACAGTAAGTAAATAGAATGAATGATATTTAAAGGCAAGGGATAAAGGCGATTAGACCAACAAATACACGGGTAGTACTCAATTAATAATTAAGTCTCCTTTTCAGAAGCCTCGAAGCATAATCAGGATTTGCAGAGGCTAGGTTTTGGGTTCCAGTGATTTCGAATGGAAATAAAATTTCTTATGAAAGGACTTGTATTGGATTAGATGCAAATTAGCAAAAAAATGGGAGATTAAAGTTTTTATGAATGATTTTATTTCTAGCATGGTTAGGAGCTTTGAGGATTTTACGAAAGATTTTGAACTGTTAGAATTGGATACGAGAGGAATTCGGTGTTTAAGTGGAGCTCCAAAGCTTTCCTCTGTAAGTCAGAAGAGGTTGTGTACATGAGTCTGTTGTTATTAATTTAGAGCTTAGTGCGTTTGCCTAGTATTAAGTGTTAAAATAGTCTGAAACGACAAGAATTTGTCTAGTTTGAGAATTCCAAGTTAAACGTTTTTTTAAAAAGGGTAATGGAAGGCAGGAAGTCATTGGTTACCGAAGAAAAGCAATAACCTCTCATTAATATTAAATAACTTTAATTAAATCGGTAGCATTGATATTTAATTATTATTGTCAATCGTTTAATTAATATCTTTCGCATTTTCTGCAAAATAGTCCACTTAATAATCCCTTAAGAGCATTCTCTAAGCTTTTTTACTAATACTGGACTTCATAAAAAAAAAGCCTCAGTTTAGTTATTTATTTCAAAGAAGAAACATGACAGTGTCCTTAGAAATGCTCGTAATTTTAAGACATTACTGGAAAAAAAATTTCACAACCGCTGAAGCAGCTCGTGAAATTATTAAATATGGGGAAGGTACCCTTGACCAGTGCACTGCGTGGCGTTCGTTAGAAAAATTGGAGATATGACGTTGGAAAGGAAGAAGATCTTCAGGCGACCATTAATGGATATTGATAAGGTTCTGAAGGAAGCTGTTGAGTCCACAAGTGCTCGCGAACTAGCCAGGGCGTTTGGTGTGTCGAAGCATCGATCAAAGAAATAATAATACAAATATTTGCTTAAAAAAACGGTCATTTTTTTTTATACACCCCATTACTTGAAAACTTATGCAATTGTTGGTTTTCTCCCCAGGCAGCCATATTAATAATTGTGAATTCATGTTTGTTTTATCATATAATAATAATTGTCTTATCATACCATCTAAGGTTCGAACTGTTTACAAGAACAATCTGCTATTGCCACAACTATTACACATCTTCAGTAAATTGTGGTTTTGTTTGGTTTGTGTGATCAGCAGTTCTGACAATGGACATCATTCGATTCGTTGTCCGTTCTATATTTCGGTTATTTTTTTACGTTAACACTACCGTAAAACAGGGCTACTTTGGCCCAATTTTTTAAAAATTTTCAATCACCCTTAAATGTTTTTGGTAACTTTCCAATATCTAAGCTCTGGTAACCTTTATTACACAACTAGACTACCCTAAATTTAATTTCTAATGAGTTTAACAAAAAAAATTAAGTTTTTTTTTATTTTTTTTGATTTTTTACTTGGGCCAATGTTACCCTCATGTTTGGGTTACTTTGGCCCAATGATATTTTACCTACTTTAAAGCATTGTGGAATTAGGTTGGGTCAAAGAAAGACTAGGATTAATAAGAAAATTCATTTATAAGACAGAAAAATACATTTAAAATTCATTTAAACATTCTTGTTTATAAAAAGGTACAAAAAACTAACAATTTAAAAAATAGACATTTATCTTATGTCTCACTAATTGCTGACAAGGAAGAGTCCTCTTTTCATCCAGTTTTGGAGCCCATTCTTAAACAAAGTTTCCTTTACTGCTGGCCACTTCCAAAATTTGTTAGTGCGTCCCATGCACTCAACATCAGCACATTCACAGTTACCCCAGGAAACTCTAGCTCGTTCCATTGCACAACAACAAAATTCCCTTCTTTTAGATTTACCTTTAAATTTTCTTTAGGAGTACTTTCTGGAGGTGTATTGGTGTTTCTTCTGGAGATTCGTTACTATCTTGAGGATTATTGCCATTTTGGGAAGTAGGTGGTACAACTGAGTCAACCAATTCCTTTTCATCATCACTTGAAAAAACGAGGTCGCTGTGGCCTGAAGAAATGAGGCTGTAGTTGATGCTTATCTTCTTCTGTTGATGAGATGTTATGTTTTCTTGTAGTCTTCCTCTTCAGGAATTTACCATTTACTTTCTTTTTTCAATTCTCTCTGTTGTATTTTTTCAAGTTTTTGTTTTTTATTTTTTTCATGTCTCTTTCTCTTTTCTGTTGTTCTTTCTGATACTTTTGCATTTCTTGATATTGAATATCTTGGACTGCTCTTACCAGCAATTCTTACCAATTGTTCTGGGCTGAACAACCTCTTTTCTTTTTGGTTCCAAATAGTGAATGAAAGTTTTTCCAACCAGATCCAAATTAACAGACACATCCTTAGAAGGTAACCGTTTTAAATCTTCTTCTTTATTACTAGGATGTATTCCAGCCTTCTTAAATCCAGACTTAAAATTTCTTCGGCTCCGTCTTCCGCTTTCTCCTAGCTTCTTGGGATCTGTTTAGAGAGTCCCTTTCTGGTGAGTCTTCGACCCCCACCTTTAGTTAATTCTTCAGTCACCTTGACCATAAGCGGACCATAGGGGACACCCTTCTACTTGCGTGACCTACTTCTCGTAAACCAACATTGTTCTTTGTGCAAAACAAATTTACTTTCATGATGCCGCCCCCCCCCCCGGAAAGCATAGCAATAACTACAAAAATAAGTTTTCAAAAGCACGACTTACTTTGGCCCACAAAACAGGTGGGCCAAAGTAGGTCGTATTTTTGAGGTTACTAGAGCTGTTGTTATTTTATATTTTTTTACCAAAAACCTAAACCGTAATGACAAATACAACTATACCACTGCCTACCGTACTAAGCAAATTAGTTAATTAGGTACTTACCAAAGTTGTAACATACGTGGAACGGTTTTGAAAGTTGAAAGTTTGAGAGTAAATAAAACACGTGTTTTCACAAGGTTAAGAAATCCACAGGTCCTGATACTAGCAGACAATTATCGAACTATTTCGTGTACATCAGTGCCGACTTGGGGCTTCAGCCTAGCAGAAACTGCAGTAACTAGTTGAACAACTACTACTTGAAAGTATTTAGAGAACGTTTTATCTTTTCCTACATTTGGGCCAAAGAAGGACCCTAGGGCCAAAGTAGCCCGGTATTACGGTACTTTAAAATTGCTTCGATAGTTGGAGACAATTAAAAAAAAACGATTGATAATATAATCGGAGGATAGAGTTTGGTGTTGCAGCTACATATCTATCATTTTCATCTAAAATTAAATTAGACCACTGGATAGCTAAAGTATCAAAGCATTAATTACGATAAGTGAGGACTGTGAAGTATCTCACGCTATGGAGGGGTGAGCGCCGCAATTTTGAGGTCATTTTGCTGCGTATCGAGATTTCCTGTCAGTACAACTTTTGACTTTTAGAAGTTGCGAAGTTCGTTTAGGTTAGATCATCAACTGTCGTCAAAATTTATCTATTGTATTTAAAACATTAGTGTAAAATAGTAGCAGTGGTCATAATAAGGTGTTAAAATAAAAAAAGTATTATCAAAAGTTCATAATGTTGGCCTATACGCGTCGAAATGCCAAATCCAAATACAAAGATCATATTGGTATTGGTTGGAAAGGGGCTTCTCAAGAGCGATCGAATGGCATCAATAAAACATTATATGACCGAGTCAAACAGACCTATAATTAATAAAGTTATATTTTAACATAGTAATTTTTTGCTTACTTAATCTTTTCCTGAATAAATTAATATAATTATTTTTTATAAAAAAAAGTTATTCGTTAAATAAACACATTCACGTACAACACACGGTTGTGCCCATAACACAGCCACGCCCTATTTTTTCCCTTCGAGGTTACGGTTATTACTACGTATTGGTCTTAACCATCTGCCTCTAGGGAAATTTCTATTTGGAAGTAGTTCCCTCCCTGGGAACATTGGCCCTACTCCGGGAGCTCCGTTACACCCTACGTGGGCGGCCTCCCAACCGTCGGCCCTCAAAGGCCACTTCGTCCACTTTGTAATCCCCGGGTAGGCTTAACCTAGTTACCACCGTCACTCCCCAGTCAGTCTTACTTCTTGCGAACCCCCAATAAAATTTACTTTATGGATCGGGTATCCGGGGTTAGGGCCCTTTTACTAAAGAGAATTTCATATGATCCATTTCAGTGAGAGAAATACATAGAGGTAGCGATAGATAGTTAGATATATAGAGAGATAGAAAGAATTGAAGATAGAGGGAGAGAAAGAAAAATCTCTACACGATTCAATAAATGTTGGCCACACGACTTCTAGATAAGTTTATTTTGATGTATCTTTTTGAATTTCATCAAGTTATCTCATTATTGTCACGTATAAATTCTTTGCCTATCTTGTTTTCAGCCCTGATAATTGCCAAAAAATTATCCTCAAACGTTGACACATTTTTTTTCCGTATTGGCCTTCTAAGGACCACTTAATTTCAACTGTCTTTTATGTTTGATATTCCCTCATTCGTCGCAGATGCTGCTCCCTTTCTTCCGTCCATTTCTTTCACACTTCAGATTTGTTTTTTTCTTGAAAACCCACGTGAGTATCCAGTTTCATCCTGAGACGGTTTTAGAACATCCTCGTTGGTAAGCTTCATCTCCCTTAAATCCTTTTCTACCTCTTCGGACCAGGCCGGTTTGGTCTTAATTCATAATATATAATTCATAATATATAAAAATAACAATATCTAATATGATTCAACAATTAAATAAACTGCTGTTCCTAAAAAATGGATTACTTACTCATTGATCATTGCAATTGCAATACAAACATTTTATGCTGTTTTGCGAGGCAACTGATTAATGAAAAACTGATTCATTCTTTGGAACTTGTAAGTACACCCTATCTATTACAACTTACACAGGTCATTTTACATCTATTTTAGTGTGCTATTTAATGTTTTTACTAAAAGCTCATTTGTTCATTGTCAGGGCATGAGTATGAGACTAACCTAATCTCGAAACGTCGCCTAAGAAGTTCAAGAAAGACTGAAACTCAAGAACTAAAATACAATATAATTTCCATAACAGTCAAGATAAGTAGAAACCAATATATATATATATATATATATATATATATATATATATATATATATATATATATACATTTCTTACAACTATCTCATCCGTCTTTATCTCGTGTCTATATAGATCAATGTAGGTTCATTTAATTCTGGTTCTTAATTTTAATATTACTCTGTCTGAGTAATTCATTTCTAGCTAGATCCGTGAATAGCTTTTCCTCTGACTCGTCTTTTCCCTAACTAAAATCTATGAAAGTTAATGAAAATAAGAGACTTAAAATAGTTATAATTACAAAATCATTGCTGTAAGTGATAAATTGAAGTTTTGTCATGTTACCAATATTATAAATGAGAAAGTTTGGAAGTTTGTCTCTCTTTCAAGCCAAAACTACTGAACGGATCTGGATGAAACTTTACAGTAATATAGTTTATACATCAGAATAACACATAGGCTATAGCAAGCTCGGATTTAGAGGGGGAGCGCACAGGGGCACGTGCCCCCCAGACTGTTTTTTAGGTACTGTGGAGAATCCATTATACTATATAATTAAACCCATATCTCATGATTATAGTTGTTAAAATAACAGGAAGAACATGACTTAAACTATTGTTTTGATATCCTACTAATATTATCAATGCGAAAGTTTGTATTTATGTTTGTTACTCATTCACGCAAAAACTACTGAACGGATATGGATGAAAATTATTGAGTAAAATAGGTTATACATCATAGGCTACAACAAGGACAGATTTATGTGGGGGCACGGGGGCATGTGCCCCTCGGTATAATACATAGTTAAAGGCAAATTTGGAACTTAGCATCATGAAATTTGTAGACAGATTCTTTGTACAGTTTAAGAAAGAAATTTGGATTATTCCACCCCAAGGGTTTTTCCTTTAATACAAAAGGGGTTCAAAGGTTGTATAGAATCCGTCAGTTTTGAAGTTAGACTTCTGAAATTTTGGATGTACGAGTAACTTATATTTTAAAAAAATAATTAAATTATGTTTTTAAATGATCTTTCACGAAACTTTATGTGGCAGACCAAAGTCCACGCGAGGGAAGCTGCGGATATAAGCTAGTAATGTGAGTTGTATATATATTCATATTATATATAATGTTGGACTAATCAACATTATATTCAAATAACTAGTAATTGATTTGATATATACACACAAACATAAATGTGTCTATAGGGGTAAGAGTAGCCACCAGGGAGTGAAGGGGAAGGAATAGTGTTGTTACTGTTACAGTGCATTGAGTTAAATTTAATTTTAACTGATAGAAAGACGAAGTAAATACATTGAATGCTTTTTCTTTGATTTTTCAGCTGAGGGAGTGTTTAGTTGAAAGTTATTGTAATAGTTTAAAATATGTAAATAAGAATGTATTGTAAATAAATCTTTGTTTTTTCAGAGCAACAATTCTGTCTTTAATTCATTTTATAAATACATAAAAACATTAAAAATATCATTATATATATATATATATATATATATATATATATATAAATTCTATGTTTTCTTTTCTTGAGTTTCAGTCCTTTTTTTTATTTATACTATTTCTCAGGTGACGTTAAGAGACCAGGCTTTGTCTCATAATCATCAATAATATATATATATATATATATATATATATATATGTGTGTGTGTGTGTGTGTGTGTGTGTGTGTGTGTGTGTGTGTGTTTATATACTTACATTTATAAAACTTATTTTATTTGTGCTAAAGTTTTAGTCTAATTTTTAGAAACAGAATAACAATATCAACAGTGCAGTAAGAAAGAAAGTATTGCAGTTTTATTTAATAGGTAGAATCGATAGTAATGAAAGTTATGAAATTCAATCAACAAAAGGTTAAATTATAAAATAATTGATAAGAAATTTAAAAAATAAGATTGAAATGAAATTTATGATCTTATTATTTATGATCGTAAAACACAGTAAAAAGTACATGAGAAATAATTATACTGCCAATCTCATTGTTTAAAGTAAAAATGAGGCTGAAATTATTATTATAGGATTAATTATTATAGGGATCTTTAACATCGCACAGGCTCGGAACCCCATTTAACGAAGGACGGCCAAGGATTTTTTACTCCAATTAACACTCATAGGGCGACGAATCCGCGATCATGCGATAGACATGTAGTCGTTATAGAACTAATTCACAATTAAAAATAATATTAGATGATATATTACAAGTCGATAAAAACAACATTGAGGTTCACAGAGTGAAGGAAGAAAGGTAGAACATACCAGAGGTACTAAACAAAGACTATAGAAACAGGATCTAGAAAAATAGTTCTTAGTGTTACCGACTTATTAATTAATTATTAGAACAATTTTTAGAACTAGTCATTTATAAATAAATAAGTATTGTTATCAACTATCTTATATCAAACAATTTTAAGGAGTATAGAAGATAAAATAAATTAAAATATGTAGAAGAATAAAAAGAAAAAAAGAAAAAAAAATCCTCCATAATCAGGAGTTGTAAATGTGGCAATGCCGGAAGAAAATAATAAAAGTTGGATATAACTTTTGAGGACTCGCCCTCCCCCGCATTATTTGAGGGCGCTCAGGTTTTTTCTCCCTTTCCAATCTTAATGTATTCATTATAGTAAAAGAAAAGCGGGCTAATTCAAATATTATTCTCTAAATTTTATCAAGAAGAACTTTTAAATGCAAATTAAAAATTAAATATCTTAGAAAACATTTTAAGTAAACAAGATTTATTTGATAGGTAAAAGATTAGTGATCAGTTATCACACTCGGAATAAAGAAATATTATACTTTAACTAACGTGGCAATCGTGCAAGGTACAAAATGTCAGTGCTAATTTTGAGACAATTAAAGGAAATTCATTTGCTAAAGGAAATATGAATTAAAATAATTATAATCGGCTAGATTCAATAACATTTTCTCTAGTTAATATAACATATTAGTCTTTAGTTAGGCAGTTTATCTTTTACTGGAACAGACTGTTTTGATATCAATAATTCGGGTGAAATCAATAGAAATATTCGTCCAAACCATTAAAAAATGTATATAGTTCGGTTGGCAAATAGAGGAGAATTCAAGTGAGTAAAATAAAACCTTTTCCAGTCTTATATTTTTTCTTTATTTAAAAATCAAAAAGTTGTTAATGATGACCATAGAGTACATTGTAACTCTAAGTTTTATAAGAAATATTTTAAAATAATTGACAATCAACTAAAAAGGTTGAAAATGTACAAATTTTATAAAAACATTTTAGAGAATAGTTTTAAATTAAATAACGTTAAAGGACTTATAAGAAATGTAAATTGAGAATGACATGTAAATGTTGAAACGTTTTTAAATAAAGAAAAAATATATGACTGGAAAAAGGTTTTATTTTACTCACTTGAATGATTGGCTAAGAAAGATGTACTCCAGTAACAAAAACAAGATAATTAAAATAGAGGAGAATATGATTTAGATCATATATTACTAAGTGTATATGTAAATATAGTTTTGTATGAAATTTCAATTTCAAAAATAAAATAAACTAATAGCAAAACAGCCTCAAAGCAGTTCATATGTTCCAATAAAGTAAACGCTTAATTAATCGTAAATCATAGTCTTTAAATCTGTCCTTTATGTATGTATATTTCCTTTTTCTTATGTATAATGAAATGAAGGATTTGACAGGCCGTATTGTGCATTATTAGATAGAAGAATTTCCCAGAGCACCCTGGGAACGCAAGGCTTCGAAAAAGCCCCTTTTATTGGAAATCATGTGCGAACGTTTATCGGCGCATGAATTCAAATATATAAAGGCTGTACAGATTTTTTTTTATTATAGTTGTTAAAGGCGGATTTCATTTTTTTTTAAATAGAATTTACGACGTTTATTTAAAAAATCGTTCTTATTACTAATCGCGAAATCTAGGTGAGTCGGGTAGCTGAGTGTGTAGAGTGCTGAAGATACCGCGTTCAAATCCTGCTGTGGCATTTAAATAATTTAATATGTTAACAGCCACGGATGGATCCTGTGGGAGTTGCAGACCCTGTGCTGCAGAGCTCCTAAAATCTATAAAGTGGGTATCCAAAATTTAAAGAAGAAACTGGCGTTTGAGCGTTGTTGTGTCTTTTACTCTCTACACGCGGAACACATCACAATGAACAAAAATAAAATAGTAATAATTTAAATAACGATTTACTAGTGGATAACTCCATAAGGATATATTCCCAAGTAAACCAAAAAAAGTCTCTCATGTGGACACTAGGAGCTGATCAAAAATAACACACTGGAACAGTTTCATTTTATTTATAGAAAAAATTGTCTGAGCAACACCAATATTGAATACATTAAAATAAATAGTTCTGGGGGACTTTAATATCGCCAAGTGGAGTTGCACAAGTAGATCACGTTCTGGTATCCAGTAGGCATTTTAATTTCGTTTACGATGTATTTCACGATTCAGAGAACCAGGAATCAATTCTGATCATTTCCTATTAGTCGCTAAGATCACTCATTCTTCTAAAAGAATTCTTGATACAAGGACTAAACAGCAGATCACATGGGTAAGAGAAAAGTTGAAAGAGGAGGAAATAGGGTATGCTTTCTAGTGTGACATTGAAGAAGGTTTAGGAAACATTCCACCTGTAATTGGAGGAAGAGACGTGGTTGAGGAATGGAATCATCTAAGAGGGATTCATCGGATTAACATTGCGGAATCCATGTAGTTAAAAAGCTAAAGAATATATGGTTTGACAAAGAGTGTGAAGAGGCAGCTGGAGTGCGAAATGAAAAGAAGAAAAATTTTCTAACCAGAGATACGAGGCAGAACCGAAAGGAGTACCAGGATCCCAGGTCTAGTGTAAAAAAAGTTGTGAGGGAAAAGAAAAGACATGCACTATAAGATGACCTGCGCAAGATGGAATAGTACAGCAAAGGCAATGAGGCCAGAAAGTTTTTTGGTTAAGTGAAAAGAAGGCAGGCTTTATAAATAACGGCCCAATAATAAAGCGTTTTGATCGAAAGATGGTTTTCTCGGATCAGGAGGTGCTTGATAGGTTTGGAGCAGCACTTTAAAGAATTGCTAAATCCTGAGGAAGATGAGGAGTATCCTGAAGAGGAATTCCGAGATGAGGAGAATGACCATGAAGTGAGCCCACCAGATTTAGAAGAGGTCAGCCTAATTATAAAGGGTCTCAGGAATAACAAGGCTTCAGGTTCTGATGGCATACCGACGGAGTTTTTTTAACGGAGTTGAGATTTGCGGGCCGGCGCTGGCTGAGGAGCTGACTCATTGAGTTGTCAATATTCAGTAGGCCGAGCGAATTTCGGATAGCTGGAAGGAGTCTGTCATCATACCTATATTTAGGAAGAAAGGTGCTTCCACATACTGTAACACTTAAAGGCTTGCTGCACACTGCATATAAAGTATTTTCTGGCATACACCGTTGCATAACCGTTTAGCTGATTTTGTAGAACCTCTGGTGGGCGACTACCTGGGCGGCTTCAGGAAAAACAGTTCAACTATTGATCAGATTTTTTCCTTAAGACAGATAATGGAAAAAACAAAAAAATCAATAAGATTGTATGGATCCTTTTCATAGATTTTAAAGCGACGTATGATTCCATTATCAGAATGGAGCTTTACCTGGTAATGAAAGAAATAGGTATACCACCGAAGCTGACACGGCTTATAGCATGCACTATGAGAGAGAGCGTAAGTAGAGTGAAAATAAACGGAAAGTTGGGCGAACCTTTTGCAGGGAGGTCAGGATTTAGGCAGGGCGACCGCCTCTCACCTCTTCTGTTCAATATCGCTCTCCAAGTTATGGTTAGAAGAGCCGAAATCAATCAGTCAGGTTCATTTTTTAGCAAGATGAATCAAGTGTATTAACAAACACTGATGATGTGGCTCTAATTGGCTTACCCTCAAGGCTATAAAGGAAGCATGTGAAGGAGTGAATAGAGAAGCAGGTAGAATGGGACTCGAATGGGATATAAACGAAGGAAAATATAAAATAATGGTTCTCAAAAAGAGGACACCTCTAAACCCACCAAAGCACTATGTTGTGGGGATCTATACTTTCCAGTGCGTGTCTAGTTTTAAATTCCTTGGCTCCATTTTAAATAATCGGACTGACGAAGGGGATGAAATTCAAACCCGTATATTAGGAGCTAATAAAGCATATTTTTCTGTAAGCTATTTCCTCCGCAGTAAAATGTTAAGTCGGGGTACCAAAATGATCATGTACAAGACCATCATTCGAGCTTTGCTGACCTACACTTGTGCAGCCTGGACCCTAGGCAAAAGCCTGGGTGAAAAGATTAATTAAAATTAAAATATTAACTAATATTAGGCACCTGTATTAATAATGGCCGGTTTTCATAGATTTTATATTATTTATTTAATTAACAAATAAATGAATATACATGTAGGCAGGAATACGGACTCTCACCTTTACTGTTCAACATAGCCCTTGAAAAAGGAATGGCGTGGTGCACTTCGGAATGGAACATAAAATTCTTGCCTACGCCGATGATATAGCACTGCTCGATAGTAATGAAAGGAACGTTGATATAGTTAAAGGGGAGCTGCAGGTGGCTTTCTCAGAATAACAGATCAACTGCAGGTGTCCTTCTTAGAAACTAGCTAAGGCATATTCAATCTTATTTAAACCCCTCCTAATTAAAATGAAGGAGCTCTCATTTAGATTTAGTTAGAAGTAGGCTGTTACTCTGTCAGTCTATGTACCGTTATCAGTTTTGTTTGTTCTTTTCAATAAAGCTTCCTTTTTAAAAAGGCGTATCTGATTCACCGACATTTATCTATATACTCGCTAAGACGCTGATGAGGGAAGCAGACCAAATCGGCTTATAGGTAGATGAGGAAAAATCATAATACATGATATTAAATCATTAAGTCCACCTCAGAAATAATACCTGCGTAGATCACAAATCCTCCCCTATCATCAGTATAACATCAGTATCATTAGTTAACTTCAAATACCTTGGCTCCACAATAACCTCAACGAATGACCAATTAACTGAGATAGACCAGCGTATAACAAGCACAAATAGATCTTTGTTCTTTCAAGGGTATTGACATCCCGTAGCATCTCTAGAAATTTAAAATTAAGGGTGCATAATGCTATAATAAAGCCGATTCTGATATGCGGCTGTGAGACATTGGCTCTCACCGGCACTCTTGAAAGCAGAATTGAGAGAAGTGAAAGGAAAATGCTTCGCACGATAACGGGAGCGGTACGGGGTGAGAGTCTAAATTCTTGGAGGAGAAGGACCAATACGCATTTGCTCACGGAAATTGGTCAGTTGATATCTCAGGATATGAAAGCAAGAAGGTTAAGATGAATGGGCCATGTAGCTCGAAGTAATCCGTCAGGACGTCTCTGCACAACTATATATGCCACAATAGTTGGCAAGAGACCGCGTGGAAGGCCAAAAACAAGATGGATGGGCAGAGTCAACAAAGATGCTGCGGATCACGATATTGACTAGATGAATCATGATGAAATCAGCAGCGGAGGATAGACAGATGCGGCGAAGGCTGGTAATAGCGGCCAAAGATCTACAAGGTCTGTAGAATCAACTAAAAAATATATCTATATAATTCAGTCTTTTATTTTTTTTAATTGTATTAGCTCAATTTGTAGGTGTGCCGTTTGTAGTATACTGTGCCCGTAAGACCGTCCGGTAATGCGGGCATAGTATTCTCGTCAAGTGGTTACATTGATTATATTGGGAAATTATTTAATTTCTCAAAGTGGTTGAAACGGTTATTGTTAATTTTATATAACCGTATTAAAAAATTTATATGAAATTATAAAATTAACGATACCTAACTGATATAAAAAGTGTATATATATATATATTCTGTAAAATTCATTCTCAGATAAATGGAAGCAGAAATGTCGTTAGTTAACCTATAATGTATATACGTATATAAGTAAGTATATCAGCTATATATACAAAAAAATCAGACAGACTATTTATAAAATAAATCGATAAGTGAAAGAATTTCCGACTGTGACTTTGGAAATATCGTCCCAGAAAACTTAAAATGATAGTCATCTTAAGGATTTAGTACACATCTGTAATAGGTTAGGTCGGGGCAAGTGTGCGCACTTAAATTTTGATCCTCCTAACAAATAGGTTAAATGATATTTAGTTGAACAGAAACTAATAGAAAATAATTTTCCAGTAGTTGATAAGGAACTGGAGTTTTAGTTATGTTATTATCTTCAATAGAACATTTTAAGAAAAAATATATTAAAAAAAAAATCAATATGCGTACTATTTCCCCAACAAAGGAGAAGAGTCATCACATTACAGGTTAAAAATTCGCACACAGTGAAATAAAAGTTAGCAGTATATATTAAACAAGATTTTATTAGTACGATTATATACTATGTGTTACGAAAAAGTTTAATTTTTTTTTCAAAGTTAGTATCAGTTGTTTTAGCAGTAATTACTTATTAAATTCACCCTATCCTCATAATTTCAACAAACTTCAAGCTACCATTCTTGACATTAACTGCATTGAATCCTCTTTCTACTGCAAGTCCTCTTCCGGCGGTTCACTGAAGTTCTATTCACACATTTTGTATGTTGGAAAAAACATTTCATCTCAAGCAAGTACAATAAAAACTATTAACATTTTTATTTTGTATGAGTAGCCTCAGAGATTCATGACTGCTTGGAGGCTTTTCTCTACGACATTAGAGTGTCCAGTATCTGTTGAACGGTCTCGGGCATCTCCTCATCTTTAGATCAGTCTTCATTTTATTTACTTATTGTATTGTAATAATACTGTTTTAAATTTTAATAAATAAATATTTTAGATGTTAAATTAGCCACAGAGCGATTGGTCCACATTATATTTTTATTAATGTATTATATATTGCACAGTGATTATCTACCGTTATTTGATTCAACCTAAACTTTTAAATATATCTATGTTTTCGATATCGATACTAAAAATTATTTCTGGTTATCGAATGAAAATTCAATACCTCTGACATACTTCAGCGATATAACAAGTATCGGGAAATAAAGGGGAATGGGGATAAAGTACTGTTTTATCGGGATGAAAAGAGGGGAGTTAGATAAATCGATGGAAGTCGGAGGCGGTTAGTATTGACTGGGTAAATGAAGTGACTAAGAGGACAGGCCACTTTCTGTTTTTATAGGCCGAGTGCTCCTTGGGAAGCTGGGACAATGCCTCCATGTGGCTCTATCCGCTCCAAGAACAGCTACTCCTGAGGGATTTAGCAAAAACATTAAGTTTTCTTTAGTCTATCGAAAATATTATTTCAGACCGTCTTAGTGAATAGCGATTGAATCATTTTTCTTATCGAATTTCGTTATTTAAGATCAGGGGTCCGCCTTGAACATTGTTCCACCCCGCGACATAAATCAAACTTTAACAAAATATATATATTTCATAATGACAAAAATAGTGAAAACTAATTTATTGAATATTAGATTGTTTGTGCATCAACATATTCTGTATCTTTATTGAAGGATTTGTCAAGGAACTTCTACTCTTTTTATTCTGAGGCTAAGTAAATTTCTTTGACTCAGTTATACTCTTGGTGGGTGATTAGCCCAGTGCTAGAGGCCCAGTATCCTCAGGACAACTGAAGGTCGATATCCCATTTACAATTATTAATTATTTAAAAAGTTTACAATGTGTGTGTGACGCTAAAACTCAGAAATGAGTCCGGGTACGACAATGGAGTTTAAACATATAATGTTTCATAGCTAAGACCTTTGCATTTTGTAGTGATTTAGAAAATTTTGCCCATTTTTAATTGTACGTACTATTACTATTTACTTCAACACCATGAAAAGATTATCTTTATGCTATAATTCGATGTGAATTATTTCTAAAAACGGAGCTAGGAAGTGACATTTATATTGTGGGAAAATACGAGTTTTTCTTCCACCTGGAATCCTTAGAAATAGACTTGAAATTTGGAAAGATGAGATTTTGAGGAGGATTTGTGTCAGAGAAATGGTAGACCCTTCTGAGTAGGGATTTCCTGGGAGTGGCTAATAATCTCAGACTTCCAAAATGTATTTCTCCCACCAACGGCTTTCGGAAAGCCACTATCTTGCCATTTTCATCTCGCCCGCTCTTTTTACGGCACATTTCACGTCAGGCATTGCCTAAATGGTTTCATTCCGGCCTTGTCTCTATTCTATATAGTGAGAATTTATAAGGATCCAGGAATAGATTGGACTTCAATAGAAAAATTATTCCTTATTAATTCTTCTTATTTACGGAAAGTTAACGTCATAAATGGAATAGGAGATATATCATATATAGAATCCGTAATGTAGTTTATCTAAATAATAAATATATTTTGTGCACTATTACGATGGTATAGTTCAATAACTTAGAGTTATGTTACACGATCGAGTAAGGGATAGAAATTTGGATATTTATATTTAAAGTTCACCATTCTAGGGCGAAATGAAGAGAGAATTGTGGATTTAATGCTATGATTAATAGTACGATTAATCAGGCGAAGGTGCAGTGAGGACCCTAAACTTTGACTTTCCAGGGATGATGATTATGATAGATTTTTAAAGAGCGCCTGACACGGAACAAGCTAGGGATCGTCATTTAAGTCCTTTCCCCAGAACGGAATAGCTATTTTTTTACTTTCTTAGGAGACCTGCCGGGCTACGAACCCGTGATCATGGGCACTGCAGGTTGTTATTTCACTATTTTACAAAAGTTTCATTACTTAAAATGCTTATCAAATATTTTTTTCTTAGTAAAGCAGGCTCCATTTCTGGATGTATTTCTTGAAACTAGACCGTTCCATAACTGAAACCATAATACAAAACCTTTCCTTATTTTAACCAAATTCAAACGGAACCATTTTAAGCAATAGCTCAATCATTCAGGTAAAAGACACTGGAAATCCTGTACAATTTTGCGTTTTCTGCTCCATTAATGTTTCTAGCAACTATATACACTATAAAACAAAGTCTTCGGCCGCGTCTGTCTGTCAGTTCGCGGTAAACTCAATAACTACTGCACGGACTTTCATGACGTTTTCACCCATAGATAGAGCGATTTACGAGATAGGTTTTAGTATATAATTCGTCAAGGTTTTGTGTAAATTGGTTGGAATATGACGATAATTTTTGTCAGTGTAGGAAAAAGTGTAGCCTCCAGGGAGGTTTCATCGGTTCACTAATCCATTTGACATATAACGAAACAATGCATAGCGGTATATTCCTGTTTTATAGATCTACAAAAAAGGTCACAGATAGCATATATCTATCTTTTAAGGATAGCTTACTATACCTATTTTATCTTCTAAATAATTGATAACGTACAAAGTGGTATTTGGAAAGCTATTTAGACGTGTACAGTATTAATCCTTATCAATTATAGTCTTTTGTTACCTTAAGCATTTCATGTGCATTTTGAGAATATTTTTTACCATATAACTTAAATGAGTATCTTCTGGCTTACCGCCAAAAATTAAAGCCCATGAAAATAAATTCGAATATAAAGAAATATTTTTTTTTGGTTTTATGTTTATAAAATCTACATATAAAATACATTAGACAGACAAAACATGTAGTCATAATATGCCTTACTACCAGTGCAATGCCGGGTCGTTAGTTAGTAATTAAATCAAAAAGTGACTCCTGTTATTACGTAAACCATTATTTTAGGAACGTTTGGTATGGATTTTTCCATTTATGTCTTAAAACACTTTTTGTTTTATTTTTTTACCATTATAGATATAACCTTCCAATTACTATATATATCATAACTCGATTCCAAAATAAATAATCATATAATGCAATAATTTTTGTCACAGGTGTAACAGTTACGTGATTTAATGTTATAATCGAATCATAGTTCAGGAGCACAGGTTGGTTAGATGAGGTTCTTGAGCTGTAACTCCCTTCCAAGGAACTGCGAGAACAATAAGTCACTACGTGGTGAGAGATTAATCCGGCGTTGATATAGTGAGCTCTGCAGCCTGGCAACATTTCACCACCGGGGCCCGAATGAGTACGCCAACTTCTCGACCTATTAACCCATTCATATATGTCTCTATTGACTTCATCTACTGCTTACAGTATCAAGTTACACTTCGTCAAAGGCCAGTCGATGTTTTACTTTAGCGAAGGGAATGATTTAGTTAGGAGTACCTCGCATTGTGCCGACTGCTTCTGTTCCCAACTCGATGCATAATTTTGCACTTAAAGGCCGCTTCTATAGATTAAGTTTGATAAAAGGCCATTCGGTCAGAGCCGGGGACTTGTATAGGCGGTAATTTATTAATCAACTTACGATGCTAAGTTCAGGCCTTCAAAGGAAGGCTAGAATTACAAATGGTATTCGGGAAGTAGACTCCCTAACTTAATGTTAATTGTTTATAACAATTACAAGCTTTCACGGCGACTATTACCATTACAGTGATACGTAGCTGACTTAAACTTATATTCGCCCTTTGCTAGTTCATTGACACGAATGATTAATTTACAACATGTCGAATCTCTCGTTAATATTTGGATTGAAATATAAACAATATAAAAAAAAAATCTTTTCCGCTATAACTCCTGAAGGGTCTGGGGTTCAGTACATGGTAGAAACTGTAATATTTCTTGGAAACGGTTGTGCAGGAAAGTGATTTGTCCTTGATTACCCTCCACCGCCAGTTTTTCGCCTAATTTGGGTACACACTTTATACTGGCTGGGTGAGCCCCAGCATAGTCTTAGACTCATAGGAAATTACATCTCCTGCTGTTAAGAGATTACATAAAAGTCTTGTCACAAGCAGTATTTGAAACCGGGACCTTCGTCTTGGTATCTCTAAATTCATGGCGCTCTACCACTGAGCCACTTCACTGCCCGAAATATAGTGAATATTTCGTTTAAAACTTTCAAAGATATTTATACCATTTTAAACATATTTTTTGCCGAATAGCAGTGACACAAGATCAACTCATTATTACTAATATAGTCGAGAAACGAAGTACTTGTTACAAACAATGAATGAAATTAGAAAGACGAACTATTCAGCCAACATTGTACAACTCACATACACGAAAAGCACATAATTCATTGTATACATTCAGTAAATCAGAGCTAAAAGTCGAGCCACACTCTCTTGTATATTAAATCCATAATTATTTTTAGGAGAATCGGCAGGATAATTGTATTATAATGGAGGAGGATTCTTTAGATAAAGCAAGGCTCCTAAAATATGGAAGAAGGCCATACTAACTGAGTTTTGCAACCAGGACGAGGCTAAAACAACATACATGGAGAGGAAGAGAAGCGAGATCATAAGGCCTGGCCCAGTAAAGATAGGATACAGTTAATTCGTTGGATGTGAGTCCTTCGGATATCTCTGTGGAACGGTGTCAAGAAACAATGCCGTAAGAAGTTAAGTCAAGGATTACAACAGGCAACGGAAGAACAAATGATTGGCTTATTTCTAAGCTCTGGCATTACTTCGTTAGTCCAGTCCAAATTATAATATTCTGGATAAATTAACTTAATTCACTTCCTTCTCATTTTAGTAAACATACACACAATTCTTCAACGCATCTTATTATAATTTGGCTCGGTCAGAGGATTCGAAATCTCCTCTTCAGCCGGCAGTTCCATGGATAAGTGAATGGAAAAATCGTCATTGATGTCAATCTCAACTTCTTCCGAGAGATCTTTTCAAAGAAGCTGAAAGAAATGTCTCTTTCATTTTTCAAAAACATCCACCATAATTGTTTGAAGCGTATTATCTTCATTCAAGCATTAGTTTTCTTTTCCATTAACTGCTCTGAAGAATAACTTGTATTGCTTAATTCCCCCAAGGTGTTCAATTTTCTTAAATATCCCTTCTCTCATTGTTTTTTCTAATACAGGTGGAGATGTTTTTTAATTCGCTTCTATCCCCAGCTGTAGTAAGCAATGTGGCACTTATCTTTTTTTCTACGACACCTTTACCAGACTATCGGAATTCCTTGATCATGGTGATGTATAAATGATACTCTTCGATTTGTTCTGAGAGGAATTTTAGTGCTCTAAGTCTGTAAAGAGTGAAGACATTACAATATCGTTAGTTAAAAAACATAAATTGTTAGCAGTTGTCGGATTGTTTCCATTATTGACTATTCGATTCCGAGGCTGTTAAAATTTTCCCTGGATATCTTCATTTTAGGGCAGTGGTGTTATCAGAACCGTCTATGTACCCTGTCCTGCTGGTGAGGTTACCACCTTTGTGCTTGAATACAGCCTCCCCCGCTTCTTAGAAAAGGTGGCCCTAGGGTGTGTAATGCATTTGAACGTGTGTACTACCTGCTGTATTTGTACATTATGTGTATTAATTGTTTTCCGAAAACTGTTCCCGTACCTAAAGGGTCTGTGGTTCATTGTGGGGCAGAGATCGGGCGACGGGTCATCAAATTCATTTGCCAGCATGTATACATCTGCTAAAAATAAACTATAAACTCTAACTTTGTTTATAAATAATTGAAGGAAATAAATTCGCATATATTATAAATTTCTAGAAACAAACACAAGAACCACATTTTGTTAAGGATGATAAATCATAATATGCATTTTTGTTTTATAATTGTAAGACAAAAGGCCGATGAGTACTTCACTTTATATGAATTTTACACAGTTTTTGCATGTAATGGACCCGTGACCCTCCGTGTGTTGTGGTAAAGTTTTTTTTTTATCTTTGAACTATTTATGTTCTTACAATCCTGATAAAATGCATTAACTATGCTTATTAGCTGGTGATTGATTCTAGGAGGCAGGTTTTAAATATTTCATGTAATAAGGGTATAAAATGTAAAAAAAAATCACTATATTGTTTTTATTTACATTTATATTAAAATTTACTAGTTTTAGCACTGATATCTGATGGACTTTCATAGTTTAAGGGGGGAAATATTGGATGCTGTGGAGAAAGTGAAAGCGGGATTTCTTTGCTAACTGGACACTTCTTTTTCAGAAAGAATAGAAGTTGTATTTTAGTCATAATGCCAGAATTACGTTACATAACTTTGTGATAAAAAATGTGAGAAGTAACATTGAAGTAATCTTGCTACAGCGAATACAAGAACTGCTCCAAGTTACTGAGGACTACTACAGACTATGGAACGGTCTCTTAATAGATAAGCAGTTATTATGTTAAGTATCCTCTATATTGATTTTACTTACTTACTTAATCTCTTCCTCTCTACCGCATTAAGCAGTGTGAGGAGCCCGCTTATAGAGCTTGATCCACATGTCTCGATCCTGAATCAACAATGTTCTCCTTCTTCAGTCCAGGCCTCTTCTGTCAAAGGCTTCCTTAACTCCGTTCTCCCAGGTTCTTATAGGCCTTCCCTGAGGTCATCTACCCTCCACTTTAGTCTAGTATGTGGCTTTAGCCAAACGATCATAAGCCATACGGAAGACATGTCCGAACCATCTCATCATATGTTCCTCAACGATGTCTGCTGCGGTCGTACGCCCAGATTGGTTCTTTTCGTCGCGTTCCTCCCCCTATCTCTTCTCATTTTCCCCTCAACTCTTCTTAGATATCTCATTTCCATTGCTTGGAGTTGACTTTTATGCTTGCTGGTGAGGATCCATGATTCACTTAAGTATGCCAGGATTGGGAGAAAGGTATTTAAAAATACCTTTTAAACACTTTTTTCTTGGTGCCTTTTGTAACTTCTCTTTTTCCAATAAAACCTTTCTTAAGAGAGTTAAAGCATTTTCCTGCACATTTTATTCTCTCTTGTACCTCTCTATCAATCCAACCATATTCATTTAGATGGGCGCCAAGATATTTAAAGTTTGCGACTTGTTCCACAGGACACCGTCTAAGCGGACTATTCTGTCTCCTCGCTCTGCTCTCCTTCCTATTCTCATTATTTTGGTTTTATCAACATTTATCTTCATGTTATTTTTCCTAGTTCCTCCTGAAGGACTCGGAGGTTGAACTGTAGGTTACTACATTTATTGCCGAATACTAACATCGGCGAAAGCGAGCAGGGTGAAGAATGTGGGTCTTAAGTTTCTATAACCCAGATGGTAAGGCCTCATTTCCCGTTGTGCTCTTCTAAAAGTAGAATCCAATACTATGATGTAAAGCAATGGGCTGAGACTATTGATTTTAATGAAATCCAAAGATATATTTGTACTTGCACTATTAAATTTACAAGCAAATACTGCTTCTGAGGAACGTATACAAATATTAGTCCAGTAAATTTGGACTTACTATATTATAAATTATAAGTTATATTATAAATTATAAGTTTTTGGTACAAAATCAATATGACCTACAAAATATAACTTTACATGTTAATATGTTAAGAACTCCAACAGTCGCTAAATACATACATCCTCAATTTACACAAAAATCAAGTCTGTTCGCATATATCTTGCACTTAGAGAAATTCATAGCTATTCATTTATTCGTTAGAACTGCATTTATTCGCCATACTAAAAATGGCATTATTAGGTTGCGAATTCTATCGGATAACTCAGATTGTTCAGATGTACAGAATTTCGCTTTTTATTTTCTTCTATAATGCATTTATCGTTTTTTCGACAAAAAATGAATTATACTGAAAAATATATTTACTTGGGACAGATTGCATCAGCTAAATTATTGATTTAGTTGACTATATATAGTAAATATTACGTCACTCGTTAAACGGAGTAATTCGAGAAATTCCATATTCCCTTTAATTTCATTATAAAATAAATTTGATAAGAAAAACAATAAGAGCGGTGATTGTAGAACGGAATTGGTTTATCGGGCAATTGTTTTATGCTTGATACAATAATAACTTTGTCTTATTGCCTCAACGGTTCAACGGTGGATCAATATAAGCATAATGGCCCTTTCAAGTAGTTGCCAGAGGACTAAGTTCAGTGTTTAAGTTGATTTCGATTCGGTCTTAGTGCGGAAGGCGGTTTGAATTACAGCGAAATGCTCCCATAATTCTTTAGTGCTAGTACATTGAGTTGTAACGTAAAGGTATGAGAGAAAAGAAGTATAAAGAGAATAGAGAGAGAGAGAGTGAGATCGAAGAAGAGGGGGCGGCACACAAATACCTTCATTTTTGCGCCCATTTCCTGAGGGTGTATAGGTAACGGGCCTCCAATCCCTCACAAATATCGCTGCCATAGCCTTCAATGCCCGGGCATTAGTTCCCTCAAAGCCAGCCTTCCAAGTCAACTCCAGTCTTGCTATTTTTCTTTTCTCAAGCTAACACTCCATCACAAATTATTTATTACTCTCGCACGATTTCCCAGTCTGTTTCCCATGTAACAAACCATGCTAAATTGAAAAAAAGCTACCAAGATATTGTTTTCAATTTATATTCATTCAATATTTAGTTAATTCACTTTAGGTAATTTTATTCACATAAAAATAACATTCAAGATCAGCTGTATATTTTGACTCCTTATAATATATTAGAAAAAAAACACCAGCACCACTATATAATTGAATGATGTGTATTTATTTATATATAAGTGCGTTTTATTATTATCATTGACGCTTCACCTGTCCAGTTTATATTTTTTAAAACAAGTTATCTTAGTTAATATTGATTGAATTTTTGTTTCATTATTTACTTTTTTTTTTGCTACTTGGACATAATAATACCCTATATAGAAACCTATATTGTTATTCTAAAGGGACTTGTCCCAGAATAAATAAAGACTTTATTATTATTAAGGACTCAGCTTCTTTCTTCAATAGCAGTAGAGGCAGAACGGCACTGGATATGTGTCCTTGATTCAAAAGATTCAATTACCTACCTTCATAAATAATTAAGGTCATTGGCCGACCTTGCACAGAATTTTCGTTTACAACATTTTGCCATTATTGTCAACCTCTTCCGTAATGTGCAGGACAACCATCTGAATGATAATTATCCTGATCAATGGATCGACCCCACCACATATTCACCGAGGTTGCAGATATATAAGGGAGCGGGTTAGGGAGGATATAGAGCGCTGAGTTTCTGTGATAAATTAAAAGAATGAATGAAATTATAGACAGTCCTTTTAAGCATGTTTTTGTGTTATAGCATACTTACTATTCAGATGTACTCTCAGGTATACTTGACTAAATAGTCTATCTTTCTAATTTTATTAATTTTTTAAAACATGAATTTCGTTCCTCATATTAATAATAATAAGAAGTTGATTTTGGGTCAGTGTAATTCTGCATAATTGACTTTTATAACGGTATATCTATCTTAGAGGTAGGGGGTGGCTCAGTCCGTAGTTGTGGTAGGATTTCTTAAATCTGTTTATAGCCACGGATGGAATCATTGAGATCTGTATACACTTCTGGGACAATATACATATATTCTGGGACTATAAAGTGGATACCTTTAATTTGGGAAAAATGGTGGTTGACAGTAATTTCTAGTATAACCATCTTCTTACTAACAACTCAGTCTCTACCATGTACTAAACCCTACACCTTTCTGGGGTTTTAGTGGGACATTTTTTCTTGTTTTTTATTCATGAATGAAGATATAGTTTTAATTTGTAATATGCTTATTTTAATATGCTTTATTATCGACCGAGGAGTATCGATTTTCTTGAGTGCATTTGACTTGGGGCAAATCGAAAATAGTTACCTACAGTCTAAGCTCTTGCTTCAGACATATCACAATGTTTGATGAATCCTAAAATAAAAAACATAAATAAAGATTATGTGCAATATGAATAATAAATCTAATTATTATTAGATTTAATTATTGATAGATTTTTATGTGCTGAATCCAAATCTGCTCGTAGTTTTTATGTATCACCCTTAGTTTCCAAGCAAAATGTATTTTATTATATAGTCTAATACCCATTTACAGTATATAGGGAAATCAATGAAACACTGTAGAATCGTAAAAATGGTTTGTATTTACAGTAAAATACTTGGAATAGTAATTTTATGTGATGATACAAGGTTCACTTGTCAACTGGAATTGGTTTATATTTTCTTTCCCTTTTTTCCTTGAAGCTTCTTGTGTAGCTTTTCCTGCGATGAATAGCTTGCTGAACTTCCCGGTGAAGTGACCAACAGTAATCCCCCATCATGTTGGTATTCCAGCGGCCCTGGTAACGTTTTTCCATCACTTTAACGTCCTGGTGAAAACGCTCACCTTGCTCCTCACTAACATCTCCTAAATTTTCCGGGAAGTAATCGAGGTGACTGCTCAAAAAGTGAACTTTCAGGCTCATCAAACATCCTAACTGTTCAAATTTTTTTAACATGTTAGCAACAATAGCCTTATATTCTGGGTCTTTTTCATTTCCCAAAAACTTGGTGACAACTTGCTTGAATGAAACCCATGCTTCCTTTTCATTTGAGGTCATTGTGGATTCAAAGTTAACGTCAAACATCATTTTTCTAATATCAGGCCCGGTAAAGACGCCTTCTTTCAGTTTAGCTTCTGAAAGGTGTGGAAACTTCTGACAGAGATATTTGAAACAAAGCCCATCTTTAGGCAAAGCCTTTACAAACTGTTTCATGAGACCTAACTTAATATGTAGTGGTGGTAGGAGCACGTTTTTTGGATCTACAAGGTTTTTGCGTAAAATGTTCTTCTCGCCAGGCTTTAAAGACTCCCTAGCAGGCCAGTTCTTTCTGCACCAATGTTGATTCCGAGCTCTACTGTCCCATTCACACAAGAAACATGGAAATTTGGTAAAACCCCCTTGCTGACCAAGGAGCATGCACGTAACTTTCAAATCACCACATATCATCCAACCGTGTGCAGAATAACCTATTTTATTTAACACTATTTCTAGATTTTCGTAACTCTCTTTCATATGTACAGAATGACCGACAGGTACAGAGGCATACATGTTACCGTTGTGTGCTAAAACTGCCTTCAAACTATTTTTGGATGAATCAATAAACAACCTCCAATCTTCTGTTTTGTATTCAATTCCAAACTCATTCATTAAACCATGAATGTCTGAGCAGTACACCAAATCACCCTCTTGTTCAAAATACTTCGAAAATTGTTGTTCTCTCTTCCTATACACATGAATGCTGGTTCCAGCCGCCAGCAAGTTCTTTTCTTTTAGCCTAGAGCCAAGCAGTTCAGCTTTTTCTTTTGTTAAGCCCAGATCCCTAACTAAGTCATTAAGCTCGACCTGAGTGAACAATTTAGGCTCTACATTTTCTGTAACACATTGGAATTCTTCATCGTGTTCATCTAACTCCGACTGTACATCAGAAAATACTTCTGTTTCAATAGAATTTAAGTCCTCTGGTGGTTCCGGGATTGGCAAATCTACACCGTGCCCTACTGGTCGGATGGCGGACGGAAGGTTAGGGTAGCTTATTACCTTCTTGTTCTTAGAGTTATGACCAGTAATATCTACACTGCAAAAGTAACAGTCATCGGAATGATTTTTTGGTTCCCTCCATATCATGGGAACAGCAAATTTAAAGTGTTTTTTCTCTTTTTTTGACCATTTCCTGAGGTCTTCAACACATACATAACATACCTTATGCGGTGCCCAAGGTTTATCCTGGTCTCCAAGTTTGGTTCCAAAGTATGCTAGATAAACCTTTTTCACAAAGTCTGTAATGTTTCTTTGGTGCTTTTTAATAACAAACTCACCACAAATATAACAAAAACTGTCAGCAGAGTTTTTACAGCCGCGATGAGACATTGCACTGAGCACATGTACAGGAAACGTAAAAGTGAGGTTATGTTGAAAATAAACAAAACATCAGCTGTTTAGCATGTGTTTCAGCAGTGCTGCCAACATCATCTTTGTTCATTAGACCTATTTTTTCATGTTATCTTAACTATGAAAAAGCTGTTAAATTCTAAAAATATTTCTTTATTTCATGAATTTAACTATAAAATGTGAATAAATTACAGTTGTAATTAGATGTAAAAATTCTGCGTAACTTCGTGTTTAAGTTAAATTATACCATGACCTTTGAATATTCAATAATGTTAAGTTGACAATACCATTACACATAATATCCCTTGTGGGTAGTTGAAGGGATTTTTTAAATTCTCTTTATTCTACTCTCTATGAAATTTATATTTTTTTTTTCAAAGAATAAATCTTTTTACTTTTTCAAATGCCATGAGCCGTTTTAACTTTTTTTGTATCGTATATGGTTTTTATTTAAGCGAGGAAAATTCCGGGCTGCCTAAATCTGCGAACATTGTGGATAGTTCAATTTACTTGCCACAAACATTGTTTTGATTACACGTGCCCAGAATGGGAGGTTGGTAGAAAGTTTAGTAAAAGTTTTGAAAAAGCTCAATCATATCAGGATTACGAATTTCAATCGGGCTAAATTTTTGTTGTTGTTAGAAGTATAACTACATACGAAGTTTTTTGTTTGTTTGTTTTATTGATTATGATTTAAAACGAGAATTCTAATGGTCAATAGGATTAAATTAAACATGGTTGAAATAAAATTTTGATTGTAATTAATATAGTTGTGAAATAGTGGACGAAATAGAGAGAAGGAAGACAGATTTAAGATTTGTTGATTATTTTTTTAGAAATGTTTATTCAGAAGATCTTTGATGCTAGGTTTTGTTTATTCATTTAGGCAACTCTATGCTGCTATAGCTAATCGGAATATGCTACAGAGAGAGTCCTAAATGTTTCTTATCCAGATTTAATTAGGAAAGGGATCTTCAACGAGTAACTAACATTTTACAGGTTCGGGACCCTCTTTTTCTTGTTTAAAAAATCCTAAGGCTAGCTGGCGGGATGCGATCCTGCTATCTTGGGCCTAGTGGATTGCTACGCTAATTACAAGACCAGTGGTAACCCCTTCATGCTGGATAATTATGATCATTTTCACTATATGTTATGAGTTCTCCTGTAAACATTTCTCAGGAATCATAAAACCTCCAAAAAATATGTTGACATTGAGTATAGCATTAACATTCACAAGCATCAATTCTTTGAAATTGATTAACTACTCGTATTTCTAGACGTATAGCTGGTGTTGTGTAATACAAAACGATATCAGCTATAAGAATATAATTCATGATAATATAATAATATAACTATAGTTTAACAATATGCTAAAAGAAGTGATACAACTAACTCATAAATAAATATATACAAAATTCAAGAAATGTGAAATTTTATCTCTGAAAATAGTTGTAGAAAATTATTTTTATGTATAATGATAGAGTAGTTCAAATTATCTGTATTTTAGCTTAATTATGATTTAATTTAAATGTTTATATAATTTCGTTCAACTGACTCTTTTCATTACTGTTTTATATTCCGTATTTTTGAATTGTATTTTAAAATGTTTAAATCCTTTTGAATCGGGGTTTCGCCAGATTCGATTTTGCGTTAAAATCCTCTAAGACAATCCTTTTGTAATGCTTTTTCAGAAAAAAATAAGAGGAGAAATTTTTTTTATCCGAAAACACACCGCTTTTTTACAACCTCGTGATGTTTTTCCCTTAATTTCTTTGTTTAAAGTTTTTGTTAAATGGAATAATGAAATTCAGCTGGATATATTATTATTATTATCACTGGCTCTACAACCCAGCACGGGTCCTGGCCGCATCAAGGCGTCGCCTCCACTCTTCTTTGTCCTGCGCCAAGGTCTTCCGAGCTCTGGATCCAATGATGCTGCCTGCATCACTCTCGACTTCATCTGACCATCTAATTCGTGGACGCCCACGTTTTCTTTTTCCATCAACGAATCCAAACAGAAGTCTTTTTAAGATAGCGTTGTCCTCCATTCTGGCCACATGACCAGCCCATCTCAATCTAGCTATTCTTATGTGCTTCACCATGTCAGGCTCCTGATACAGCTCTGCATTTTGTCTGAGTCTAAATTGATCGCCAACTCTTACAGCTCCAAACATTCTTCTTAATATTTTTCTTTCGAAGAGCAGCAAACTGTTGGCATCTGCCCTGGACAGAGGCCAGGTTTCCGATCCATAAGTCAAAACAGGCCTGATGATTGTTTTGTACAGCATGACCTTGGCTCTTCTTGATATCAGACGACTTCGTAAAATTTTCGCCATCCCAAAATAACATCTATTAGCGGCCAATATTCTTCTTTGAACTTCTGGGCTGGTTGAGCCATCTGCCTTGACCAAAGAACCGAGGTAGACAAAACTGTCGACACTTTCAAATGTGTAGGGACCAAACGTGATGGTGGGATCCGATTGTCTTGAAGAGTTAGCCACCATATACTTGGTCTTTACTTGGTTTACTTGAAGACCTATACGCCGTCTAGCATTCTCCAATGCAAGAAAAGCCTGTTGTAGATCTCTCGGTGTTCTCCCCACTTTGTCTATGTCATCTGCATAGGCCAGTATTTGGATGGACTTAGTCAGAATCGTACCAGTGACTTGTAACCCTGCGTCTCTTATGACCTTTTCTAGTGCAAAATTAAATAACAGGCACGAGAGTCCATCCCCTTGTCTCAGACCCCTAGTTGTCTTGAATTCTTCAGACAAGTCATTCTGGATCTTGACCTGGCTTCTCGACTCCCTCATCAGCAATTCCACGAGGCTTATCAATTGTCTGAGGACATTCATTTCTTCCATACTTTGAAACAGTTTTCCCCTGATGATACAGTCATAGGCTTTGCTGAAATCCACGAAAAGGTGGTGGGTCGTTATGTTGTACTCTCTAGTCCTTTCCATAAGAGTTCTCAGGGAGAATATTTGATCAATACAAGATCTACCATTAATAAATCCGCACTGGTACATTCCAATCTCTCTCTGGGCATGGGGAAGTAGTCTTTGGAATGCCACATTCGAAAGTACTTTGTAGGCAGAGCTCAGGAGTGTTATACCACGGTAGTTATCACAAAGCATCTGGTCTCCTTTCTTGTGAAGAGGGAGGATAAGGCCAATGCACCAGTCATGCGGGAGAGTTTTGCTTATCCATACACTGTGTAGCAGATCTCGAATTACCTTTATCATTTCATTTCCACCAGCCTTCAGAAGTTCAGCTGATATGCCATCACATCCGGGTGCTCGATTATTTCTAAGCTTCTGGATTGCAGCCTCAATTTCCTCATCATCTGGTGGGTCAAGAAGCTCACACTCTTTGTAATTTTGGATAGTGTCAGAGCCATAACTATCTTCTAGGGCAGGGTTCCGAACACTCCCCAGCAGACTACCGAAATGGTCGGACCATCTTTCCAGGATCCCTTCTTTATCTGTGATCAATTGACCGTCCTTACCTCTACAAGTATTGGATCTTGGATTAAATCCTTTTCGCTGGGCATTGATTGTCTTGTAGAAAGCTCTAGTATTAGCTTGCCTACTCAAGACCTCAATCTCTCTTATTCTTTCTTCTTCTTTCTCCCTCTTTTTTTCTCCTATGCAGGTTTTTCTCCTCCAATCTTAATACTCTGTAATCAGAAACAGCCTGGCGAGTCCTATGCACATTTATCATCTTCCTATAGGCCTTGTTTTTCCTGTCTGTAGCCTCTTGACATTCTTGATCAAACCATGTAGACCTCTGAGGCGGCCCCTCTAAGCCCAGTACTTCTTCAGCAATTTGTTTAATAGCATCCCTACACTGGCACCATATTTTATCAACACCATTCTCCTCATACCCACGTTCCAAAGCTACATCCAACCTTTGGGCAAACTGGAGTTTGTACTCTGGCTCCTGCAGCTTTCGAGTATTTATTCTCCTTGAGCGGCTACCTATGTTCGTTGCTAATTTTGGCATGGATACGTGCTACTACCAGGTAATGATCACTATCTAAATTTGCTCCTCTGTATGTTCTAACCGCCATAAGTATAGAACGCTGTCTTCTGCTGATAAGAACATGGTCAATCTGGTTCCTGAAGTTATTATCTGGAGAAACCCATGTTGCCTTGTAGATATCTTTCCTATTAAACATGGTACTCCCAACAACCATATTATGTGATGCTGCAAAATTGACCAACTTAGTTCCATTATCATTGGACATATTGTGCAGGCTATGTCTTCCAGCTAGGGGCCAAAGAACTGAATCTCTACCAATCTGTGCATTGAGGTTTCCCAAAACTATTTTTATATCGTGACGAGGACATTCATCGAAGGCACTTTCGAGGTTGCTATAGAAAGTTTCGATATTCTATATATATATATATATATATATATATATATATATATATATATATATATATATATATATATATATATATCGATATTCTATTAAGGTAATTATAGATGACTTTATTCGTAACGAAGTACGGAGCATTGAGGATTTTGGATTGTAAGGATTGGGTACGAGAGGAATTCGACGGCTTAGTGGAGTCCCAAAGCTCTACTCCGTAAGTCCAGATCATTGTAACGTATAAGAGTCTTTTGTAATTAATTGAGCGTTTAGATCGTTTGTCTAGTAAGTGTTGCGGTAGCTTCAAACGGCGAATAGTTTTTTGTCTTTTCAGTCTAGTATGAGGATTCCAAGTTAAACGTTTGTTGAGATGTAATCCTAAGTATCGGATTAGTTAGTGGGGTATTGCTAAAGGATTACTGGAGGAAAGGAAGTCATTGGTTTCCGACGATGGGTAACGGTTATTTGACTGGGTTTGTAGGAATTTAAAACTGTTGAGAAAGGGTTAAATACAACGCTTCAATAAATTAGATTGAAAAATACGTTACAACTTTGTGAACTGCCGGGTTACCATCTTAAAATCGTCTTTGAAAATTTCAACATTTTTACTAATTTAGTAAGTTAATCTATTTCAATTTAAAAATAATTTAATCATTATGCCGACGGAAATATCAAGAAGTAGAGAAGAAACAAATTTAATAAATACTCTTTAAGTCCAAGTAGGTCTTATAATAGTCATGTGAGCCTTTTATAATTAATTGGGAGCTTAGAGTGTTTGTCTAGTAAATGTTTCTTTTCATTTCACTCTAGTGTGAGGATTCCGATCAAATAAAACTAAATTAGATTACAAAATTGTAATGGGCATTATATAAACATTAAATTGCCAATGAAATGATGATAACAAACAGCGGTAGAAAAGGAATTTGAGAAGAACTCGAATTTTATTATCCAACAATAAATGCCTGTTGGTGGCCGGCCACTGAATACTCACAGCAAAAGTATCCCTTAAGATTGCCAAACCCTGCAGTCATCGTATGAATCGAGGGACACGCATAGAGAAAGCTTGTTAAGACTTTGAGGGTTTAAGTTTAATTTTGAATGAAGTACTTTACTTTCCATTTACTTTTCCTACAGAAACCAACGTAACAGAAAGGTTTCGCTTTCATTTGCTTGTTCCAAGCTCAAGGGATCCAACAATTTGTTTCTAGTGGAACCTAGAAATCAACATAGTTACGAAAAAATCATTATCATTAATAATATATTCTTGTTACTGCTACGTTTTTATAAATTTCTGTTTTTTTCTCTTAGCCCTGAAGATGGCCTACATTGTAGGCCGAAACGTCGGCACATAATAAATAAGTTATGCTTATTTTGGTGTTTTCATTGACTGCACCCCCAACTATTTCTTCCTTAAATAATAACTTTTTGTTATTATATAGTTCAATCTCCTCTTGTTATTATTGATACTACTTACTGTATATAATAATACCCAATCAATATATTACATACACTATAATATCAATATATTACATATTTCGGTGGGAAATTAAATGGAGAATAGGCAATTTCATGAAATTTTAACAATTTTACGATTTAGAAAATCCCCTTTCAAATATTTCTAAATTAAACCGAACTACATAATTGGATCACAACCTATAACACTTTATCAAATTTTGAAGGAAGTAAAAAATTTATTGCATCTTATGTTTTAATTTTCAGAATATATATATATATATATATATATATATATATATATATATATATATATATATATTTCGATTATGAAGATATTTTAATAGATATTATCAAGTGTGCGATAATATATATATATATATATAATGCGATATTATATAATATCAATTGTGCGATAACATCTATCTATATATATATAGACAGTCTATATATATATAGTATATATATATATATATATATATATATTGTCGATATTCTAAAGAAAATGTGCAAAATACTAAGAAGTCAAATAAAATAAAATCATTTTAAAGTGAAAAATGGCTCACCATTTCTTTAGTCAGTTTCTTCCACACAAGTTCAAATGACTTCATAGGCGATTCTTGAAGTTTATTATGCTTAGCGTTGGTGTTGAAAGACAAGTTCCGCTATGGAATGTTGACCTCAGTGCAGAATTTGAAATGCTTAT
This sequence comes from Arma custos, assembly GCA_037127475.1. Lineage (NCBI taxonomy): Eukaryota > Metazoa > Arthropoda > Insecta > Hemiptera > Pentatomidae > Arma > Arma custos. Next base: position 109,200,386 of record CM073759.1, on the reverse strand, counting down.
ATCAAAACAGTTATTTATATTTTTAATAATTATTATTCCTATTGCTCTTGTTTGTTATTTCTGTTAATTGTTTGTTTAAATGTTAATTATGATTTGAGTACTGAGACAATACCGGTCCGAGAAGATATAATGAGCAACATTAAATGTTTTCGAGAGCAACACTCGTGTCATTTGATTTAATTGAATTTGTCAAAGCGAGTAATTTAATCCCATTCGCTTAAAATGAGCAAATGATTTTGTGCAGTTAACGAAGTCTGAGTATTATGTTGGCCATACATTATTAATAAAACACAACAGACTTTACAGAAGTGAATGTTTTTAATATGTCTTTATTTATTATCTACCTTCACTCTTAATTTCATAAGTTTTTAATCAAATAAGCCAATATCGAGAGTGACATCTTAAATATTTCCTAAATAATATTGCTAGGTCCTGATAAAAATCTTAAGAGTAAGAGCAATTTTTAATTATTTTAGTTGGGCAGTCCATAATTATGGATACATGGTCACAAGCAATTACGATTTTGATATACGACATTGCTACAAAACAGTAAGAAAATGTTTAAAATTATAAATTCAGTTTATCAAAAGGAAAAATTTTTTTATTATTTTTTTAAGGAATTTCTCCAAAATATTAACATACTATAGATTATGTACATTACTGATAAATTCGAGATATGTATCTAAATTCTCTTCTGCTTTTTGACTAAAAAATCGTTACCAACAAATGAACAATTAAAAATTTTGTTCAGTATCTTAAGTACAATGAATTTCAACAAACAATAATCCAAGCATACCTTCGTTGGTTAGGATATTAACACGATTAATTTTCGAGAAACATTTTCAGAATAATTTGAACCATTGGACATTTAGAGATCCTCAATAAATTATAACTGGCTATAATTAACAATACTATTTTAACATAAGAAGTCAACAGACCATAAGTAAACATTAGACAATGAAGACTATACTACTTTTTTGTCTCCGTTTTTTCTACCGCATAATGAGCAAATTACACAAACATTAATGCTTTAATTTTTTAAAATTAAATTTTATTGACCGTTCAATTTTCATTAAAATGAGCTGTACAAACTATATTCGTATCATATAAAACAGTTTTTAGTGACGTGATATTTCTTCGGCCTGATAAAGAGTTCACCGTTCTTGAACTTGAATGAAGAAAATGAAATGCATAGATTTAAAAAAATGAAACAAGCTACATTCTTACTCCGATATTTCGATTTTAGTACTTTTATTTGAATACAGAGAACGCAGTGAAATGAGATTAAGACATTTATTTGTAATAGTTTTATCTATTAAATAACCGATCAACAAGATTATATCGATAAGGTTTGGCCAATATCACCCTCAACCACCAGGTTTTCCCCAAATTATCAACTAACAGTATGCAATGTTTAGAGACCGGGTGTGCCCTAGGAGAGCCTCAATATCCTACAAGGACAATTTATGGCTGTTAGAAGATTAAATAATATCTTTTATCAGCAACTGCGCTCTACACACATGCTACCCTATTAATAATGCATGGCCAACATAATACTCAGACTTCGTTAACTGCACAAAATCATTTGCTAATTTTATCATTTGCTCATTATATATATGTGCATGCAAACACCCCCCCCCACACACACACACACACGTTTATGTACGAGTATACAAATATATGCATATTTAATGAATTCCATAAGAAGTGAATTTCTAACTTATTTTTTTTAATTTTTAATTATTTCTTTACTAAGTTGAGAATTAGAAGCTTTGTCGCAATTAAGGTTGTATAAATAAAACGAGCTTTTTGTAATAAAAAAAAGAAGAAGTAAATGCTAGACGGCTCAACATAAAGACTTTTATTGGGCTCCTAAAAGTTATAAAAGTCCGATGATTAGTTTTTTTAAGAACATAAGCTTTTAATTACTTTTTTAGGACTTGAAATTTATTTAACCTCGCCTTTATTGAGAACAAGAATTAATTATGCGGGGCTTATAAGCTGTTCTTGATTGTTCAATGCTAGGCCCAGGAGCAGCCGTTTAATGAAAACGTTTCGGCTTGAGTGAGTTTTCTTAGAGATTGTATAATCTTTATTTTCTACTTTATTTTTTTCTCTTAAAGAAATATTAATATAAAAAAAATGTAGACAGAATTTTGGATATTTTATAGCACGGAACTAATCCAAAAGAAAACAACCCTTTCGTGTTATAGAATCAATTAAAATAAAGATATATGAGATAAGAAAAAGAAAATTGTTATTTATTTACCATGTTGCAAGGTTCTTTCATGGGTAGGGCTCGGATTCATCTGAGCCCATATTGATTCCACATATATTTACATATTTCACGATAAACATTGATTTTACACTTTTCTTACATGTGTTGAGTAAATAAAACACGCAGAATGACAAGTAAGCCAGACAGTTGTTGTTTTCTAGTATTCTGCGACGTGCTAGCAACTTTTGACCTCTCAAAACAGAACGGCCTGATTTACTTGAAACCACAGTGGAATACTTAGGTACCTGCAATAAAATGAACGAAATTGTTTACTTACCTAATGTCCCAGAATCCCTCACTCCCTATTCCTCTTAGTCCTTCCTGTTCTACTTCAATCTCAATCAGTCGCTCTCGCTCAGTATTACCGTAACCGCCTAACGTACCTTCAAATACAAGGGATCTAGTTTCCAAATGCCTCAGAGATTTTCTCGATGAGACATTTAAGTGATTTTGCCGTATTATATTATTCGTGGGATTGTGTGCTATATAACGTAGCAGTGTCGACTTCACAAAGTTCTCTGATTCGATCGACGAAACCACTGATGATAAAGGGAAACACATTGCCAATATAATGTCTAATGTTAATTTTTTTTATGCCCCAAATTGAGTAAACATTTTCATGAAGCTTTCACCAGACTGATCTTTGCCTCCTCATCCAGTTATTGCATGGTGGGACACTTGATTAGAGAAAGTTCGAACAAATTAAAGAGCAAACTAGACTCGGAGTCGTCTGCAGCAATAGAAAAAGCTAAATACGTGATGAAGAAACCCAACTAAAAAAACAACTTGGCTCATATAGCCTCAAATGAGTGTTTTTAATTCACTTGATAACAAAGCTCGAAACCCAAACCATGCCACTATCAGAGAGCGTTGCTTC
>CM073759.1:109084731-109192231 GCA_037127475.1 Arma custos | reverse complement strand
GACAGGTTAAGTAAATTGTTTTTGAAAATTCAGCTATCCTATTTTTTGTCTGTGAAGATATATTTGAATATTGGAAGGATATATTTTTATATTGACATTTTATTCTGGACTATAGTTAGTTGCATGCACTACGTATCCCCAAAACAACTTAAACAGTTCTCTTTAAGATACGAGTATTACTTTTTCAGTTATTGCAGCACTCAGTTATAATCGCCTAGGAGATCCCTTCTTTAATTAGAATGGAATCGATTGAAGAAAAAGGCGGAGAAGGGACTTAGGGATGGAACAGCTTGGCACTAAGAAGGGCAGTGAGCGTTTACCTCCGATAGAATAAAACCAAGTCCTCAATGGCACGGCGTCTGACCGTTTTACAGTAGCAGTATCCAGCCAGCACTAAAGCGAACGGTCTAGAAGTGCGCTCTGAGCCATGAAGGGAACGACTCCTCCCGGACCTTACGGAAAGCATAAAAAATACGGGTACTTGTCTTTAGAATAATAATAAAAAAACTTTCGTCTCATTGAATAGGTATGAGACAAATAAAACTTAGCCGAGTATTTGTGAAAAAAAATTCATGCTTCTTCTTGATTATTCTTAACCGTTCCAATAACATCGTGTACCATAAGTTATAAATATTATGACCTGGCTATTACTGTTTGTCTTCGATGCCCCGAAAATGTCTCATGTGTCATATTTTTATGATGAGTTAAAGTTTCTCTTCCCCTCCATCCTTAGACTCTATTTCCTAGGTTCTTCTTATAAAAAACCATCAACTCACAACATACCTCTTACATCCGTATTCTTCAACCATTCAAATCCTCTATCCAACCCCCGAGCACTAGATTTCGCCTTTCCGACCTTTATACTCCTTCTCATGGATCCAATACATTTGAGCGCCCCTTTTACCATACTTTAGGACTCACTCCCACCTGATATCCGCCAGGCTTCTTCCTTATCCGCATTCAAATCCAAGCTTTTATCCTAAATCAAGCTAAAGCTCCTAAATAGGTGGTCTCTAATATGTTATAATTCATAGGTCATTAATTACTGAATGTAATACACGATGAATTACTGTAAACATTTTTCACTTATAAAGATATATTTTTTTTATAATGTTAGGTGATGCACTTATTTATTTTTTTCTCTCAGGTTAATTCTTGTTATTGCTATAGATGCTTATTCTACTCTTTTTTATTTATCACAACATATCTTTTAGTATACATTTATTTCCATGCACTTATGTTAATATTGTATCATCCTTATAATGTAGCCTTTTGGTTATATATTATACATATTAAATATATATTCATTAAATTTTGTACATATCTATGATTCCTAAGGAACATGGTTCCAAAATAAAATTATCTTTCTATTCTATCCCATTATAACTCTTTAAACAACTGAAAAAGAAGTAGTAAAACAAGTGGAACAATATCTTTTCACATCGATTGGTAGATATTTTACGATATTATTACGCTTAAAATATGTTGTATTTTAAACTATGTTATGGCAAGGGGGCACAAAATAATGGACATTTCCAATTATTTTATTTTTACCAATGATATTAGTATACAAATGTAGTTTTATGTAAGCGAAACTGCTACAGTATAATAAAAAGAGTATTTTGTTTTTAAATAAACTGCAATCTTATTCAAATCTCCCTCAAGGGATGCCCCTGCCTTTCCTAACGGTGGACTTTTATGGAAATATGAATTTCGGGTGAAACATTTAAATGCTGTTTTTTTAAAAATTGAGATAGATCTTTAGATATTAATACCTATACCATTATCTCTTTCCTAAATATATTATTTCATTACTGAATCATTTAAAATATTCAGTACTATTTTATTATTACTATCTAAAATTCGAATTCGACTTTGACTGTCTAATGGTTGTATATAGAAATGTGTGGTGGAATTTTGTTTTAAATAAGGGTTGTAGTCTAATTTCCTTGTTCACAATGATTATGCTGGTTTATAATAATTCAGGTGAACTTCATATTAATAATAAGCATGGGTACAGGCTGAACAATTAAAACAATTTATATAGAAAAAGATATTTGTAAAGTAGTGAATAAATAAAAATGTATAAATAAAAAAACTTACTTAACTTCAGATTTAAACGATTTTTATAGTTATTATATATTGAGAGAAGGGAAATAAATATTTCACAAAATAAAATAATTATTATTGATATAGATCTTTAAAAAAAAAGAATAATCTCTCTATTATATTTATAAGTTTTAATAACCATGTAATATTTTATTTTACATATTTGATATAATAGAAACGTAATATAATGGAATACGTTTTAATTTATGGTAATTAATGTAATGATAAGGTAAAGACTTTATTTTTTCCCTGTTTAGGTACATTATATTGAAAAAAAATAAACAATCATAAATAAATGGAAATTACAGTTTTGTATATATATATATATATATATATATATATATATATATCTTTTTTTTTTTCTTCAACGTCGTTTCGACTGCTGGGGCCATTAGCAACGACTACTCTTCTGAGATTTCTTGATTCGTGTGTCTAATTTACATCTGAATCCTCTGTAGTTTATTATTATCTTTGAACGGTTGGTATGTATCAATATCCAAATTTATTCTTCCTTTTTTAGTTTGAGTTATATAATAAATTGTACAATTACATAATTCGAGCAACAACAGTGGATTCCCCACAGTAATGATGAAAATAATAATACAAATCATCCAGCAAAATGGTGAGGAGTAATCGTGTAAAAATCTAGTTCATAATGTTTGGAAATACTAGTAATTTAGAATAATTGTATTGTACGCATCTATAGATATCAAAATAACTTTTGAGGTGTAAGATATTGTCATAATGCTACAGACAATTGTATATGTAGTAAAAGATAATATTGGGAAAAGAAGATATGTCTCTCTTTGTTCAACAGCTTTTCTTTTTCTAATAGCCCTAGGGAAATGCTCTGTATCGTCTCGAGCGTTGTTATAAAAAATACATAATAAAAAGAGCAAAATTCAGTTAAAAGAAGGTCACTCAGGCAGGTATTATCCAGTATCCTTGGAAAGTATTACAAATATTATATATTGGAAATACACACAATTCAGCTTAAACTTGAAAATGGATAGGCCAAGTTATTCATCATAAGAAGACGGCAATAATAATCGCCTGAAAGAAAAGAAGGAAAATATGTATAAAGAAGTAAAAAAAAAAACAGCCTTAACACTGCTTATTTATTTTTTATATGATTTATATTAACTCGTTACAGTTTCCGCTAATTGGAAGTGCCGATATAATATTTTTGCAATTCAGTTGTGTTTTCTGATTGTCAATTTAAGTCAGCCTGATGGGCAAGCTAAGAGCTTAGAGCTAAGAGGCCTCTCGCACGCACAACCCTCGTCAATCTGTGCCGTACCTGGCGGTACCACTTCCCCTTGTGGCCCTTGTCTTCTCGTTAATACCAGTTTAGTGAAGTCAGTAAGCCTTTCGTGCGGGTTTCGTTAAGCGGGATTACTTTTCGCTCAGCAGGCGATTATTATTAAGTAAATAAGCGTTCGGAATATATAGAAACAAATAATAATAATAATAATAATAATAATAATGTCTTTATTTATTCTGGGACGAGTCCCTATAGAATAACAATACAGGCATTGTAAGCTATTAAATCTTAGAGTGTTAAATAATTACTTTTAATTAATTATTACAATTAATTTAATTAGTGAGAACGAATAAAAAAAATGAACAAATAAAAAATGTGAATTACCTACAATAACAGTATTTCAAAAACATATTAGAAGAAAAGAAAGAAAAAAAATTAAAATAAGTTTACAATAATTATATAAGAGAAACAAATTTATGGTCACATATATCAAATTTATGCCAAGAAAAAAACAAAAAAGAAAGATTAAACAAGATTATCCGAGATTTACCTTTCATCCCTTTTTGTCCTTTTTAATATCTATCTATATGACATTAATAATACATATGTACGTGGTTTAAATTCCACACACTCAAATATATGAATACAAAATACACACACAAATGTACATCTAAAAACATCATTCATTCATCGAATAAAGAGAGCATTAAATCAATACTGATCCCCTACTGTTTTCGATTTTTTGGGAATTGTAGGGATAATAGGTGCTGGAATATACGGGATTTGAAGGTTGGAAGATTATTGGAACGACGAATGGAAGAAGGTATAGAGTTCCAAAGGGAGGAGGATCGGATCAGGAAAGCTCTGTCAAAAGCTGCAGTTCGGTGGGATGCTGTATATAGATCAGAGAGCCGAGAACGGGTGTTGCGGGAGAGGACTGTGGTTTTGAATTGAAGGAGATCGAAAATGTAAGATGGTCGACGGGATTGGATAACTTGGTAAAGGAAAGATGCTAGGACGTACTTACGGCGGTAGGAAGGGTAGAGCCATTTCAATTCTTCGTAATATCGGGTCACCGAGGCATCTCTAGGGATCCCAAAGATGAATCGAACGAAGCAATTAAGCAACCGCTTTAATTTTGCTTCGAGATCCCCAGAGATACACCGAACAACAATAGTCAAAATGGGGGAAAATTAAGGAAGAAACTAGGAGTTTACGGATTTCAAAAGGGAACAGGTGACGAAGGTAATTGAGACGCTTTAAGGTGGAGAAGGTACGACGAGAAATTTCAGAGATATGGTTTTTCCAGGAAAGGGTCTGATCAAAAGTAATTCCCAGGTTTTTGACAGTTGGGTAGAATTTGATAGGATTATTGTTTAGAAGGAGGATTGGATTATGTGGAATAGTTTTAAGGAAGTAGTTTGACCCTATTATTATTGCCTTGGTTTTGTCCACGTTCAACTTTAGCTTGTTATCCATTGCCCATCGATTTATTCGATTCAGGTCATCTTGGAGTTTTTCGGTGGCTAATATTAGATAGGAAGGGGAAAAGGATAGGTACACCTGAAAGTCATCGGCATAGAGATGATACTGGGAATGTCGGATAAGAAGTGGAAGGTCGTTTATGTAAATGGCAAATAGGGTGGGGGATAGTGATGAACCCTGTGGGACACCACAGGATAGCGGAAGGGTTATGGAGGGAGGTTGACCGGGGACCATAACATATTGGGAGCGATCTGAGAGGAAAGACTTGAACCATCCTAGAGCACTGTTGGATATAGGTAAGTTTCGTAGCTTGGCGAGAAGGATATTGTGGTCTACTGAGTCGAAGGCTTTGGAAAAATCTAAAAGGATCAGAATGGTTAATTTTTGCTGTTCAATTGCAGTATGGAGATCATGGGTGATTTTGAGGAGAGCGGATTGAGTTGAATAGCCTGGACGAAAGCCGGATTGGAGAGGGTTAATGAGGGAACGTTCTTCTAGAAAATTTGAAAGTTGGTTTTGGGCTAGGCGTTCTAATGGTTTTGAGAGGTTAGAGAGAAGGGAGATAGGGCGGAAGTCATTTGGAGAGGAGGGATTTTCAACTTTATTTAGCGGGCGCACTAACGCGGTTTTCCAAGGCGTGGGAAATATGGAGTTTTGTAATGAGAAATTATAAATATGATGTAATACGGGCATTAAGACAGGAAGGCAGGATTTTAGTAGCTTTAAAGGAATATTGTCGGGGCCATAGTCACTGGTGCGCGATTTCAGAATGGCGTTTAATAGTTCGTCATATGATACATGGGAGAAAAAGAAGTTATCAGGGTTAAAGTTTATATGATCAATGTCGGTAGCGGATGAGGATTTAGGAGATGTGATGGGTACGAAGTGGTTATTGAGATTGTCTGGCGTGATTAAAGAGGAACAGAGTTTACCGGATACTGTTGGCGATAATTGTCGGAGTATTTTCCATTTGGATTTGGGATCGGTTGCATTGGTGAGGATGAATTGGATGTGGTTTTATTTTGCACGACGTATTGCAGATTGTGTTTCATTGCGAAGTAGTTTGAAACCTGCATAGTCTACTGATAGACGTGTGCGACGAAATTTTCTCCTTGCTGCTTCTCTTTTCTTCATCATTTCTTTTATTTCCGGGGTTAGCCAAGGTGCCGTTGGACGGCGTAAGGTAAGGGTTTTTAAAGGAGCATGGATGTCTAATATGGATTGCAGATTGGAAGCCAAGGTGGAAACCATCTGATCGATGGAACTATAGGAGTAAATGACGTCCCAGTTGATGGAACTTAAATCGGATTGAAGTGATTCGAAGGAAAGGAGATCCAAATTGCGATAGGACACCGTTCTGGGAGTAAAGAATTTGACTGGTAGGTCATATGAAATTTGAATGAGATCGTGTGATGAAAGAAACGGAACAGGATGTTGGGACGAGGAAAGAATTTTAAGAGGTGAATCAGAGATAAACAGGTCCAACCAGGTTTCCGAAAATTGGGTGTGATGGGTTGGAGAGTAGGGAACTAGGTAAAGATTGAGAGAGAATATTAGATTTGAGAAAAAGGATTGATTGCTTGAATTCGAAAGCATATTAATATTGAAGTCACCACATATAATTATATTGGTGTAGGTAGAGACTAGTTGAAGAAGAGAGGATTCGAAGTGGTTGTCGAATGGAACATGAGGAGGTCGGTATACTACGGCATATAGAAGAGGAGAGGAGGAAGTTGAGATTTCAACAAATATATATTCTAGGTGAGGAAAGGTTGAGGCGGGAGATTGAAGAAGGATTTTAGCTTTAAGGCTTTCATGGATATATATACCAACTCCACCTCCCCTGCGGTCAGATCTGTCATGACGTATGAGAGAATAGTTAGGAAGGGACAATTGAGAGGAAAGAATGATAGGTTTGAGCCAAGTTTCGGAGACCGCTATGACATGGTAAAAGTTATCTTGGAAATATTTCTGAAACTCATCAATATGTGCAATAAGGGATTGTGCGTTAATGTGACAACAGTTCAGTAAATTAGTCATAACTAAGGACGAGAGAGAGAAATGACAGGTAAACGGAATACGGATTGAGGGATAGAAAATGAAAACTTTTCGGGCACAGAATAAATTAAACGATGATCATAATGAGTGAATGATGCGAAGATAGTTTTGAGTGATATGAAAATTGTCTTTTCTAAGAAAAATGAAAATAAAGAAATTAGTAAAAATAAATAACTGTTGTAAAAAAAAAGGAAACTGCTTAAATAAAAAATAAGTTTCAAATATAGAAGCACTTCTTCTCTACCTGAATAAAAAAGGAATTGAAAAATAACTATAAAAGAGTACAAATCTATATAAAAAAATAAAAGTGAAAAGTTAAGGTGACTATTGGACGACACTCAGCTGAAAACGTCCAGATCACTAGGCTTGCTAATTGTCACTGCTGGGTAACCGTCCTACTGTCTACATCTGACTCGGCCTCCACTGAACCAAACATACTTAATTTTTGCAGATAGCTGCTTCTGCCTGGCTAGCCAGTAAAGATGCTTGTTGGTAGGAGTCATTGCTTCACTGACGTAGACGCGGTGCGCCTCATTATCTCCCCAGCCTAGGTGTCGAGTGGAAAAGTCCCTTTTTATTTTCCTCTGACGAACCAATTCGTCCCTTAGGGCTTGTCGCACGAATCTGGCGATGATGGGGCCAGGAGTTCCTTCTTGTCTTGCCCTGAGCCGTACGGCGTGGTCCAGATCTTCGGGGCACAGTTTAACGCCCAGGGCTGCTCCGACGCTTAGTATTAGACCTTCAGTGGTCTCTCCTTGCTTTTCAGGGATGCCCCTAATTTCAATAGTGTTTTTTAATTGGTACTGCTCGGCGTGGATAAGGCGACCCTCTAGTACTGATACTTTTTCTTTTAAAAATTTGTTCTCTAGCATTACTCTTTCCAGTTGTTTGTTCTGCTCTTCAAGCAGGTTTTCAATTTTATGAAGTCTGTCACTATTTTCAAAAGATAGCTCAGACTGTTTTTGAATTGTTTCTTTTATCTCTTTCAGCTCTTCTAAGGATTTCATTTTAGCTTTCATCTCTTTGAACTCCTCTGTGAGTGATCTTAGCAAATTCAACATTAGATTAGGTTCGGATACCGGCATTGTATTGGTCCCTAATAAACACTCAGGGCACTTCCATAATTTAGCAATTTCTGAGTCCATAGAATCAATTTTCGCACACTTGATATGATACGACTGAAGGCACGTAACGCAAGCTACTCTTGCCTTCTCATCACGGCCTGCTGATTTGTTACAAATTTTGCAAGTAACCATCTTAAAAAACGAAGAGATGAAGAAAAAAAAAATATATATAATCAAGTAAATTTAAAAGGCTGGGAATAATTCCAATCTGATTGTTTACTTACTGGGAGACTAGTAGGATTAGCACCCGTAACAACTCTCACTACTTCAATGTTGTTGAATTCCTTAATTGTTTATGAAATTTAATGTCACTAATAATTCTTTAACACGTTACTTGCTATTAATAAATTAACTACGGATTGATACTTTTTCACTAATAAGTTTATAAAAGGAAATTGAGACGAAAAATTATAGAGGAAAAACTAGAAGCACTGCACTCAACGAGGGATACTCTAAGACTCCCCAAATAGTAATTTTTAATAATATATATAATATACTGCTTAATCTAACGAACATTTCTTCTTCTTTTTTTATTACAAAATATGAGGTACTTGTAATGAAGAGTCGTGTAGTTATTACATAATTCCACAAACCAGGTAATGTTGTGTATAATAAATAATGTGTCATGAAGACAGAGCAACTTTCTGGGTCTAAGCAGGTGCATCCACGCTTATCCCTTCCACATCATATACGAGCGTGTTGTGAAAAGTTTCTGCCGAACATCACCAAGGTTCACCAAAAGGTGTTAGATGACCGCCGAATGAAAGTGAAAGAGATAGCAGAGGTTATGAACATGCCAAAAGATCGTGTTTGTTACATATTAAATCAACATTTATATATGAGAAAGCTTTCCGCACGTTGGGTGCCGCATTTGCTCCAAGGAACATTTTCAACGCACTGTTGGAGCAGCTTAGGCGCAAAAAATCCGTGTTTAGGCGCCGATTAATTACTGTAGATGAAACTTGGATACACCATTATACGCCTGAAACAAAAATACAGTCCAAACCGTGGACTGCAAAGGGGGAACCGGCTCCAAAAAAAGAAAAATCTGTTTTCTCGGCTGGGAAAGTGATGTTGACTGTTTATTAGGATAGTCATGGAGTTCTTTTAATCGATTATCTTCAAAAAGGAAGAACCATTACAGGAGCATACTACGCATCATTACTTGAAGCTGAAGGCGTAAAAACGTTCACATATGCAGAAAAACAAAATCCTGTTTCACCTAGACAACGCACCTTCTCACACCTCAGCGGTTGAACTCCATAGCGAAAAACCATGAATTACGGTTTGAACTGCTAGACCATCCGTCTTAGGGTACACCTACATTGGATCCGATGAGATACGACCAGAATTCGGAAGCAAACCAAATGACTGAAATATATCGAGAGCGCCTACATTAGATCCGCTCCGATCCAATCCATTTTTATCCGACCGATTTAGTCGCTCGTGGAATCAAAATAGTTAATTTATACGGAAGTGCCTACATTGGATCCGGGGCGATACTGTGCGATTTTCAGATTTCAAAATCACTAGTTTTCAATCCGATAAGCCAGCCGTTTCCATGTGTGGCAACTTAAACTTTATTTATATATGAGAGGAAAATAGTTGACTGGATGATAAAATGGAGAAAGGAGATAGTTGGGGGGTGCAGTCAAAAAAACACCAAATAAGTACCAGACTTATATTTAGTGTTTTTTTTTACTACACCCCCCAACTATCTCCTTTCTCCATTAAACTTTATTTATTTGTTTATTCAAAAAGGTTCAATGTAATTTTAAAATTAACTATTATATAAATATCCGTCATAAATCAAAATTAAATATTCTCAATTCTCATTAAAATATTTTATTACTAATCTTCATGAACCATTAAATATAGTAGCGAAAGTTATTTTTCAGTTGAATAAAATGATATCCATCAGAAATGTACATAAAAAATATACCTACATAAAATTTTAATTCGTCAAATAAAATTGGAAAGATTAACTTTTGATAAAATTATCATCTTAATGTATAATTTATTTGTTAAACAGTTGGCAACAATGGGAGATAAAGGGTTTTCTGATTTTTTATATTCGTTTGTAAAGATGAATAACAAAACAGATAAAGAATTACTCATAGAATTCTTTACAGAAAATTATCTGATAAATTATCCATTTAAAATTATATTAATGATAATTGTTGACCTTGATAATCGATGTGAAAGAAATTGATCCTCAAATTCTACGAGAAATTCATTGTGATCTCTACCCGGACCAATTTCTTCCACATTTAAAATTATATTTGAATTATAAGATCAAATGAATAAATGGGATGTCACATAATACCAAGCGCTTATTTTTTTTGTAACCTTATATTGATAAATAAAATCATAAATTATATTACTTACTAATTAAATCAATTAAATCAAAATGCAATTAATACAATTATTGTTTCCTACAATGAATAATTAAAAAATAAATTAAAATTAAACCCGTTTGGTTTGGTACAATATAAAAAAAAGAATTAACAAGTAAACTAAATCAAAATAAGCGTGGCTAGATACATGAATGAAAAAATAAAATATCAGTTGAATAAAATGAATAATCACCAGTTTGGATTCCGAGCATCCCACTCCACCATTCAGCAATGTCATCGTCTGGTGGATGTGGTCTCCTCTGCATTAGAACGTGGATCATATTTTTCGGGCTTCTGTCTTGAACAGGCTTTTGACCGAGTCTGGCATCCGGGCATGCTCTACAAACTCCGTAAATTCCTACCCCCTACGTACTTTCCATCCTTCAACCCTAACTCACAAATAGAACTTTCCAAGTAAACCATAATAGTGTCTATTCATCCCTCTTTTCCCAATCTGCTGGTGTTCCTCAAGGTAGTAAGTATCCCTGGCCCAATCCTGTGTACAGTTTATACAGCTGACATCGCATCTCATTCTTATACTATCCTTGCCAAGTATGCTGATGATACATGTGTATTATCATCAACACCAATCCCGTAATTGCATCCCAAAGCCTCCAATCCCATATCACTGATCTTGTTGTTGATAATGGTGTCAAAACTGGAGAATTCAAATAAATTCTCAAAAATTGCATCAAATCACTTTTACCTTACGTCGTAAACCAATCACTTCCTGCCCTTCAGTATCCTTTGATAATATCCCAATGGTGCCTGTAGAACAGATCCGATACTTAGGGTTGCACCTCGACAAACGATTAACCTGTAATCCTCATATAAGACTGAAAAGACAAGAAACCGCTCTACGTTTCAGGCTACTTCAACACTTACTAGACAAACACTCTAAGCTCCCAATTAACTTTAAAAGACTCCTCTACATGACCATCATACAACCTATTTGGACTTACGGAGTAGAGCTTTGGTGCTCAACTAAGCCGTCGAATTCCTCTCGTATTCAATCCTTGCAATCCAAAATCCTTCGTGAAATCATCAATGCTCCTTATTTTGTTAAGAATAAAGGCATCCATAACGACCTTAATGTCCCTTTTGTTGCTGATTTGGCCCGAACCCGGTATCTATGCTTTTATAACAAACTTCATTCCCACTCAAACCCTCTAGTTTTAAACCTAGCTTCCCCTTCAATTGCCGATAATCCTCCGAGGCGTCTGAAAAGAAGATGGCCACGTGACCTTCTTAGTTGAACTTTGATTTGAGCACTCCCAGTGAGTGGTTTCTCTATTTGTCATTCTCATGTCATTATTGTATCACGTCCTATTTACTTGTTGTATTATTGTAATACAGTTGTAAATATCAATAAATAAAATTTAAAAAATAAAATAAAATGAATAAAGTTAATAAACAAAATAAATATTAATTTGTTATATTAATATTTTATAAAATGAACTAATAGGCGGTTATTTAATTGTGCAATTGAAATTAATAAATGTCTAAATACACTGTAGATTTAGATGTGCTGGAGCGAAGTTAACAAAGAAAACAAGCCATGATGATTTATGGTTGAAAATGGACAATGAAGGTCGCACTCACGAGAAACTGTGAAAAGAAATGGACAGCAATGGTCGCACTGAAAATCAATGACACTGACTGCCGTAAGGTAGGTCCTGAAGGTACGCTGGCTAAATCTCTTTGGATGCTCTTTGGAGTTGAATCCAATCCTTTGAGTCTGGCAGTTAAACCTTCAGCTAGCTATTTAGGCAGATTTAAATCCCGAATCATGTCATTAAGGTCTTTCTGATTGGGAAAGTATGGTTCTGATGAACAAGTATTGGCTTCATATGTAGGATCATTTTTATTGTCATCTGAAGCATTTTCAGTTTCAGTTAGGTCAGATTCAGAGCTATCACCTAAGGTCGTATCTGCTATACTGGTACAGGAAACTGTTCATTGTGTAAGACAGGTCTTATTGCATATTGCTAATTCGGATACTTAACTGTATGCTTTGTTTTAGATGCTATTCATTAAATATTTGTCAAACAGAAATAACAATCATTTAAATGATCCTTCGTTTCCCTCCAAATCATGGGAATTGCAAATCATATACGATGTGTACCATTTTTCCACCCAGTCAGCAATCCAACACAGGAAACAGAGTATGTATTTTATTGGGTCCAGCTCTTATCAAATCGCCAGCCTGACAACCAAAGTAAAGTTGGTAACACTTCTTTGCGAGTGGGGTCAAATTTCGCCTCTGAGACTTGAAGGTCAGCTCACCACAAATATAGTAGAAACTGTCTACATGATTTACTGTATATTTCACTACTGAACAAACTCACAGTCAGCTCAATACTGACACATCACAATACCAGATGAACAGGTCTGAGCATGTCCAAACATGAATGGACCTGCACAGCCTTGTTTTATGGTTCTTCAGCATAATATTACAAATAAAATTTCCTTAAATATAGCTTGGATAAAATCACTACATATTAGGAAAGGGTTCTAAATTTCTGACTACATATCTGAATTCAGTATGAAAAACTGCACTAAATTCAATTATGATCAGATTTCTTGTGAAGAAAACCTTGTTGACCAGTGTTATTTCTCTGTAATATTTTTAAGGATATTTTAAGACGTAATGGAAATTCGGCAGTATTTTTTAAAATCAAATTTTAAGAACATCCTAGAGAATTTCAGAGGTAGTTTAATTTAATTATTTGTAATGTAAAGTTTAATTAATAATTCAACCTGTTTATACACCCGACTGTTCCAAATCTAAACCAAGGCATACAACAATACAGCATTATAAATATCTAATTTAACCTCAAAGGTTGCAATTCTTCACTACTGATTTGTCTAAGACATTTAATCCGTCTATTGTTTTTAAGATCTCTATTTGGCAATGTTTTCTTTAATTCCAGCCTACTCTACAACCGCTAATTTTTTTTTTTTTTTTTAATACTTTTAAAGTCTACTTCATCAAATTTTGCTTAACTTATTCTAATCCATATTCGTCAAGGATGAGAAAAACATCGATAGATGAGAGATTTTTGCCAGTAACATTTACTTTCAATCAAGGACTATACGCTGTATATTTTCTTTTATTTTCATAAAATTCCTTTTATTTCCGTTTCCTGGATTTTTGACAATACAAAGGTATTGCTTGCCGCAAAATTTAAAATTTTCATGAAAAGCTCATGTCTGTGAAAATAATGAAGGTTGTCGTTGAAGCCATTGGGAAAATCGTATAACACTCTAATACAGTGAGCTTCTTGAATTATCATTTATCCATTTCTTATTATCAACTGACTTTTGTAAATTGTTATTTGATCAGACACATCGTATTATCTTGTACACCATAAAGAAATTTGGGGGGTTACTTAAAACTATCAGATAGGTTAAGTTGTAAACATCCATACTATTTAGTAATCGACTTAGTGTGGTAGTGAAATGATTGCGTGCTTGAAATATTTATGTTACATACTATAACCTGATGAATATTTTTGGTGCATAGTTTTCCCTTCACGCCAGAACCAAATAGTCCAAACATAATGTAGATTCTACTTTATTCATGCTGAAAAAACACAAGTAAATGATTTCTTTATCAATTTTGTTCATTGGTAACTTTGACTTTCTCCTGTTCTGTCATAAATAATTGTTTGTTTCCTTGATACCCAGAACCCACTATTTTTATATAAGCGATCCCTGTCATTACGATATTACACCTGCTAATAGATTGCTTATTTAGTTTTTATTTCTATTGCTATTACACCGCCCAATGTGTTTTTTAATACCAATAATGCGTTATTTTTATCTTTTTCCAATTTCATGTTAACCTTGGAATGTCTTTATAGTTTTATAAGCAATAACTTAAAAACAAATTCAAAATCAATCAATTACTACTTTTCGTACGTCGTAGATGATCTATTCAAGATTATGATGGAGAAGAAAATATTAAGGGATTTCTATAGCCTGCACTTATAGTCTTCTTCTTTATCTTTCCCTTATACCATACGGTGTCCTGCACTTATAGTAAACAATTAAAAGTTGACAAAAGAGGCTAAAAAAAATATAAAATCTTATGCATCATGTTAGGTGTGGCTCAGTGGTAGAGTTGCCAGGCCGAAAATCCTCGTTAAAACCCATCTGCAAGCAAGACTTTTATTTAGTCTAGCTGCCGGAGATGGATCATTTGGAATCTAAGACCCTCCTGGAGCTCATCCAGACTCTATAAAGTGGGAACCAAAAATTAGGGGGAGGGCTGATCTAGGACAAATCACTCCCATGATTTAGTACAGTCTCTGTACTGAAACTCAGACCCATTCACGGGTTGTAGTGTTACAGTTGTGGGTTTTTTTATTTCTTTGATACATCATGATGTGATTAAAATGGAAATAGATAACGAGCATGGAGATATTTTTAACTATTAGCTGTATTTTTTTTATGAAACTTATAAGTAATATGCTTGTAGATGTCATATTTTTTTAAAAAAAGTTTATCCATTGGAACTCTATATATTTCTTTAAGAAAATAATTTGTCGTGTTGAATAAATTCTCCAAATGACGTATTAATTATATATATATTTATATCTACAAACATCTACACATTTTTGTGATACCATTCATTAGGCATATCACATTTTCGTTTCATGGCCAATCGAAAGTATTACATAGAGTGAGGAAATGCAACACAAATAACTACCAAAGTCTCATTCACTTGCATGAAGTGCTGAGATATAAACCTTAGATCCTCTCCTCCGACTTGAGTTTTATGGGTTTTTTAATGGTTTCAGGGAAACATTAGCGGTGAAAAATGTATCCTTCTGGGAATTTTAGAATACTGCGGTTGGTAGACCTGCTCCAGTTCGGGGCTCGTTGAGAAGGCGATTAGCTTGGAATAATCAATGCCTGTTGGAAGGTTCATCGAACACTCACGTGGCAATTGCCGACGAGCAAGGAGTTATGTTTTTTTATTCATTATTGAAAACGTCTTTTTTTTTTTTTTTTTTTGTCAAAACCCTTATTCTATATAATGTTCTAGCATAACGGAGAGTTAGGGAAGTGTTCTAAACAGTTTGTAAAACATAAAGTTATGGAAAATTCGGGTGGGCCTCTATACCAATACAAAAGAAAAAGTTTAAACGTCATTGTTTGATTCTCTACGGAAAACGTGGACGTTAAATTTTTTTTGTAAAACTCGTTTGTTGGATCACTAAAAGCGTATTCAAGGTAATTTAGTTGCAGTTGAACCATCCTGAAGCTGATGATACCGCCTAGAGTAGGATTTGGTTTGACTAAATCCATTTGTGGAAAGAGCTAGCGAGGGAAATAAAAAACAAAGTAATTATTTGATGTTAATAACAATAATAGATGGTATAATATTAGAGTCGAATTTCTCCTAAAGGTAATGCTCATATTTATACAATTTTCTTTTTTACCAAATTTGTATATCAATTCCGAAAATGGTCTTTCACGAAACCATCTGGTGATGATAATAAAACAACTAGAAAATACAGTGACAGGCAAAAAATTCCACCCACTTGATTTTTTCATCTTGTCATCTAAAAATATGTCTGCTTTGGATTAGTCTATTTTTTTTAATGAATGAATATGTTTTTTTCAATTAGGAATGTTAATACAGAGATAATAACTCTTAATCCTTACTTCAATGAAAGGACTGTAGATTCCAATGTTCTCTTTTTATGGAATTAAAATATTTATTCAGTGCCATTTGTTCAGCGCCGTTTCTTACTGCAAATTTCTTAGTTTCCGGTTTTTTATTTTTTCTATTTTGTTTAAAAATGCATCTCCGTGCTGAGGATGTTGCGTGTGGCGTGGCACTTATTGATGATGGACGTTTCATTAGATATGCAGCTAATGCCATCAGAGATCCCTATGAAACTTTTCGAGACCCGTCGGGCGTTTTCGAGAAACTGAGTTTTACTATAGAAGACCCGGTTCTGTACGGCCTACGGTAAAAGAACAACAGCATGACCGGTTTTTTACTTTAAGAATTTTATGAAACAGGCAACTTTCCGTTGTTAAAGCGATTCATCAGCTCGAAGAAGTTCGAGGTGTGCGTATTTCTGATCTTACTGCTCGGAGAAGATTAAATGGGCATGGATAAATGGCTTTTCGACCAGTAAGAGGAGCAGAGTTGACCAATACAGGCATTGGATTATGGACGAATGGAGTGCTGTACTTTTTACAGATGAATTGCTCTTCGATCTCCATAAGGGCGTGAAAGAGCCATAACATTTTATCCAGAGCCAACATTTTCAAAGTAGTTCCTTAATGGTAATTGATAGAATTTCAATGGAGCACCGCACAAAATTGGTTGTTGTTCGTGGAGGGTTTTTGATTGCCACTCGCTACGTAGATGAGATTTTGGAACCTCATGTGTTGCCTATCCTCGACGAAATTGGCGATCGATCTATTATAATGCACGGCAAAGCATGCCCACATGTCGCTCGTATAGAATAGACGTTCCTACAACAGAACAACATTAAGGTTTTAGCCTGGCCAGCACGTTCTCTAAATTTGAACCCTATCCATCATTTATGGGATAACCTCGGAAGAAGAATAAGAGCGCGTACAGCTCTTCCTGATACGTTGCAGGACCTTGAGAGGGCTCTTCGGGAGGAATGGGCTATCCTCCAACAAAGGGAGACTTCCCGACTGGTAGAAAGAATGTCGAGGCGTCTTCAAGAAGTAATAAAGGCAAATGGATTAAATACACGCTATTAAATGATGCTGTCATTAATTTTAATTTAGTAGTAATTTAGAATAAAAATGTAAAGGAGATAGTTGGGGGTGCAGTCAATAAGAACACAGCACACAACACACAAAACAGTCATTGTACACTGTTGTTACTGTACAATAGTATTTCTATTATTCACATTTGTTATTGTACATATAGTTCCATACTTTTCTGTAACATGTAACATCATCAAGTCCGTTATCATTTCATTTTATACCTTTATTTTACTAGTTTTTCTTTACTCTTCATATTCCAACCTTTCTGTATATGTAAATATCCTCATTTTGGTTTCTTTTGTTTAACTCCTCCTTTTGATTTTCCTTTATATTATTATTTTGTACTGTACTATCCATTCTGTACATTTATTTTCTATTTTTTATTTTATATGCGTTATTTATAATTTATCATTTCTGCTCATTTTCTTTAATTTTATTAAATCTGTCTTACTTTATTATATCTGTCATTATTTTCATTTGCTTTTCATTATCAATAATTTAAAAATTAAGATCTGTCTTTATCTTAATTTTATTATATCTGTCACTATTTCAATAATTATATCTGTCACTATTTCAATAATTTTGTTATATTTGTCTTTATCTTAATTTTATTATATCTGTCACTATTTTAATTCCGTTTCATTATCATTAATTTTTTAAATCTGTCTATATCTTTATTTTATTATAATCTGGCTCTTTTTTTAATATTCGTTACCTTCTATCTTCATATCTGCCATTATTTTATTTGTCTACATTACTTGTCACCATATTATTGTTACTGTACATTTTTTATATTTTTTTTTATGTTTGTTTCTCTGTTAGCCCTGAAGATGACCTACACTGTAGATCGAAACGTCGGCACATAATATAAGTTCATTACTTATTCTGCGTTCTTATTGACTGCACCCCCCAACTATCTCCTTTACATTAGATCATCCAGTCAACTATTTTCATCTCATAGAATAAAAATGGTTCGTTTTTCATTTTTCTTAGCCATTCACTTTTAGATTTTAATTTTGTAAACACTCATTTAATAAACGTTAAAGATCTTATTAAAGGTAAAAAAAAATGATAAAATTCCATAAATAATAAGTATTATCCACAAATACTTTGCATTATATATAAATACATTTTTTTACAAGTGGCTGGAATTTTTAGCCTGTCAGTGTAAACACATCCAAAAAAAAAGTAAGAATGAAAAGCTTGGCTAGAAAAAAGGCTTGAAATATTTACAAATTTTAATTATTGAATCACCATAAGGATGGTTCTTGTTTTATTTAGAAAGCGTAAAATATTGTATTAAAGTAAGTATACACTGCATTATTTGTAGGAGATAATGGTCTTATTACTTATGACCCCCAAGTAAGGTCTTTATGAAAGAACATATTTATAATTAACTCGGCGTTAAATTATTCGCCATTTAAGTTAAATTGGTATTTACATGAAACTAAGCATATTCATATTGATGATTGATAAATGAATAAGCGTTAATTTCAACAAATGATTAAAAAATATTAATAAACATATACTCCTGTCAGATTTTTTTAAATGTGCTTATAAATTCCTTACAACGAGCCGAGATTTTATCTGGTTTGGTTATGTCTACACTTATTATTTAAAATGATTTATTTTGTACTCTAATTATTCTTATAGTTCTCCATAAGAGACTAATAATGGAGTTACGGATTATATTATAAATCTATTCCAAGCCTAGCTACGACAATCACACTGCGCTACCCACAATATAATTAACTTATCTCTGGAAAAATTTTACTTAACCACTTGTTTACAGGGTCTGTAGACATATCAATTAAATTTTTACAATTCTTCAGTTTTTTTCTAATTTCCCAACAATATTTTATTTCTATTACATGCAGCGGGTTACTATCTTCAGAAGTCACTAAAGGAACAAGGCCTCTTGAAATCATTATTCATTTATTCAGTTTTTATTTAGAAATGGGGGAGAAGTGGCTGTCACATGACTGTTTTCCCACATCGAACAAACATCCAAGCCTCACGAGGTGGAACAAGAATTCATTAAACCTCCGAAAGGACTACAACAATCTTCGATTATGAAAAACGTGGGAAAAATCTCGAAACTAAAACAAGAGAGCAGTATTTTGTTAACTCAGTCACCCAGAATCAAATCACGGTATGGGAAACAATAATAAATGCTAAAAGCTGCGTGTGCTAAACATTTGTGAAGGAGAATTTTTATGTTGTTTGTTGCCTTGCTGATTCATTTATATTTGTTTAAAAAAAACTGTACCACTCCAATCTATGAAGGGTCTGGGGTTCAGTGCACGGTTAATTAAATTTATTGCTAGTCAAATTCCATCCATTCCATCTTCAACTATAGTAACATAATATTTATTTTTTTTCTTACATTTTTTATTTTTTTTATTTTAACTACTTATCTCGCAAATTGTATCATATATTTCTGAGAAAAATGCAGACCATCTAATTATTATTGGTTTAAAACGCATTTTCTTAAAATTATAATTATTTATTGTAGCTTAAATTAATTAGCACTTTTTTTAATAATAACGTTTACTTAGGCCCATGCGTGGACAAATGAAATGAATGTTTCTACTTTAATTGTAATTTTGTCATTTATTCAACAAAACAAATATTCATACAATTCCGAATCTTATCTAATATAACATAATAATTAATTAAAGGATATATAATGGAAGTCGACCAATTCTTCTCTAAAATAATTAATTAAATGTATTTAAAACTAGTCCTTTTTTTAATGTTAGTCTTTTAAGGCCAGAAGAGCGATGTATCGATGCCATAAGCAGAGCAATTAGTTGAAGGTGGCTAAATCCACAGCTATAGCAAGTCACCCCGTTAATCATTTGCCAGCTAACCTCTTCGACTCCTGAGCGTGAAAAAGTTTTTCTAGTGCGAATAAGTTTTCCTTTTAATGTCAATGTACATCAGACTAAGTTCTCATTAACATATTATTAAAATTACTTCATAGTTTGATTATATTTTAGTTAAAGATAAAACTAAAATAATTTAATACATTACTAATGCGGTTTAAGATTATAACATGTAATCATTGATCGCATTCGAAATATAATATTATAGAATTTAAATACTCAACTATTAAGCCTATAAACGATTTTTAAGTTATTTTATATTATGACGTTCTGTTAAGTTGTGTAATAAAATCAACATAATGTTCCCCCTTTCATTATTGAATAAATCAATTATTTTGTGCAATTAGCTACAGTTCAATGATTACATATATATATATATATATATATATATATATATATATATATATATATATATATATATATATATATATATAAACATAATATTACCTTTACGGGGCTTCAATATTTTTTCCTGAACTCTGAACAAGAATTCACTTTACCTGAAAAAAACAAAAATAAAAAATTAATAGATAGAATTTTACAAATTGCAGGTTTGTTATATATTACGCTTACAAAGAAAAGTTATAACATAGTTATTTCTTAGGAAATTTAGGAAACAGTTAGTGACTATTTTTGGTTTACGAATTTTCAGCTATCGTTGATTATTAACAAAAATGCAATTTATGAAAGTCTAACGGTTCTCCAAGGAGGTGACTTGTCCTAGGTCACGCTGAACTGTCAGATTATTCCTCCTTATTTTGGTTACTCTATTTTTATAATATTTTATAGAAACTGGGTGAGCCCCAGGAGGGTCCTAGATCCTATATGATCCATCTCCGGCTGAAAACAGAATAAATAAAAGTACTGCCTTGCAGCGGTATTTGAACCGATTATTAAGATTCGGCAGGGCAACTCCACGGAGTTCGGCAGTGCTCTACCACTGAGCCACTCCGCTCCCTTTGGAAGAAAGCCAGCAATTATCAAAATCCAAAATTAACAGACAATATGCTATTTTTCCTCCAAATCCTTGAGAAGGTTTTGTTAATTCGAAATTACTGCTCTCTAGCGGCCGAGTAACGTTCACAACATTCCATATACATAAACATTAACCACATTTTCGTTTCATTTAAAACATGATTAAAGTGTCGGACTTTCTGAGTTGTGCAGGTTTTTCTCCATAGGAGTGTTATGGTTTATTTATTATGTTCTGGATAAGTGGGGTATATGTTCCGGGTTCGAGACTAGCTGTTTCAGTCATATTATTTATCACGATACCATTAGTGAAGCGTGGGACCTGGGGACACTCCTGGAGCCGCCCCAGTCTCGAAATATGGAAGGAAAACCTAGTAGTTGAGCCTGATCTCCCCCAAATGTCCTCTTTGCACAACTGTTGTTAAAATCGTGTTGTTTCGAGAGTTAAGAATCTTACGTTAAGCTGCAGAGATAATTTTTGTATTCTAATTGTTGAAGGCTCGTTTGTTTTTTTATTTAACGACCTTTATCTAAAAACAAAAATTATTTGTAATCATTGACCGCGAAATATAGGGTAGCGTGCTTAAGGTTCCAGGCTCAAATACGTTTGTAGAGATAAATCACTTGATCGGAGTTTAAACGCACCCTCCTGGAGTTCAACCAGCCTGTGGAAAGTCAGTAGGTACTCTTAATAAGTGAAAACCTGGCGGTTGAGCGTTTTCTTAGTCTGATTACCGCTTGCACTGATTACCGCAATTGATTCTTAGATTCAGTAGAGACTCTACCATTTACTGATCTCATTTCCCTACGTGAATTGTAGGAGCACAGGCTATTACTATTATTGTGATAATTTTCGACCATTGGATTGTCAAAATGAAGTTGGTAACAAAAGGTATTCTTTGTGTAAGAGATTTTTCCTTTCAGTGATTTAAGAAGTGAGTTAGGGGAGTATTGGGAGAAGCACTGCCGTATACTGGGGTATTGTCCAATTCGGTTTACGACTCTACGATCAACTACGCAGTGGAAGGACGATGAGTAATTAGGTTAGGGACGCTGGTCGGAGGAGGAACAAATATTTGTACGTTGGTAGCTAACAGGTGCTAGGGGTTAGATCGGGATCGATGCAGAGCCCAACCTCATTTAGCTAACACTCCAATCCCATCTTGTCTATTCGCTTCCTGCACCTCCTCATCCGGCTCCTTTCTATACAACGGTCAGGCACCGCCGGGGCTTCGGCTACCGTCCGGTATTCAATTTACTTTCTGCCCATTGAACAAAGTGAAGGGCACTACACTGAAGTGAGTTTTCTCGTTTGTATGAGGAATACTGAATGTAAAATTCTTACATTTTCTGAATACAATATTATTTATTTACTGAGAGAGAAATGCTTTATTTTTCAGCAGTGCTGTCCAACTACATTGGATTAAAAACACAGCATATCATATCATATTATCGATCCATATCGGACATTCTGTACATTACAATTTATTTGTCTTAAATACATACTTAAAAACTACACTGCAATTCCTAATTCTTCATTTTATATACAAGAAAATAAAGATAAATAAAAAGATATAAATGATATGAATAAAAATAAGGATATGAAGATAAATAAAAAAAAATATATTGAATATATTAGCGTGTGGGGTATCTGCTGCTATATGTATGATGGTGAATTATCCCCAGGGATTCAAGAATAATACTTTTGGCGAGAACTGCCACATCCCTGCTATTGACATCCAGGTCATCGAGGAAGCTCCATTTTCTTTTTGGAATCGCTCCGCGAGACCCAAACCAGAGGCCTCACACGGTGAACTCTCTCTCTCCGAAGGTCTCGCGGAATTTCGCCTTCAGGAAAGGGATGCACTTATTATATATTTCATTCTTTTCCCTTTCCACTCCACCCGCCTGGTCAAGGACCAGGAGGACATTATTTTCAAATCTCACCGTCAGATCCAACACCCACGCTATCTTTCCGGTCTTCGGAAATGCGACAATATCCGCATATCTTGAGGATCCCCCGTTGTCAATACAATAGACCTCGTCAAAGCAGGCGAAGTCTTTTTCCTTAAGGAGCCTCATTTATTCGTGTTTGACCCTATGGTGTTGGCGTGTTATGAGGAGAGAGTTTTGGGGGCATTTTCCCAGCACATGGGCTGGTGTTTCTGACTCTCTGCCGCATTTGCGACAGAGGGACCCAACTTCTCTCGCCTGTCCATTGGCTCCTGGGCCTCAACGCAGAGGCGCATAATTGATGTTCAGGTTTAGGGAATTGTTCTACTTAACCCTATTGGCTTTCGGTTTCTCCTTGAAATGACGGACTCCAATACCCTGCCATCTGCAATTAGCCCATTCTTCGTAAGGATTCTCTCGCAGCGACTGTTGTAGAGCTCTCACGCTTCGGAAGCCCTGATCAACTCCCAGTCTTTCAAGGCAATGAGCTGCTTCAGTTTTATAATTAAATATAGACTGGAACAGGGCATACGGGACAAAAGACAGTCGCTGGGCAATTAACCAATGAAGTGGAGCCTCCCAAGGACAGCGGATCTGTCCCAGGCCTCGAAACCTCCTCGGTGCGTACATCATGGCCATAGAGGTGTTCGCTAGGGGCCCGATGATGGCCTTTATACTTCTGCGGATATTTACATCAATGTCTTCTAACATCGCAGGACTTATTTTTATTAGGGGCGCGGTTTGGAGAGGCACATTGCTCACTAATTGGTCTATACTATCACTTAATTTAGTCACCGCCCCATCATAAAATACAAGCTCTCCCGTGAATGTTCATCCTAAATATTTTATTCGCTCTTCACCCCTAAATGTATGGATGACATCTCCATTCTTTAGGGAGAGCGTAGTCGTCTGCATATCTCTTTTTTCAATCAAGATACCCACACTCTTGCTTGGGTTGACAGCCAAACCAATCTCCGCAAGCTGTTGATGATTCTTTCTGCGGCACCCTTGTCGCGTGCCCAAACAACCTGGTTGTCCGGAAATCCGGTGAGGACCACAGATTCTTGGTCACCCGTAAGTTTGTAACCAAACATGTTGGACATATCTTCGTCACACTGGTCGCGGTATAAGTAGTCAATGGCCAGGTTGAAAAGCGATGGCGACTAGGGTCCGCCTTGGGACACTCCTCGGAGGACATTAATTGGACTATTCGATTGAGCCCCTATCTTAATCCTGTTCGTGCCCAGGAAAGCCACTATCATGTTCTTGAGGTCCGGTGATACACCTCTTGCCTCTAATGAGCTGATGATGTGATCATGACCAACGCTGTCAAAAGCGCCAACCACGTCCAGGAAAACCACCGCGCAATCAATTATTTTTGTTGGCGTCTTTTATGATCCCGTCTATGATCCTGGCGCTGATGTGTGTTCCCAGTAGGCCCGTAATAAAGCCTCTTTGATTTTTGCTGAAGGTGATCCTTAATTATTTGTGCGGAACCTTCTCTATGACGCGGCGCACAATGGAGGAAATTGTTATTGGCAATTTGATGAATATGAAAAGGGCGAGCAATTAATAAATAAAAGCAGTGAATTTCTAAAAGGCAAGGATGTAACTTAGGAACAAATGTAAACAGACAGTCATTGGGACTGCAGAGAGAATTTAAAACTCAATTTTTTGGAATAATTCTCTTTTTTAATTAATTCAATTAAACGGAGTAGAGCTTTGGGACTCCGCTGCCCCATCTTGCAATGCTTGCAATCAAAAATCCTTCGTAAAATCATCAATGCTTCTTACCTTGTTACCGATATATGTAATTCGTATTGACCTTAAAGTCCTTCATGTTCCTGATTAGCCCGAACTCGATATCAGCTCTTTCATGATAAACTCATTCTAACTCAAACCCACTAGTTTCAGACCTAACTCTTCAATTCCCGATATTTCTACGAGGCGTCTGAGACTTTATTGAAGCATTACAATCTGCCTGTTGTGGACAATAAGTAATGGTGCTATGTAGCTGACAATCGTTCCATAAAAAATCAATGATATAAACGAAATAAATGCATAAATAAATATATACAAGCGAAAAAATATATACAAATATAAAGTAAAAAAAAAAAAAAGAATATATATATAGATATATATATATATATATATATATATATATATATATATATATATATATATATATATATATTTATATATATAATAAAAAAAATATAATAATAATAAATAAAACATAAAAGAAACATACTGTACACATTCATACTCTATTTACAATTTGCCTGGGGTCCCCGAACTGAGCTTCTTCC
This sequence comes from Arma custos, assembly GCA_037127475.1. NCBI lineage: Eukaryota > Metazoa > Arthropoda > Insecta > Hemiptera > Pentatomidae > Arma > Arma custos. Next base: position 109,166,905 of record CM073759.1, on the reverse strand, counting down.
TCATGAATGAGGGCAAAGCAGGAGTCCGGGAGGCCCCAGCCCCCTTTCCCAGCCGCGTCACTGGCATTAAACGCCAATGGAAGCTGGTTAAGGGCGCTTCACACACACAAAGGTCGTGAGTGGAGTATCTGGCCAGTGCCAGTACTCCAAATAACATTATTATATCAGGTCTCGAAGCCATTGCCAGTTTAGGCGGCGGGGTGGGTTATATGGATGTGTGGAACTGGATAATGACTGAGCCAGGGGGTTGGGATGACAGGCAAGGTTTTGGTGAAAGTTTGAAAATTTAGTAGGGATGAGATCGAGGACGAAAGGAATGTTGGGATCATTATGGAGGGTTTTGTTGGAAACATAATAAGGAGCATTGACAATAGTTCTCAGGACTTTGGATTGAAAGGATTGAATGCGTCTGAAATTCGATTTTTTCGCGGTCCTCCACAGTTCCAGTCCATAGGTCCAAATAGGTTTGATGATGGTCTTGTATATTAGTAGTTTATTGTCTATTGAAATATGGGAGGTCCTACATAGTAATCTGTATAGTTGGCTGAATCGTCTGTTAAGTTCTTGTCTTTTGAGTCTGGTATGAGGATTCCATGTAAGTCTTTTGTCTAGGAGAAAGCCAAGGTATCGTACTGTGTCGGAAATGGGTAGGACGGTTTCATTGAATTGGACAGAAGGACATGCTCCCCGGCGAAGTGTAAAAGTCACGTGTTTGCATTTTTCCTCGTTGACTTTGATCCGCCATTGCTTACACCAAATTTCAATGAGCGAAAGGTGGCTTTGTAGGTTCTTGGAAGCTATTTCGGGATCTGGATGAGATGATAGGATAGCTGTGTCGTCTGCGAACGTTGCAAGGAAGGTTTCAGGAGTAGTTGGGATATCAGCGGTGTACAATATGTATAGGATAGGACCCAAGACGCTGCCCTGGGGGACTCCAGCTTGAATTGGGTAAAGGTTGGAGTATTCGCTACCACAGCGTACTTGGAAGTAACGATCAGAGAGGTAGGATCGAAGGACTAGGAACAAGGATTGAGGTAACTGGGTTTTGAGCTTGAACAGCAAACCGGCATGCCATACCCGATCGAAAGCTTGTGCTACGTCCAGAAATGCGCCTGTGCAGTATTGTTTGTTTTCAAGAGCAGAGGATATGTGATCGACAACTCGGAGACCCTGCTGGACCGTCGATTGCCTGGGACGGAATCCAAACTGGTGTGAAGGAATATCATTGGATTCAACTATGGGTAGGATTCGTTTCAGGAGGATTTTTTCGAAAATTTTGGAAAGAATAGGAAGCAGGTTGATGGGTCGGTATGATGATGTGGCATTGGGTGGCTTGCCAGGTTTAGGGAATAGGATGATGACGGAGTGTTTCCACAGCAAAGGAAAGTGAGTTGTACGAAGGATACAGTTATATAGGTAGGTAAGGAAAATAATCCCTTTTTGAGGAAGATGTTGAAGGATCTGGGTGGTTAGAAGGTCATGTCCAGGAGATTTGCGGACTTTTACTTTTGTAAGAGGAATTTGACCTCAGAGGGATTTACCGCTTTAGGAGGTAAGGATAGAGGGATGGGTGAAGAGAGGAATTCATTAATATTGGAAATGTGCGTAGAGTGGATATCAGGATGTGGAATAAATGTATTTGAAAGGTGTTTGGCAAATTCTTCTGCTTTGTCCTCATCTGATGCAGCCCGAGAGCCGTCTTCACGTCGGAAAGGGTGGGAAATAGAGTGATATTTAAGGATTTTTTTTTTGGCATTCCAAAGGGAATTATCTGAAGCAGATAGTGTGGAAAGGTCGCATTTGTAGGATGCGGATCTATAGGTTGTCAGGTTCTTTTTGACTAATTTGGTGAAGTAGTTATACCGTCTCCGATCGTGAGGATGCCTGGTTCTTTGCCAAAGGGATCGGTAACGGCGTTTTATAAGGATAAGATCTCTAAGATCTTGCGGTAATGGATTTTTCTTACGGATTTTGAAGGAAGGACGGGGTGAAGATGCAGTCCAAACTGCTGGCTGGATCAAATTGGTAAAGGAATTGACTGCGTCATCCAACTCCTGAGGTGTTTTTAGGGAAACTCTGAGGTCAATGGTGCCGGATACAAGCTGGTGAAATAGGTTCCAGTCAACTGGTCTCCTAATAAATGATGGCGGAGGTAGTTTGGATATTGGGATGATAGAAAGGGTAAGGATCAAAGGACTGTGATCTGAGGACAGGTCATCAAGGCGTTCTATGGAATAGTTTAGGGGACCTAAGCCAGCATGGATGAAAAAGTCAAGGAGATCAGGATTTCGGTTTGGGTCAGTGGGCCAATATGTAGGGGTGCCTGGAGAAATAAAACTAGAATTATAGGAGTTAAGTGCAGAGATGTGGATGCGACCTCGGGTATTAGTAGTTCTTGAGCCCCATTGTTGGTGTTTCGCATTAAAGTCTGCACCTAAAAGGAAATGAATCCTTAAGGAGTTTAGGAGAGAGCTGAATTGGGAATGAGAAATGGATTTATTGGGATGGCAGTACACTGATGCTAAGGTGAGAGGAAAGGAAAAGGTTTTGATTGTAATAGCTGTAGCCTGAAGGATATCGTTTGATTGGAGTGGAAATGAGTGTTGAGAGAGGGATTGATGGACAATGACAGCCGTACCATCGTGAGCTTTTCCATCAGGATGGTCGGTCCGGTAGGTTTGGTACTGTGTTATGTTGAGCTTCCGTTTACTGGTCAGTCTAGTTTCTGTGATTAAGGCTACATCAATTTTTTTATCATACAGTAAAGATGTTAGTTCGTCAGTGTGGTTTCGAATACCATTCGCATTCCAAAGGAGAATGGATAAGGTGGATGTCATTTAAGGATTTTGTTGGACAGGAAAGAGATGGGAAACAAGATTTGTTAGGAGAGATATTAGTGGTGTGACCATGGATTTGAACTCGGAGAGGAATGATGTGAATAGTGTTACGAGATCAGTATCATTTGAAGGAGGGGGGATATGAGGGATTTGATGCGGGGTATTTGGATTTTGATTCACGGGATATACTAGTTGTTGGGGCCGGTTTATTGGTAATAGAGAATTGATTTGTGTTTTAGAGAGAGGTTTGGGGGGTTCGGGTTGTAGCGTGGCCCCGAGACTGTTTGTTTGTTGACCAGGTGACATTTCGGCGTAGGAAGCAGCTCCATCTACAATTTTAATCTAGACATTTGTAATTTGTCTAACCTTGAAGCCCATGGCGGTCAGTTCTTCTTCTATGACGTCAGCAATTTCTATGAGGTGCAATTTCCCGACTAAAACTCTGATGGATCTCTCCTCCTTTAATTGATACGTATGGTATTCAGCTTTAGTCTCCGTTAGGTACTTGACTATTTGTCGGTATGTCTCGGGCGTGTCTGACTGGATCTTTGTATCGTTGGTCCTGCTAGTGCAATAGTATTTTTCGGTGCCTACTGCCTTGTTCAGTTGTGTGCAAAGAAGCCTAAAGTTTTTTATGCTCCGTACGAAAATTGGTGGAGGCCTGTGCACTTTAGGGGCCGATGTGGTCTCCATTGCTTCACTAGGTAGATTTGTTAGGGGCTGAAATCTGTTGGGTGAATAGAAGGGAGAATCTTCAGTGAACTGAGTAGATGACCCTGGTTGGGTATTTTCATTCGACGGTCCTGCCTTGGGTTCCTTATTATTATTCGGAGTAGTAGGAGGTGTGTCAACTTTACGCCTTCTATTAGGTTTAGGTTTACTAGGGCTATTTCTCGTAGTTGATTCTAGGGATCGACTTCTCTTTGTATTTCCTTTTTTATCTGATTTACTGGATAATACTTGGTGGTAAAACTCATTTTGAAGTATTATGTCACTGGAGCAGATAGTATTAAAGAAAATAAAGGTACGACAGAGAGGAAAAGGAACTAAATAAAAATAAAGAGTTCGTATGAGATATGATCTGAATACAGCACAGATCAGCCTCATTCGGTGCCAGAGGCAATACAGATAGGGTCTTCTTACCTTACACAGGGTGGGGATGGACCTGTCGCGACCAGCACAAGATAAGTAACTCCTGTCTCTTAAATCACTTAATTTATAATTAATGTAGTCACGTTATAAGTCCGTAATTAGCTACGAAACTTCACATTTTACTTCACTGGTACACAGACTATGACTATGTAAAAAGCCGTGAATGTACGGTAAAGTTAATAGGTATAAGAAATAAAGTATCACAGAGACGATGTTACCCACTCCAGCGCGTGCTGTGAACTGTCTACGAGGCGTCTGAAAAAAAAAGATGACCTCGTGATCTTCAAAACCGAATTACTTATATGAGTACTACCACTTGGTATTTTCTCTACTTGCCTTTATCCACGCCATTATGTTTCATTCATTATATTAAATTGCTGTTATAATACAGTTGTAAATTACAGTAAATACATTTTTTTTAAATTGTAATTCAATAACAAAGGTGAATAGATTTGAAATTCTTAAAAATGAATCACTATATTGGTTCAATTGGTACAACCCAACCTGTACTCTACCCTTGTGGCTTGAGGTACAACAACAAGGAACTCACAAAGGCAGGACAGTATTAAAACCGAAAGAAATGCGGAGAAACAATTATACCCGGAAAGGTAAAATTATGTAAAATAATAAAATTTCCACATACATTTTAAACTCTATGATTATTAATATTTCGGTTTCTTTTTATATTTTAGTTTTTATTATTTATTTGTATTTCATTTCATTAGTTTTATAAGTTCTTAATGCCACAAATGATTTATTAGATGTGTTTGTTTTAAAACTGTCTATATCCTTCAAAATCAATACCAAAAGATTCCATTTTCTATCTAAAGTGGTTACATTCATTACATTAAATGAAAAATTTTGATGTATTAAATATCAGACGTGCGTATATATATATATATATATATATATATATATATATATATATATATATATATATATATATATATATAATGTTTAAATATTTTGAATTCAGTGATTGGTTTTTAAAATGTCTATTTTATTTATTTACTTATTTTTATCAACCATAAACTAACTAGATATCGATATTTTCTGATCAAAGTCAAGTATATCCGACATAATATTTATATTGTGATATTAAAATAAAGAGTTTATAAAAATTGCCAGTAATTATTGTTTGAGGTAAATTTTTAGCATAATAACGAAAAATTATATTAACAATTTGTTAAATTATTATTTTTTTAATTGAATTTTTTTTTAATTAGTTCCATATATCACTTTCTATTCTATACATTTCTTCTATATTTATACATTAGCATCATATTTTGTATTAATATTTGTTCATATTTACTATTAATGTAAATATTAATAGTAAATATGTAATACGTTTTGATTAATAATTAATAAGTTTATTATAAAACATTTTACATCATCCTGTAATTTAACGAGGTTTTCCATCCTTTTAAATCTCAACTGTTTTCCATTTGTACCGTTTTCTTAATGTTTTCATAATTTATTTTACTTTTGCCTTCTCATTTTTCTTACTCTTTGCATTTCTTTACATTTATCGCCTTTCTGCACACATTTTCTGTCATTCATACATATCCTTAATATCTTTTTTTGTTTTCTTTCTTAGCACTGAAGATGGCCAACACTGTAAACCGAAAAGTTGGCACTATTAAAAAAAAAAGTTGATAGAGAGGAAAATAGTTGACTGGAAGATCTAATGAAGGAGATGATTAGTCTGGAGGTGCAGTAAAAAATAACACTAAATAAGTTTATCTTATTTAATGTTTTTTTTAATGCACCCCCAGACTAATCATCTCCTTCATAAAAAATAAGTTATTCTTTTTTTGTTTTATCGTTGCCTGCACCCCCTCACTAATCCTATCCTCCATTTGAATAGATTTAAATTCTTAAAAATTACCTATCAGTCAATAGATCTTAGTACACTCTCCGTATACTTTGAGGTATGACAAGATGAATGAACTTACAGGAGCAGGACAATAGTAAAACGGAAAGAAGTACGGAGACATACCTGGAAAGATAAAATTTAGGATTTCCATGGTTATTGACATTTTGATTAACCTACTGTATATATTTTTTTTTTATTATTTCTTTATTTTAGATGGCCCTTTAACAATGTAAATAAAAATGGTGTCTGCGGAAATCAAAATTGATTGCTTTAATAGGGAGAATCCATTTATTACATTCCGATGATTCAACCAACTTTGGAAGTCAGGAGTAATGTAGGTCACAAGCCTTACTCGCTTTCTAATAAATAATTTATCATTATTTAAGGAGTTATTTTAGACCTCCATCCGAAACATTTTCTTCGCTTTTTTTATTACTAATTTATAGTTCAATGAAAAAAAAATAGATTTAAATTCGTAAAAATTATCTATCAGTATATAGTTCCGGGCCGTCCACTATCCTTATGCTTTGAGATATGACGACAAGAAGGAACGTAGAGGAGCAGGACAATAGTAAAACGGAAAGAAATAAGGACATGGAATATATTGTGAAAGGAAATATGATTTAAAGGGATCGTTGAGTAGGTAGGTTGGAGAACAGGGGAAGGGCCGGGCAATTTAGCATCGAGAAAGCCACATAATCCCTGCAGGACCCGGCCCTCCGTACCTACGACAGTGATGGACTCTGCTGAGGGCTCGGCGAGGTCGAAGCTGAGCGCTATATTTCCCCTCCCTATGTAATATCTTCGCTCTGCTCCTCAATAGATGTATTACTTCTGAGTCAGCGCTCTTGTTTGTCTTCCATGTCCGTCTTCTCTCGCCATTCTCTAACATATTCTTTACTTATGCATCTCAGGGGATTGGATTCAGTATTTATTGCAATTGGGCATTTCGTCTGCTGAATTTATTGTAACGAATTGGTGTTTTTTACTGGGACCCGGGATTAGATAGCTTGTGTTCTTTTCCTGAATAAAATTAGTGAATGAATAAGATGTTTGTTTTATTATTGAATCTCGAATCATTTTTTAAATGTAAGGATATCTTTGAAGTATGGAATAAATTTCAAACTATACGTCTGGTATAGTAGCCTGACAATATATGCCTGAAAATATTATTCGTCAAACAATTCCTTACACATTTTGTTAAGTTCTGGAGTATTATAAAACACCGACGAAATTTCATTTGTATATCCAAACTTTTTTATAAATTTAATATTCAATAATTCATAAAGTATATTTAGTTTGTTGGATTTCTAATGTAACCAGCACCTTCGTCGATTTAATCTGTAATTATCATTTCAGATGTAAGAGTTGATTTTATGATTCATCATTTAAGAAACTTTAGCCATGCCATATACAGGGTGTCCCGAATTTAAATGGCAAAACTTCATGAACTTATAGGGGACCAAAAAACTAAGACAAAAAGTCCTTTAGAGATTTGCTAGTTTTTGCTTAGTTTTAGAGAAAATAGCAAAAAAAGAAACAAAACAAGTTTTCATTTTTATGCTTATTTATTTACAATTATATTTATGTTATGTTCTTTTTAATGTAAATATTGCTCAAAATGTTGTCCTCTCGCACCAATGCAAGCATGACATTTAGCACTCACTTGATAAATTGCAGCTAAACATTGTTCTGATGATATTTGGTGCACTGCATCTATGATTCGGTCTCTTAATTGTTCTCTTGGGTTGATTGACACCGAATAAACTTTCTGCTTCAAGGTTCCCCATACGAAGAAATCCATGGGTGCCATATCAGGTGATCTGAGTGGCCAAGGTACTACTCCTCCACGTCCAATCCATCGTTGTGGATAATTTATATCCAGCCAAGCTCGAGCAACTCTGCTATAATGAGCTGGACATCCATCGAGTTGGAACCACGTTTCAACCCGCTGTTGTAAAGGAATGTCATCTAAATAATTAGAAAAGTCGTTCTCCAAAAAATAAGTAAATGTGAAACCATTCAATCTTCCAGGTAAAAAATATGGTCCCACCAGTAATCCGTTCCAAATTCCATGCCAAACGTAAATTGCAAATTCATGCTGAAACCTATTCTCTCTAATAGCTCTGGGATTTTCAAGAACCCATACATGATAATTTCTTTGATTAACAATTCCTCCTCTTGTAAAGGTAGCTTCATCGGTCCATATAATTTTTAATGGAAATAAATTACCATCGCGAATTTTTTCAAGAAACCAGTTACTAAAATTCAATCTCTTGACATAATATTGAGGTAATAAATTCTTAACATTTTGAAGATGGTATGGGTGGCGATTATCACCTTTCAAAGTTCGCCATATTGCTTGCCACGATATTGCTAATGCAGCATCTGCTCTTCGGATGCTAGTCTCAGGATTGTTATCGAAGTGGCGTTGGACACAAATTCTTCTCCGATAATCTGCTCTTACTGCTGTCTGGAATTGGTCGCCTTCATTATGTATTAAGAATGACCCAGTCTCGTAGTCTATTAACAGTTAACGAAAAGAATCGTCGATTAGGCACTCTTCTATTTGGAAATCGGCGCGCATACTCCCGCACTGCTTCTAAAGCATTACCGTTACAGAAACCATACACAAAAATCATATCAGCGTATTCAACATTAGAATATGTATGCGGCATTGTGGCTGATGCTATTCACACAAAAATATCTGAGTAACTAACTGAAGACTGATTTAGGAATTATAATCCTAGAAGGAAGCCAAAATGTAAACAAATAAAAGAATGTAAAGGATAACATTAAGTGTTTACATATCTCACTGCCTAGCCTGACAAACTTTGAAAGGTGATAATCGCTACCTGTAACATTTTTGTATTGTTTCTTTTTTTGCGATTTTTTCTAAAAGTAAGCAAAAACGAGCAAATCTCTAAAGAACTTTTGGTCTTAGTTTTTCGGTCCCCTATAAGCCCCTGAAGTTTTGCCATTTAAATTCGGGACACCCTGTATACCACATATTATAAAAAAAAAAAATCATTGTAGAAGAGAAATCATTGTCCTTTAAATAAGACAATATGATTGATAGAATATAATCGAAATTTTAATTTTTCGAAACATAACAGGAAACAAAACACTTATCCTTCGATATCGCCAATTCACGCATCAGGTTGTAAGTAGTTTAGACACGGTCAAGTAAATTATAATGAAGATTGCATGACACAAAAATAAAATATGTATTTAAAAAGAAAAACCTAGAATATCCAAAAAGTATAGAGGACATTTAATTTTCAAACATTTGATCAGGATTCGAATTACTTCATATACTGGCACAGAAGTTACTTTACATCTACAGCCCTGGTGAATAAGTGGGAATAAGTCGATTTTTCTTCTCAATGGATTTGTTGAACTTAAGTAAGCGGAATCGTGTTATTTTGGTAGTGAATAATAGGATAAGACGTGCATTGGTTTGAAGATGAGTTACTGCTTTCGATTTTCATTTCATATTAGTGCTCCATTTCAAACTAAAAATCTACGAGAATGACACGATCCCGCTTCACTCAATACAATTAAATATCTTTGGACCAAATTCGACTTATTCACCTCGTTTAGTTTCGTGCTCATTTAAGCAAACACTCTAAAATGATTATGTATGTATTGGTGTTTAAGAAACGGTGTACGAGAAAAACTACATTATGTAGTATGATATGAAGACGCGTCAACGTATTGGAATCAATAATATGACAGATTGTTTGTTTATTCGTTTAACGTCACTTTATGCCATGGTTAATTAAAATAATCACCAATTATGCTATAGCAAATCGGACGATGCTACAGAGGGAATCCTAAAATTTGCCTATCCAAGTTTAATTAGGATAGAGATCTTTTACGAGTTCCTGACATCACAGGCTCGAGACCCCCGTTTTACGTCCCATACAAAGGATGGTATAATCAAGAACATTTTAATATTTTGAAAAAATCCTAGATCCACCCGCCAAGCTGCGAACCAGAGATCTTATTAGATTTTAGGTTTTTTAGCTGACCAATAGACCACAGGTGACGACATTGATAATAGTAAAACATGAAAGTTAAAAAGCTGCCTTAAAAAATGTGAATGAACTTACTCATTCCGAAATCATTTAGATCTATACCAAGAATTATTTCCAATTAGGGAATGATGAATTAAATATGACACTAGGAAGAAATTCGTGGGAAGCTGATCGGTTTTAACGAAAAGAGAAAGCTAAGACCGTGGTTCATTTATTTTGCAGCGAGGGAAGGCAGATAGCTAGAGGAGACCACTATGGACGGTGAGAGATGTGCCGACACCCAGGCCCTAGGAAACCACAGCGTGGTCGCGACCATGGTATTGACCCAGTTCTTGGTCTCTGCTGCCTGGGTCCGCTGGCTGCCGGATCAAGAAGACTAATGAGGGGAGAGGATGGGGATAGCCAGTCATTGTGTCTCCGGCTTTATATGCTGCCTTTATTAACAGAAAGTTCAACGAGCTCGGCCCGTGCTACACCTCATTGTACCTCTCCCTTGTCTCGTTTCCGCTACAGTTTTTATTCTACACAATACTCATTTTTTAATTAAATTTTTTTCTCTTAAAGTTGTATATCATTTATATTTTCTAATTAAGTTATGTCTATATGAAGAATATTCAAACTCGAATTAATAATTTCGCCCTCCATTAATATCTAAAAATAGAGCATTAAATAACTGCTATTTACATCTAGTAATATAAAGTATAGTTACAAGGAAGTCCTCATTTACGAAAGGATTTTCTTTTATATTCAAGTGTTTCTTTTTGTTAAAATATAACAAACGTTAAAAACAACGTTTTGCTTAATACACCATGAATTTTAATTATGTTTATGAATTTGAAAATGGATATACTGTATACGGTATTTTTTAAGAAGTAAAATTTTCTGTAAAACCCTTAAATACATCGGTTCACGACTCGATCTACACATATCACAGTGATGAGTTCGAAACTCCACTGACCTTTAGTGTCCAATGTTCTAATGTAGAAACTGCAGTTGTATATTTGATACTTAATTATAATTATTGAAACATCATTTGAATAAACTCGATCTTAACCAATAACTGTAAAGCTTAGTTGTCATGAATCGTTAGGACAGCTCGGCCAACAATAAGAACGTAAGAACCTGCACGGACCTGAAGGGTTCAATGTTTAAAGTAAAGAACATAAAATGGCTTCTTTGAATATATTCTGATTCACAAACTATACTTCGTTTAATCATAAAATTGTTGAAGTGAAGTAGTAACAATGCCATGAGAATTTCCATCCCATATTTTACTTTCGAATTTTTAGAGCTTTAACTTGGTACGGTCCCAGATTTTTTTTTCCTTATTGTGTACTTCGTTTTCAGATGTTTTTTCTTAGTTCTTCTTCTTTTTTTTTTTAATTATGGTTTATAAAAATAAATTAGAACTTGAATGATCGACCGGGCGAAGACTTGAGACAGAGCCGAGAGGAGTAGGGTTAAGTAATGGGACTCTGTAGAGGAAATGAATTGATTAGAGCTCCTGTAATTGAGTTGGCCGGATCGTGTCTCGGCCCGGGCCTCGTTTGACAATCGCCCTTTCCTAAGGCCTAATTATTTCTTAGCCCTTCTCCTTCAGGTCTCCTTCCACCATTCTTCAGTTTTTCTTTTTAATTAATTGTTTTGATAGGTTTTCTATAATAAATGCCAATTGTGGTTTTGTTCCCAAGTATTTATGGAATCATTGGGTGGTAATTAATCTTCCAATATAACTCGACGTTATAAAAATCTCAGTTTTCGTTTCTTGTAAATAGCAATAAATTATCAATTTTTTTAAAAAAAATCAATCAGTTTTATATGAAACGAAGTAAATTACTAAATTTTATATGGATAAACCGGAAGTTATTTTTTGCATAAGTACTGTTTATTCATTTAAAGTAACTTTCATGTTGCCAAGGCTAATCGGACGATGAAACAGTAATAACATAGTAATAAGTCTTAGCGAAATCCATTTAATTAATGGCTCGATGCCGATACCACCAATCTCTGCTTGAAAACTTCAGTCCACGGATCATTATCCAAACCCGAATCGTCCAGGTCACTCTCAACTTAATCTTCTCACCAACGTCTCAACTTTTAATTAATGCGTTCCTTACCAAGCATAGCCAATACACAAGCCCATCTTAATCTTCTTGATGATCACTTGAATAATATTAACCTGGTGTAAGCTTCCGCGTTGTGTAATTTTTCTGCGCGATGGTATAATGGGTGCCCTAAATTTGGCTTATCCAGGTAAAATAATGATTGGGGTGTTTAACTAGTACCTGACGTCACACAGGCTCGGAAATAAGTAAATACACAGGAATAACTAAAGACTTTTTACTGCTTTAAAATACCCTAATACCAACGGCTGGTCTGGGAATCTTGGGCCTGTAAGGTTCTTAAACTTACCACTACACCACAGTTGATGCTCAATTATAAGTTTGTAGTATCCACCCACAAATAATCTACCAACATAGTTTGCAGTAAATACTACTGCTATTTTTATATAATTTAATAATCTCTGTCAGCATAGATTAATAACTTAATAACAACTCATATTGGAGGGGGGGGGGCTGCTCTGTGGGTAGAGGGCTGAATGCTATGCAGAAGGTTCTAGTTTTGAATCCGGCTGTGGCAGATAAATTATTTAATTTGTTTAAAACCTTGATTGGAACCGGACAGATTTGCACACCCTCCCAGGGCTAACCCATTCTCTATAAAGTGTGTTTCATCAATTCAGAGAAAAACCTATGGGTTGAGCGATCAGATACCTTCTCTACACAACTGTTATCCTACAAACAGAACAATCTCTACCAATACCATTCATGGGTTGAATTTATTTTTTTTCATACTGTATGGACATATTTTTACTTCTATTATATTTGGTTCATGATTACTTTTTGAGCCAATGATTTATAGTTGATGGAGATCTTGAGACGTCCATCTCAATGAGACTACCATAAATTATTATAAAGGAGATAGTTGGGGGGTGCAGTAAAAAAGAACACTGAATAAGTAACAAACTTATAATTATGTGACGACGTTTCGACCTACAGTGTAGGTCATCTTCAGGGCGATTTGGAGAGAGTAGAAGCCGTTTGATGTAACGGCTGACTAGCACTCTAACACTCTCAAGAGTGCTAGTCAGCCGTTACATCAAACGGCTTCTACTCTCTCCAAATGGCCCTGAAGATGATCTACACTGTAGGTCGAAACGTCGGCACATAATTATAAGTTTGTTACTTATTCAGTGTTCTTTTTGACTGCACCCCCCAACTATCTCCTTTACATTAGATCATCCAGTCAACTATTTTCATCTCATACATAAATTATTATATATTATTCAACCATACACTGATTGAAAAAGTATAGAATTCTAACGCAGAAAACGTCGTGCATACTTTCAAGGATGATACCTGCAGAATTGAATATTTTATAATGCAAATACATTTTAATACTGGAAGAATCAATAAGGAATAATCGAACAAGACGTGCAGTTTTATGAATGTCTATCTTATCTTATCCTATTGATCATTAGGCTCCACGTTTTGGTCACGCTAATACACTTTCAGTTATTTTAATTTTATTTTAAGTCACTTACAGCTTTTATTAGTCTATATGACGTCTTCTAATTTCAGCCATATTTGTCTGCCATGCCAGTCTCCACGCATTAGGGTGCACCTACATTGGATCCGATGCGATGCGACGCGATCCTTTTCTATCACATAGGAGGGTGGGCTGAAAAAACAAATAACTGAAATACGCAGTGAGTGCCTACACTGGATCAGATCCGACATGATTCTATTCTTTTCAATCCGATAGTGAAACTAGTCACTGCCTTCCGAATAAAATAGTATTAATTTTATTCTTTTATTTCTTATATTTTATATATATTATAGTGAAATATAAATATATTAAAAATAATTAATAAATAATCTTAATTTTATAAATTAAAAGAACCATAACAATGAGGTAATATTACTATATTAGAATATTTATGTCTTGCTGTTTGACTATAAACAAATAATTTAGTTGTTTTTCAATAAAAAAAGATAGAATTTATTGTTTTATTATATATTCGTGTTTTATATAATGATTTAATTTTCTCGATTGTGATAATATTTATTTCTTTTGATATTTTGTTGTTCATCTTTGCAAACGAGTATAAAAAATCAGAAAAGCCCTTACCTCCCAGAGTTGCCAATTGTTTAATAAATAAATTAAATATTACGATGATAATTTTATCAAAAGTTAATGTTTCCAAATTTATTTTGACGAATTAAAATTGTATGTAGGTATATTTTTTATGTACATTTCTGATAGATATAATTTTATTCAACGGAAAAATAACCTTCGCTACTATATTTAATGGTTCATGAAGATTAGTAAAAAAATATTTTAATGAGAATTGAGAATATTTAATTTTGATTTATGACGGATATTTATTTAATAGTTAATTATCAAATTACAATGTACATTTTTTAATAAACATTTTAGACAATAAAGGTTAAGTTGGCACACATGGTAACGCCTGGCTTATCGGATTGAAAACTAATGATTTTGAAATGTGAAAATCGCACCTGATCGTACAGTATCGCATCGGATCCAATGTAGGCGCTTCCGTATATATAAACTATTTTGATTCCACGAGCGACTAGATCGCTCGGATTGTTGGGATAAAAATGGATCGGATCGGAGCGGATCCATTGTAGGCACTCTCGATATATTTCAGTCATTTGGTTTGCTTCCGAATTCTGATCGTGTCGCATCGGATCCAATGTAGGTGCACCCTTACTCTAGCAAAATTTTTTGTCTTGTATTTTTTGCCATTATTAAGAACTGTTAATTTACCATTCTTTATTCTTATAATTGCATATCTACACATCTTTATTGCTTATCTTATACACTTAGAGTTAGATCTAATACACAAAAGTGTATACATAAAAAATCACACAAAGATCTTATATATAAAAAATTATGTTTATTATTATTATCAGCAACAAAAGGGACATTAAGGTCGTTATGGATGACTTTATTCATAACAAAATAAGGAGCATTGAGTATTTTACGAAGGATTTTGGGTAGTAAGGATTGAATACGAGAGGAATTCGATGGCTTAATGGAGCCCCAAAGCTCTACTCCGTAAGTCCAAATAGGTCGTATGATGGTCATGTAAATAATTCTTTTGTCGTTAATTGGGAGCTTAGAGCGTTTGCCTAGTAAGTGTTGAAGTAGCCTGAAACGTCGAGCGGTTTCTTGTCTGTTCAGTCTTGTATGAAGATTGCAGGTTAATCATTTTTCGAGGTGCAACCCTAAGTATCGGATCTGGTCTACAGGCACCAGTGGGAAATTATTACAGGATACTGAAGGACAGGAGTTATTGGTTTACTATGTAAGGTAAAAGTGATTTGGGTTAATAATATTAAAAATTGAAAGGGACGAGGAGGCGGACCTCACTTTGAATATTGTATATAATCCTCTATGGAGCCATAAATATGTATTAACATGATGTGTGTATAAAGATATTAGCTATAACCATATCTTGTTTATTAACATTGTATACAACTATTTTTAAATTCACAGATTATTTAAAAATATATACATTAAGTTAAGAATACATCTTTAGGTATTTAAATCATATTTTCTAATGAATCAATAGAATAGGCCAAATTTGAATATGGAGTTCTGTTTACGAAATAACCTATTCCTCTCCACTTTCAGATTATAAATAGAATATGATTTCATACCTATGTCATATTATTATATAATTGCTTCCCTTATGGTGATATGTAACGCGTAATATTCTGATAAAAAAAACCTGGACAAGCTTCAACTGTAGGCTTAGAAGTTAGAAACGGCTGGTTGCCGGACTTTCTGAAATATACGCCTTTAATCGGCTTTAGAGATTGTCTGAAGTTGCTTTAATTGCCCTAAATTGATGAGGACTCGCGCGGGGATAACGCCAATAAATATATTTACCGCTTCGTCTGCCACAAAAGTGAATTCGGATTGGAAAAAAAAGATCTTTTAAAAGCAAGGAGAGTATTTTAATGTTCACGGTGCCTTGCATTTCTGAATGAAAGAACTCCGCAGCCGTTTTTGATAAATGTATAAACGGATCAATCAATGTGGATTTTAATTAGTTTTTTCTCTCTTCTCAGTGATTTTTTAAAAGTACAGGGCAACTCATACCCGAAAAAAAGCTTATTTGAAAGAAAATAAATTAATATTTAATTGAGATGGATATGCGTATATTAAAAAAATAAATTAAGATAAATTTTAATACGATATTTTGTATTTAAACCTATATAGTTTTGTACAGCCTATGACTTTCTTTAAACATTCCAGTAGTTTTACATAGCTCATACAGCTTACAGGTACATGATGATATTAATGATACCTTGATCTTATGCATGAACTTATATCATATATATATTTCCAAATATATATACACAGTCGTGGTCATAGAAATTGCTTCACCTATGATTGCTACTTTTTTTATTCTAAATGTGTAAACTAATAGTAGGATTGTATTCTTTACCTATTAGAGTGAGATGGAATCAGTGAATCATAGTTTAGTTGTACCCAGAGTAACCGATATTAACCACGTATTACTTATTAGTATGTCCAATAGATAGAGTTTCGAGCAAATGTCTAATGAGGAAACAGTTAAAATAGTGACGTTTGCTGAAGCTGGACTTACTTCGCGTGAGATAGCAAGGAGGGAGATGAGCGACCAATCCAATGTGGTAAGAATAATAAACAAAAATCTTTCCCAGGAATCTACCGAGCGAAAGAAAGGGACTGGAAGGAAAACGAAGACAGATGAGTGTTTGAATCGCATGATGATGAGATTATCCTTAAAAAATCGCTTCAAATCTGATAAAGAAATAACCAGAGAATCAATTTAGCAGATTTAAGTCGAGAAACAGTTGGCAGAAGATTATGAGAAGAAGGTTTACGGGCAAAAAATACAACCAAACAGCCATTTCTTAACAAAAAAATTAAGTAATCTCCCCTAAATTGGGTGTAGAATTTTAAAAATTGGACATCTGATGACTGGAGGAAAGTGATGTTTTCAGAAGAGAGTAAATTCAATATCTTCAGTTTTGACGGTGCTCCATACGTAAGACGTCGGCCAAATGAAATATTTCCTGTACCATAAAAAGAGTGAAACATCCAGCCAGTGTGATGGTCTAGCGGTATTTTTCCTACTTTGGAATTGGCAAAATAAACTTCATAAATGGGACGGTTAAAATATTTTTAAAAGTTTTGGAAGAGAGTTTGATTCCCTCAATGAATTCCCATCATACACACTGCGGACTCTTCATTTTGCAACATGATTCTGTTCCATGCCATCGAGCCAAATCAGTAAGTTAATTATTTATTTATGTAAAGAAATGTAATAGCTGTAAGATAAATTATTTTGTATTGCCTTTACCATTGTGTTTTTGGATAGGTAAAGCATTTTATAGGTTAAGCAGAAATCGAGATTTCCACGCTGTCATGGCCAGACAATAAATAGCCTTGATTTAAATCCTATATAAATCGTATGGATGATCATGAAAAAACAAATTAATATTACAAAGCCTAATAATAAAGATGAGCTAAAACAATCGAAAAGGTGTGGAATGAGGAGATTAGTGACGAAACCATATAAAATTTGTTTCACTCAATGCCAAACAGGATTGGCTCAGTAATATGGTATAGTGGTGGTACGACATAATACAGCTTTATATTAATGTTTCAATAAATACATTGTTTTTATACAATGTTTATATACAGTTTTTTCTAATAAATTCATATGAATACGTAAAAAACAATTTTTTTCTTAAATTCCTCATTAACACTAACATTTTTTTTTTATCATTTTATGTATATTATTTATTTTTTGGGGGGTTTTAACCATTTTTCACACCTAATAATATTCTTTTTTCCTTTGCAAAACATTTTAAAGTTATCAAAATGTAAGAATAACATTTGTTTAAGGAGATCCTCCATTATTATTAATTGATGCAATTTCTATGTCTTTGACGTATATATGTATATACATATATATATATATATACATATATCAGTCATATGATACAATCATGATGTACTGCTACTACTTCTACTACTAAATCCACAATTTAAAAATAGAATAATAATGCTACTAAACAAAAGATTTGAGATATAATAGGTATTTTTCCATTTTATATATCATGGTTTTATATTCGATAGATACTGTAAGATAAAATATTAATTAACATGCTCACAAAAAGAAGTATACTATCATTTGAAAATATTCTTTGTTTCGAAATATACCTCGATACATTTCCTCAATAAATATTTCTCATTATACACTGTCGATTAGCTCAAGCAATGCCAATGAGTGTGGTTAATAGTCTGAATTTGTTTTAGTAAGGAAAATTATAACAATCACAACAAATAAATCTTTATTTTGTTGTTTAATACGCAAGTTAAACCGATAAACGTCAATAAAAACATGTTCTTACAAATATATCAAAGTCGTTTTACAAAGCTGTAATAGTAGTTTCCTCTTTCTAGCAGCTAATTCTCTAATTCCATCTGAAATTGTGGTAATAATTATCAAATAACGGGTAAATCAAATTTTATAGGATCTTCTCCACAAAGCTAGCTCGGAGAATTGACCTTGGGATAAATGACACTCTACTTTGTATATTAACAAATGGAGCGGGGTTGCTCAGAGGTAGAGCGTTGAGTTGGAGTGCCTACGTTAGTAAGTTCAAATGTGGCTGTGGTAAACAATTTATTTAATCTGTTAACAGCCGGGGATGGACCTTGTGGGATCAGGAGGACCCTCCGGGTGCTCACCCAGCCTCTATTAATGTGTGAATCTCATGCTTACACCCCACCCTACCCCCTTAGGGGAAGAGTTGAGCGTCAGCTAAGGCAAATCACCAACCTACATGCATAACCGTTGTTGAAGGAACGATACAGTCCCTAACTCGTACTTAGCCCTTTCATGGGATTGTATTGGCATAGTTTTTGTTTTCATTTATAATCAAAGGTGAGAATTTGAAAGTTCATATCAATTGTTTTTATAAACTAAATCGTTTCATTAAAAAATTCTATATCGGTAGCCACCGTTGTTATTATTTACTTTTTTATACATTTTTATTAAATTAATTTTATCCATTGGGTTTGCTCTATTCTCTTTAGTTATATTTAAGTTTAAATCAATTTCTTTCAAAACAAGTACCGCAAACTCGTTAAGCTTTTTAGAAACATTTTTGTAAATGTTTAATGAATGTTTATTTTCTTCGCATTTTAAAATTAAATAGCATGTGGCCCTAGGATTTTTTTAAGGGAGTAAAAAATCCTTAGTTACGCCGTCCTTCGGAAGGGACGTTAAACGGGGTTCCCAAGCCTGTACGATGTCAGGTACTCGTTAAAAATCCCTATCCTAATTAAAACTGGATAGGCAAAATTTAGAGCTCCCACTGAAGCATCGTCCGATTAGCCATAGCAGCATATAGTGACGTTAAATGAACTAAAAAATAAAATTAAATAGTTTCGCTACTTAAACTTTAATCCATAACGGTTTTATCATAGCAAAATGTTTGTGCCTTATTTTTTCAAACATTAATTTTAAACATATGGCTTTAAACAACTTATAAATAAGTAGTATAATAACATTTTATTAACTACATAGTGTAATATAATTCGTTTCTATTGGTACAATATCTAGGCATTTTAAAACTGTTATAAGGATAGATTCGAAAAAAGTTAATGATGACCATGAACCGTTCAATCGTAATGGAAAATAAATTTATAGCTCACAGAGAATAGTTTGTGAAGCACGAAACGGAAAACAGTTCTTTTTTTTCACAGTGATTTTTTTTTATCACAATCGAATGGAGAAAACAATGGAGGCAATACTATAGAAAGAGCGGGACTGGGATAAAAAAAAGCTTGGAAAAACTAAAACAGAGTGAATGAAAAGGCCTGACCCGTATCGTAAAAAAGGCCATGTAGATAAGAATAGGGTACTTAGTTGGCTGATAGGGTCCCTTGCGACTAGCTCAAGTCTAACAGGTTGCCTCTATCTATCTCAACTTTCTAAATATATATTGTATTGTAAAAAACACTTGTTTTAAACAATTGTTTGTACAATTAGAATAAACATTTATTTTGAAATGGAGCTGAGCTGCTCAGTGATTGATTTTATTTAATCGATTAGCAGCCGAGGATGTATACTTTAGGATCTGGGATTGAACATTTAATGAAAGCGATGATCTAAAATGGTTTCCAAGAAGAAGCCAAATATACAATACAACACGAACCAGAAAAAGACAGGGTAGAAATAAAGACAGCGGTCATTCCATATATTAACGGCTCTATGGAGAAAATAGCGAAAATCTTAAAGAATTACAAAATAAGGGCAAGTTATAACACTGACAGAAAAACAAGCCAGGTTCTGCGTAGTGATGACCTAAAGACGCCGGGAACCTACAGCATTCCATGTTCCTGTTGGAAGGAATACATTGGGCAAACAGAAAGACTAATATGTACAAAACTTGCATAACATATTAAAAGCGTAAAAAAGATAGATAGTAAGTCTTCATCATTGGCAGAAAACTTTTGAATACCAATCATGATATTGAGTTTGAAAAATTAGAGTGGCCAAAAAGTGGAATAATACGGCAGAAAGAAAGATACGGGAAGCAATCTAAATAATAAACCGCCCCGACAATTTTAACATTGAATATGGTTACAAATTAAGTGAATTGTGGCTCCCAAACATACCGACCAGTGTCCAAAAAGAAACCATAAGACCTGTAAGAAAAGGCAAACCAATCAGACGTCAGTTAATCGAGACCCACCCAATCAGAGGTCACCCGATCGGAATCCAGCCAAACAGAAAGCAGCCAATCAATGATTGGAGGAATAGGTCGCCTACGGACCCAGAAACTATAAATACCGAATTAATGAAGAACATTTTCAGTCTCTGATTAAGCCCCGAGGAAGCGTACGGCCAGCGAAACGGAACAGAAAAGAATTTGACTACACTGTCAAAACCAGAAGAAATACCCGATGAATGGATTAAAAATACTGGCCGTGGCAATTTAAGTGAGTCATAAATTCTTAGTACCACGATAACAAATTAGAGTAACGGTTGGCTACTATAATATGTACTCATGATTCAACCTAAAACCGGTTTGATGCTTCGAGAATTTGGACAATTTGATAGGGTAGAGCTGAAAAATATATGTTTGCTCGAAATACTTGCAGGATGCCTTTTAAGTGCTCGGAAACTTATGGAGTTAAAAAGTCCCTCCGGAAAAATAAAATACCTTCTATATAAAATGATGGTGAGACCTATATAGACTAAAAAATTCGAGACAGTGACCTTGACGAGAGAAAGTAGATGACCCTTCAGGTATGAGAAAGAAACTCCCTTTGTCCAAATTATGGGACGACCTGAGTGGAGGATCATCGGGGAATCAGAACCAACCAGGGCTCAGGAATCTGTTCGGTAAAAAAGACTTCCAAGAAGCCATTCTTCTCAGTGAAATAAAATGGTTGGGACACTTGAAGAGAATGGACCAAAAATGAATTAAGAGACAATGGATTTATGTAAAGCCAGCGAATTCAAGTTGGCAGAAATGCACAATTCGACAAACTTAGACCATGCAGTTGACCATTTTAGAGCGTAGATAGGTCCACATGGCTTTGTATCAACTTCTTCATTATATCACTGATATAGTCCGAGGTGGACTTGAGTTACAATTATGTTCCATGCATCGCGATCCAGCGCTAGCATCCAAGACTGAAAAATGGATGTAAACTATGGAAGATGCCGTGCATTCTTCAAAATAGTTCTTTCAGTAACCATTATTGGATGATTTGTATTGAAGGGCATGGGGGCCATGGCCTTCCCTGGAGTTCTCATTAGATGATATTGACCTGAATTTTAGTTGGTTGTCAACAAGAAAAAAAAAACGTTTTACACACCAACATTATTTATCGAATGTATCGAAAACATTCGAAAAATACACTGTATCGAATGTTTTATCAATGGGTGCATCCAAAATCGGCGATTCCGAACCCTTTTATGTTTTTCAATCACATATAGATAGCTATCGCTTTGATCAAGGAGCTTAATTTATCCATACTATTGTTTTATGGCCTCAGTTGTCTTAAATTAAAAATTAATATTTTATTATCTTCATTAATATATGGATCGTTTACATTGGTAAAAAATTGACATTGGCCCCTCCCTCTGAAAATCCGCCAAGATCCGCGAGTGGTAACCATGTTATGACTTTATAGATATTCTTTTTGAGAGGGAGAGTGAATGGGGCAGTTCATTATGTATTCTTCTTAGTTCCTGTATGAAGGTCCCGAATTCAAATCCTACTAAGACAGATGAATTATTAAATCTACTAATAGCCACGCATGGATCTCGTGTAATCTAAAGACTCTCCTGGAACACACAGTCTCTATAGGTGTACCCAATTTATTTTTATTAGAATTTATAAAATCTGAAGGTAATTTAACGAACATATTAAAAGAATAATAGAATATGATACTAAACTATGGAGTCACTTAACAAAATAGAGACAAGATTTGTCTCAAAATAGAAATATTTAAATAATCACCATAAAACAAAAATTAAAAACTCAAATATAAAATTGACGTACGTCAACCAGATCCTAATTATAATAATGGACATTCTACTCCCTACATACATCGCAAAAATGGCGAGACTGGGGATATAGGATCGGTGACGAGAATAGATTTTTCTGGCCTGGTTACGAGCCTTGTATCTTAGTTGGTAGTGTACCGCGCTAGAGAGGCGAAAGACCCATGTTCGAATCTCGGCCAGGACAAATCTTTTCTCTTCAAAATAAAAATATTTAAATAATCACCATAAAACAAAAATAAACAATTGTAATTATAATTTTTATAATTATAATATATCCTTTTTTTTAAAAATTAAACGGATTACGTTTGACTTGATCATTAACAACTAACAAAATAATGAAGCCGGAAATGACGGTTCAGTAACTCAAGTTCTGCACTGTGTAGTGATACACATAATTCTGAAACTTTTTCAATCTATTAGATAACGTGTGTTCAGTTCACTAACCTCTGCTAACTTGTGAACAACGGTTTATCAAACAAGTACCTGTAAGTATTGATTTTTTCACTGACGAACAGTTTCGTCACCCGAAATAGTACAACTTGAAGGAGCCTTCAAGGATTCTAAGAATTATTTTAATTTTTATATCTCTTCATTGTTAGATCATTTTATATACCGTAGTGCTAAAATCAATTGTTAACTTGTAAAACGCTTACAAGTGGAAGGTTATATAAATTAACAATATTATTGTAGATAAACAGTGCAAGCTTATTCGAGAACTATTTATGAATTAGTATCATCACATTTATTTTATTTTATTATTTTTTATTTTATTTATTCACAACAATAAACATCGCTTATTATTTAGATTTTCTTATTTATATATTTCTCCTTTTATACTGATAAATTTCAACTTTAACAAGCCGCTGCGTCATCCAAAAACAAATTATTCTGGAGTTTACTGTACCACAGGCTGACGGCTACTCCTATATCGAATTAATCAATGTCACATTTTCAATATTAAGCCCGCTGGTTTTCAGGAATAAAACTTATAGAATTTGCTTGTTGTAATCCTTGTGTTTTAAAAGTTTAATTCTAGTTACCAGATTGTAAATACGTACAAGTTACTATTTTGCCATATTTTATTAACTATCTTAGTAATTAATACCTAGTAATCCATTAATTATTATATCATTGAAATGTGTTGTTATTCACTTTTATGATGTGCGGTTTCCGACAGAAAAATTTAATATTATTCGTATTATATTTAACTGATTTGAGATCTAAAAAATGAAAATAGTGTTTTTGAAATTAGTTTCTCCCATGTTTCTTTCAAAATATACCACTCTTCCAAATAAAGATCTATCTAAGTGTTTATTAGGTTAATTTTACTGACACATAATAATATTATACATAATATTTTACTTTTAGTGTAGTAATTTACTTGATTTAATTAAAGTTTACATTAAATCAGACAGGCTTTAATAATAAAAATTAAAAACATATTTACCATATGGAGTAAATTTAATTTATCTCTGGTGTCTCAGAAATAATTTTAGTCTTGATGATGCTCCACAATTTTGGGATGGCCTTTACAATAAAAATAATTATGCTCACTACGATCTAATTATTCATTCCTTTATTAGCATTACAGTCGTCCAACAAGCGAAAACTTTCAAATAACTGAATATTTTCTATTTACACAGTTGTAAAATCGTCGGCCCAAACCTACTTCTTAGACGATAGAACGTTCCTACGTTGATAGTATGTATCAACTTGCAATAACGAGCCGTGAAATAGAAAAAATAATAATTAACAGTTGATTGTAAAACTTATTTAAAACCTTTTAAGTTTTAAACCGTTTCAAAATGTGTTCATTGAATGTATTTTGTATTTTTCTGGCCGCTTCATTGAATCATCATATGATTTTTTGTTATGTGTAAATCATTTACAAAATGGTTTTAATCGATTCTCCTTAGGATAAAAACGTCCTGTTTTCTATAATATAAGTTTATATGTCATTTCATTAGTTGAAAAAAAAATAATAGGATTGTATGAAAAATAAATGGAGATACCTTGCCATAGTTCTTATGGTGTTAACGTTAGTGCTTTATTATTTATACCGCCTCTTATTTCATTAAAGCATTGGCTCTTTAGGAAACTTTTATATATTAATTAAATAATATTAAATTAGTATAAATTTAGAACTGTAAATAATTTATTTATAAAAGTAATAATGTTATTTAATTTTGATAAAGTGGAAACTTCTGTTTTCAGTTAGAAAGAAATAGCGTCCATCCATTACAGAATCTATTAATAGCTCTAAGAATTATTTTGATTTTTTTTTTCGGGATAGTTGATTGTTTATTTCAATTTTTTCTTTCATTAAAAAACTTATCATCTCATTAAATTAACACTGGATTTGATATTGACAGTAGTTGAAATGCACCACCGATAGGATGCATTTAACCAGCACCATTAATATTCAATTTATTGGAGCTCAACATGGATAGATTAATTAGAGAAGGGGTGCCGTTGTCTATCCATATACTACATAAACACTGTACTAGAATCAGATTCCTGTAACTGATTAAATTAAGTTAATCAAGTATACATATACTCGTATGTATGTATATATATATATATATATATATATATATATATATATATATATATATATATATATATATATATATCTGTATGTTTATGTTTATAAGTAATATAACCTAACCAATTAATATCAACTACAATGCAAGTAATAACCAATGCCTTTTTCAATAAAGTATTTAAAACTTATTATAGGATAATAATGTAAATTTTCGGTGTGTTAAAGTAATGCTTTAATGATACAAAATGTTATATATTATTGTTCTCGCGAAAAATGGACCTGGATGGTTGTCTTGCACATTACGGAAGAGGTCCACGACAATGGCTAAATGTTAATTATCCCAATCAATGGATTGGCCATGCATTACTAGTGGCTTTGCCTATGCAAAAAAAAGTCTATGCAAAAAATACAACCAAAACTCTATGCAAGGCCGGTCAATGACCTTAATTCTTTACGAAAAATTATAATTGAATCTTGTGAAACAATAAAATCATTACAATACCTTTCTGTCACTGCTGCAGTTGAAGAAAGAAGCCGATCCTGTCTTAACACTCAAGGAAATCACTCTTAACAGCATTTAATATGAATGTAATTGTTTCCATTTAGTGATTAAATCAGTTGGAACCGAATTGACCTAAATAGTTAATGAAAATCTTTACCATGTGAATAACGCGTTTATAGACATACCTCCATTGAAAGTTTTTCTTGTTTTGAGGTCCTCAGTTAAAATGTTCAGTTTGGCTACGTAACTCTGAAACACCCCGTATAATGTGTATGTATGGTGTAAAAGATATTTTCCATTTTTAAATTATTTACATTAAGTTTTGCTTATTTTTGAATTAATATGTATTTCAACGATGATAAGTAGGCGACCGATCTGTGAGTGGGAACCGATCTCAAAACTCCGGGGTAGGGGCTTAGATATGACTGTGAGTTATAATTTTTCTATTCTTCGGCGTAAGTCTGTGGATTTATTGTAAAGTAAATAGGCTGTTTTATAAATTGGTGCTTTGACTTTTTTTTTCGAGCTTCTGAGAGTTGGTAAAAAAATATACTTCGCCTTTAAACGTTTTTCAACAAAGAGTACGTACTATTTTTGAGCAGAAGAACATTAGTGTTATTAGTGATAAATTAAAGTGCATTAATACCCATGATAATTAACATAGTTCCATCCCATTATGATCTTAATGTTTATGGTTACTGATTATTTTATGGAAGAAGACTTTTTTTAAGACGTTTGTATATCGAATCTATTAAGGGAGTACTTTACCTTTTAATAGTTCATGGCACAGGTTGTTGAGACATAATCTCCATGATTACTACTGTTTAAATTTAGCATTCCTTAATCAGGCGATGAAACCGAGACCGCTAAATGCAGGTGAATTTAAGACTACAGTGTGGTGGGCATACCAAGTTAATAAAATAAAACTCCTCTACCATTCCAACCCTCAAAGAATACTGGTCCAGTACTTAATAGTGTACACTTTCTAGGCCAATAGTTGTGGCCTAGATCACACTCAACCGCCAGTTTTTCTCTGAATTAAAGGGCCTCAGTTTATAGAGGGAGGGTGAGCTCCGAAAGAGCGAACTTAAATTATAGAAAATTAACCACTTCAGTTAATGTAAGAATTAACTGTTGCTTACGAAGTCATAAGAGGTTCTAAAACCAAAATCATAAAAAAAATAAAATCGTGTAGTGTACAAAATATTGATAAAATCTGCTAGACAAAATAATATATAAAAAAAGCATTTCATTCAGTTTACCACAGATAATTAAACTCCATTGATGTTGGCCTGCTAAGGATCATGTCATTTCAATTGCCTTTTATTTTATTTGTATTTACATTTTTGGCTCTTTATAAATACTTTATAATAATGGATTAAATTATTTGAATTATCCAGTCAACTATTTTCCACTCAAGCATAAATCCTTTCTCATTTGTACTATGTAGCCTTCTGTCCAGATACATATTATTTTTACTTTTCTGTTTTTTATTCTAAAGCGACTTTGTCCAAGAAGATAGCTATTTTTCAATTTCAAGATTACGTTAAAGTAATGAAATTATATGTTCTAGGTTGTATTAATTATGATGTATTCCACTTGATTTATTTTTAAATGTTAATTTTTTTTTACATTTACCTTTTCACACATATACGTACACTTTATTTTTACTAATTAATAATACACTGTTTTTTATGTTTAATATTATGTTTTTGTAGCCCACACAAATGATTTTATGGTATTATGTATCCCTGCCTCCTAGTAGCTTGGAATCTAATTCCAAGGAAAATTCATCAAATGAGAGAAATAAACTCTTCTACACTGATAAACATATTCTATAATATTATCATCCTTTTTTTATTATAAATTATCTTTCGGGGATATCTTTACTCGCAAATCCCTTTCCTATCGGCTTGCTTCATTGCCTTCCTCACTGTACTGTTCTTATTCTTTTCCCCTCCTAGTGGAACGACTCTCAAATTCTTTTTGACTCAACTGAACGGATACTGTATCTGTTCTTGTCAGGCTGAGAATGCTAGCTCTGAGAAGTAGGTCAAAAGAAAATTCCGAATCCGCCCTTATCTTCCACTAGAGTTGCCACCCCAGCCAACACCTTCCTTCCAATTGTGGCTTGGCAAAAAGCAACAAAATGTTTAATTTAAACGCCATTTATTTTGCCCTTTCTTTAAATTTCTGCCTTAATAAGCCCTTGTTTCCTTGCTTGGTTTCATTTTAATTAAAAGTTAGGTGTTCGCAGTAATCTTACAATCTAGTTTACTTACTAACTCGGACTTCTACTTTATTCTTATGTAATTTACATTTTTAAAACCTTTTGTTCATAGACTAATTACATTACTCGTGTAGACTCCTTGTAAAACTGTCATATTTACAATCATCACGTAATATTAGGTTTCGTATACTGCTAGCATATTTCAAATAACTTCAGCATATAACAAAAAGAAAAACCAAATCGATGGAATCGAATCTTATTTAGGTAAGTTGGGAAACTTAAAGAATAATCAAATCCACATAATGTCTTTTTTGTATTTTATAGAAGAGTACAAAGATTGTTTTAGGGCGGAGGGGTTTCTTTATAATAATCATAATTCTTCTTTACGATAAATTCACTATCTAATATAGTATGGGAAATGAAGTATCTTTCTCTAAAGAATTCATTCAAGCAATTAGCAAACAGAAGACTTGACTCAAATAAAAAACAATTACATTTACTGTTAAATGTCAAATAAGCATAAATATACAGACTTTCGAACTAGTTCGACAATTAACTATGGACTAATATTATAACATATTAACTGACATATCGCCTACTCTCTAATATATACTATTAACTATAGACAGAAAAGATTATGTCTTGAGCTCAGTGGTTAGAGCACGGCGCTAGAGACGTGGGCGACCCGGGTTCGAATCCCAGCCAAGACATAATCTTTTCTCTTCAAAATTAAAAAAAAAATAAAATAATTCAAAAGAACCATAATAAAAATTTAGTAAGTTAATTCGTTATACCTTTTAAAATACAGATGGTGCAAGAAATGAAGCCACACGACCTACTACAACAGCTACTTTTGGTGATTGGGCGCTGGCAATGTTGGATGGAGATCCACTTTTTTATCGGAAAATTGGCTTCAGCGACGAAGCTCATTTCTGGTTGAATGGATACGGGAAAAAGCAAAATTGCCGTATTTGGTGGGAAGAGCAGCCAGAAGCATTGCAGCAACTGCCAATGGATCACGAAAAATGCACTGTTTGGTGTGGACTATGGGCCGGTGTCATCATTGCACCGTAATTTTTCAAAGACGGCGAAGGCAGGAACGCTACTGTGAATGGGGAGCGCTATCGTGTGATGATTAATAATTTTTTTGTCCAAAATGGAAGAGCTGGACTTGGCTGACATGTGGTTTCAGCAAGACGGGGCCATATGCCACACAGCGCGCGAAACAATGGCCCAATTGAGAAGCGAGTTCGGTGAACAGTTTATTTCACGTTTGGGGCCGGTCAATTGGCCGCCTAGATCGTGCAATTAAACGGCTATAGACTATTTTTGTGGGCTATGTTAAGGCTCATATCTATAGGGACAATCACGCAACGGGTGACGCACTGGAAGCCAATATTGAAGAATTTGTTCGTGAGATATCGGCCAATATGTTGGAGAAAGTATTCTAAAATTGGACCCAGCGTATAAACCATTTGAGGCGTAGCCGTGAGCAACATTTCGTCATTTCATACATTTCTCTAAATTTTATGTGTTTTTTTCAGATCCGAAAGTTCTTAAAAAATCACTAAATTAAAAGCATGGAAATACATACAATTGAAAATTAATAAATAGAAAAATTTGCTAAGCATGGTAAATATAAAGCTTAAATATTATGGGTGTATAATATTAATAACCAAGTGACAGGAAGGTAGTAAAATACATAATAAAGAATAAAATAAGAATAAGGTAACCACCATTCATACCACCCACCCCCCTTTTTTCTCTAAAGTTTCATAACCCTATGCTCTCTCTCTCTCTCTCTCTCTCTCTCTCTCTCTATATATATATATATATATATATATATATATATATATATATATATATATGATTGTATTTAATTATTTTATAATAGGCTCCTACACTTTCAATTTTTGATTTTAGCTAACTTTCCCTAACTTCATACCTACTAACTTTATACTTAATAAACATTTATCCATTTCTAAGAGAAATTTATTGAACTCACCCGGACCATTTTCTTCCACATTTTTTTTTTACTTTCAAAGTAAGAATTATTTTTTACTTTGAAAGAAGTTTTCTTTACTTTGAAAAGTTTTTAATTTAGTGGTCATATTTTTACATTTTTAGCTTCTTCGATGTGATTACTTAGCAATAATCGTTTGTAAGAACATGTTTGTTTGTTTATTCATTTTACGTCACCTTGTGCTACTTTGGCTGATCGGATCCTGCTATAGTGGGAATTCTAAATTTTGCGGATACAGGTATAATTAGAGTAGGAGTCGTTAACGAATACCTGGCACCACACAGATACAGGACCTCCTTTTACGTCCTATCCGAAGGTCGGTATAACCAAGGATATTTTACTCCCTACTACTACACCACATGTGACGCCTGTGAAAGAACATGTTCTCGTCAGAATAATTGAGGTTTGTTTAATAAAAAAAATTTCCCAAGCAATAACCAGGTTTTAAGCCAAGCTGTCGACATTTAATAATTTTACAAAAGTTTAAACATACAAACTGTTAAAATGTCGTAAAAAGAAGAGAGAATTATTATCTGAAAAAGACATTTCGCGTGATTCTGATCTCAAAAGCCAAAAATAAACCAGCTTTTCTTCGTTTGAGATCCGGTTTATGGGATTGTATCCTTCCCCCCAACTGTTAAGCAAGCCTTGCCCTCTTTCTTTTCCCCATCCTTTTTTTTTTTTCATCTTTGAAAAAAAGTCTTAATCAAGATTCCATTGTAGTCCTTTAGCAATGAATGTGGGTACAAAGAGAGACCATCAAACAAGGAGTTGGAAAATGTCCCGCCATAACCCCCTTAAGATTGGTTTTGCCAGAATCGATCTTCGCGTTCCAACTTAATTCTCTTCTTGGCGATTCCTCTTTTAAATTTCGTTATATTTGGATATTGAAAAGTTTTTATCGTACCGAGTTAATCATCGGAAAAGTAAGGTAGATTGAAAATTGATAAAAATATAAGGTACTTCAGCCTTTTGTAGCGGTTTGCAGAAGTAATAAGAAGATTGGATTGAGTTCGGGCGACTGATTATTTCTATATACCGTATTAATATTTATTTAAATATATAGTATGTTTTATATCTGTTATGAGAAAAATATATTAAATGATAAAATATAATTGTAACAAAGTACTGAAAAAGAAACAACAACCAAACAGTAAACCCTTTATCAACAACAGTCAGGAAATATTTTTCATTAAGCCAGCAATGAATTAAAACTATATAATCGTGTTAATGGGTCATGTTTAAAATGAAAATAAAATCAGATATATCAATGGGGATCGTTTGAGCCTCACGTATTAAGTTTATTATTAAAACCTTGTTTTTATTTAATCGTGATTTGATATAATATTTGTTTGTTATTATATTATTTATAATGTATTACTCATTAACATAATGTGACCGTTTATATTATTTGTCCTTTAACCCAGATATAGATTTTAGTATTGACTTTTTCTATCAAATCACTCAGTGTGTACCTATTTTGCTGAAGAATTTCATGACATTTATCATAGAATTAGCTGACCCGGCCACGCGTTGTTGAGGCTGTTATGATAGTTTAAAAAAATATTACGCTAAAATTTGAATTTTAAAAAATAATGAAAAAATTAATTAAATTGATTTCACATTTCATTCATCTTATATCTAACTATAGTATATAATAAATAAATAATATACTAAATTCTTAACTGATAAAATATAAACATTAGTTTAATAAATGAGGTAAGTAATATCCGTTTTTTCAGATGCAAATTCGGATTTCCACTACTCAGACATGCTGTTATAACATATCAAAAATGCAGCAGGTTAGAAACAAATATAGTTTTGCAATAAAAATATCGCGTTCGAAAATCGAAAAAAATATATCCTACATTTTAAGTTAGACATTACACATCTTTGCGAATTTTTTATTATAATCAGTCCAGGAGTTTCGGAGATTAGCCAGGACTAACATCGTAACAGGATATTTTTATATATACAGATACATAAGATTCCAGTTATTTGTTATATGATAGGGACTGAACACAAAATCTATTAGACCTACAGATTCCGTTGGGCTCAAATTGTAGCAAATTTAATCTACTTTAAAAATGGTTACTCGTGTTTTTTTTCTCAAAAACGCACCGATTAGGAGTTACAGGCCAAACAGTGAAAAAACTCCGAAAATTTTAAGGTTTTTCTGCCACCAAAAGTTTCCCTCGTCATTTTTCCGGTTTTTCTCTCATTAAGAACTTTCTATGCGCCTTAGCAAAAATATGAAGAAAAAAATAGCCGAATTGTTCGATCCGTTCTGGAGTTTAGTGGTTAGCAAGGAATTTGGTGAATCATTTTTATTCTATATGTAGATAGGTAGGTAAAATTCCAGTTATTTATTATTCGATAAGGACCGAACTCGGAATCTATTGGACCTATAGAGCTGCGGTTGGGCTCATATTGTAGAAAATTTAATCTACTTTAGAAAATGGTTAATTAAGCGCTATTTTTTTTTTCAAAAACTCACCGATTAGGAGTTACAGATTGAAAAGTGAAATAACTCCGAAAATTTTAAGGTTTTTCGGACACCGAAAATTTCCCTCGTTATTTTTCCGGGTTTTCTCTCCATAAGAACCTTTTATGCGTCTTAGCGGAAATATGAAAAAAAAAATAGCCGAATTGGTCAAGTCGTTCTCGAATTTAGGGGTTGGTAAGGAATTTGGCGAATCATTTTTATTATGTAGATATTTTTAGTATTTGAAAATCATAGAGGTCCCCAGGAATTGGATCGTATCATTTAGTACTCAATGCAATCTATGAAAACTTAAACTTCATATTTATGTCGTGTTTACTGAGCCGGTTATTCAAATGGGTGGTTCTGATTGGCGTTGAAAGAACTCGTGAGAGATTTTATTTTGGCTTAAGTGAATAACGTATTAACAAGTTTATGAATAGGTTTATCTCCTTGATTTTGTACTGCTAGTTTTCTGGATCTTTGGTTTTATATTACTTAACTTAAAATATTTGCAATTTTTTTATCGTTACTTTAGACATTTCCGCTTAGACATTGCCAGTATTCGGCAGTGCCTTCACAATGTATATTTCTTAATTGAAGGTTTTCATATTTTGTATATCATGGTTATAGGATTCTATTTTCATGAACATAAGATACTAATTTAGCTAAAAATTATGATCGACATTATTAGAAATCACATTTGAAGCAACGACCAGATATGATATAAAAAAAAAATTGTTTGAGTGAACGAAAAGCAACATTTTGTTTTAACTCCTGATTACTGTTACGGTTTTAAGATTATTTTCTCATGAATGCAATATATTTTTAGCTAAAACTTGTTCCGACATTATTAGAAATCTTATTTGAGAGATCTTAAACCATTTGGATTTGACTGAATGAAGAGCAACGTTTTGTTTTAAATGAGTATAAACAGATTTTTTGGTTTTGAGATTATTTTCTCATTCATCAATTTAGCTAAGAGTTATTGACATTAATAGGAATCAAATTATTAGGAAATTTGAAACAGGACTAGAAAATTTTTATCAATTTTGATTTCAGTAAATGAAGAGCGATTTATGTTTTAAATCATATCTAGATAATTTGTTGAAGATTTCTTTAAAGAATTTATTTTGGACAGTTCCTCTTCGGCTCATTTATTATTGAAACAATCGTAGTTAAAATGTATGCTGAGTTTGCGACTCCTGACTTAGAAGTTCCTTGCTCGTGAATCACCAATTCCAATGCATCGCGTAACCCTCACTAGAAGGCTTGATGTTTGTGAATTGAGGTTTTGTGCTGTATCAAGGGCTTAACCGGCGCTCCCAGTCATCCGAGACAGTTGGAGGGAAATTTCCGGCGCCCGATTGTAAATCCAATAGTGAAGACGCCGTAATGACACACCGGGCCTCATACACTAGAAGCCTCCTTGGAAGGGTTGTATTAGTTAAACCCGATAAAGGAACAAACAATAGCTCTTGCCGTTGCTAATGAGGAACCCAACACCTTTACCTACTCCCAACGTCTTCAACATTAAACAACCACTCAAAGGTTACCGCTTTCTGTTCCAGCCGAACTTCCTTGATTTGTATTGATCGAGATAGCTTGGTTATCTTCATGACAAAATTAAGTACTTTTCAGGAAAATATGAAAGGACTTTGCTATTGTCCGCCTTGATATATTCTTCATTTTGACATATTGTTATTCATAACCACTTGCAAGTATTTCAAGTGGAATGCGAATAAGAGCTCTAAGATGCTCTAAATTACTTACCGGTCAATGGCATTAAACCAATTGTTTAATCAAATAATTTTGCAACAAGGATTTTTCATCAATGCGTCCCTTTTGTCAGCATTGTAAACTTCCTTTTTTCCCCTTCTTCTGTGACATGTACATATACTAGCTCTAAGCTTAGAGAAGAGATAAGGTAGGAGGTAGGATAGTAGATGGTAGTTATGTTGTTGTTAGTTACAGTATGTAAGGAAGTAGTCTCTAAGTTAGATGTAGTCCATAGCACATAAGTTCTAACGTTAATCAGTAGTCAATAAGTCTTTAAGTTAGTTCATAAGAATGCATCTTTTATATCTTGAATATCACATTATATTTATTCATCACTCAATAAATGTATATTTCTCTTACAAGTCGTCCACCGTTTTATAACTAATCGAATGAGCTTACGACCACCATCTGAACTAAATTCCTCCAATTAAAACTAGTTAAATAACTCCTCACTTTCAGGGATTGTTTAATTAAATTTTCTACTATTTTAATGTTATTGTTTTGTTTTGTTTTACGTTCCTTTAAGCTGTTATAGCTAATCAGACGATGCTACAGTAGTAGTCCTAAATTGTGCCTTACCTATCATTATATCATACAGGCTTGGGAACTCAGTTTAACGTCTCATTCGATAGATTGTATAACTAATTATGTTATTTGATATGAATATTTAAATGAGGCATTATATAGATTTTTTTATTATATTTATTGTTGACTTTAAGGTTTTTATAGTTTTCCCGTTAAAGTTTAAAATCCTTAAAAATACACTTACTGAAACGATGAACATTTAATTAAGCCGTAATTTTATTTGCAACATTCGTTAAGTTTGATTGACTACCTTTCTGTCTTATTACATTTATATATCTCTTTAGAAATGAAAATGATTTAATGAACTGGAAAGAGCTTAAAGCTTAGGAGCAGTGCTTGATTAAACTAGGAAAAATGTGGAAAAGTCAATATTTCAAATTTGGATTTATCCAACTTTAATGAAATTATTGTTAAATTCATTACTGAAAGCAGAGCCAGAATTGTTACAAGTTAGTTACACTTTCAATTTTTTTATGATAGATGATTCACCAGCACTAACAGCTTCCTTATGAAGACGTAAAGTAAGATAAAAGTGATCATATTGAATCGTTTACCGAGCGGCTTCTTGCAGGGGAATATTTGTTAAACCGATTGAAGTGCAGGGTTCCCCGAGTGTGCACTGAGGCCTGCCCAAGGGAAATCAGATGGCTAAAGGCCAGAATAAATAAACCAATAAATAAAAACAAAATTTGATGGATCCTTTACTATAAAGTGCCAATAAAGGTAGTGAGTGGAGAGTAAATCTGGGGAGGTCAATTTATTAAGCCAGGTCATCTGACAAATGCCGACCTCGGCTGATGAATTGACTCTCATCAATTCTCATTGTTCCCTCCCCAGCCACTTCCTAGCTCTCTCCACTATCTCTTCGGCCTCTACCACCTTACGTGGCACATGCCTGGTCCTCATATAAGCTCAGTAATCCATATTAAGCAACTAGCCTCACCGTTTACTTCTCCTTTTGTTACAAGCTTACAGTTAATAAACACTAGGATATCTCACATCCCAGAATAATAAAAAAAAAAAAAGCAACTAAGTGCTCTACCACTGAGCCCCTCCGCTCCCTTCAGTTACTTTTAATTGCTTCAAAATAACTGTTTTAAATTATTTACTTAAATTATATTAAATTTCCCTTTACTTTACAATCCCTCTATTGATATCGAATCATATATCATATAGGATATGATAATCTATGTCATATTTATAGGTTAATAAGTTCTCTATGAGCAAATAGTGGTTGAAGATTCGTTCGTCCAACAATATGTGATATTAATAATTATGGATAAATTTAATTTTATATATTCTTCTCTTGTTCCTATTCTAAATATTCATTTTGTCTCTCTGCAACTTCTCAAATTACATGTCCAGTTACCTATTCCCACAGAATAGACACTTTCTATCAATGATCCTTTACTTATCAAAAAGTCTCGCGAGCTTATTTGGTTAAGAATTCAAAAATATAGCTCATAAAAATTGATTTTGAGCAATGATTATAGATCAGTATAAACTGATGATTATTAAATAATTTTAAGCTGTTAATTTTTGACCAGTAAAAGTATCTAATATACCGCATAACATAAAGCAATATTTTTTTTTTTTAATTTACCTCCTAAATTTATTAAACTACAAACTAATATACTCACAAACTATCGAGTATATAAACTTAAAACTAAAAGCATTATTTTACCCTTGGGTATTCTACGGCAATTATGCTCTTACCGCTGCACAGTGTTTCAATTAGTAGGAGAAAGCTGGACAAAATTATTTTTCGTCATTTTTGCATTTCTTTCGACTAATTAAGTATTTCAATTAAAAAGAAATGGTTTTTAATTAATTACCAACTGAATTTAAGAGGATTGCTAGGATAATAATTAGAAATATATATTATAATATATATATAAAATATATATTATATATATATATATATATATATATATAATATATATATATATATATATATATATATATATATATATATATATATATATATATATATATACTCGTATATATATATATATATATATATATATATATATATATATAATAATATATGTAATAGTTTTTCTAATTATTATCCTAGCAATCCTCTTAAATTCAGTTGGTAATTAATTAAAAACCATTATATATATATAACTGTGACGGAGTATTATTTGGGAAATAGTAGCACTTATCAGTACAATCAATATCCATATTCAACGATTGGTAAAAAGTAGTACGATAAAAGTAGGTGAACATTAAATTTTTGAGGTTGAAATGATGACTTGAATTATACTGATTTTTATATTGCCATAATTACTTTGGGGCCTAACCCTCAAGCCGCGAAGTGTGTCAGACTTTCATATTTTAAAGTATTGTTTACAGTAATCCAATACCATATTTCAGATTTCTAAACATGACTTTTGACCTAGCTTGTATTAATCAAAGCAATGTGCGCTGTTTTGATTTGTCCGCCATTTATTACAAATTTTGGAAGAATAGTAAGCCAATCTTATTTTAATTTTCTCACAGAGTCCTCTGCAAGGTTTATAATATTTAATTTGGTCGAAAAGAACCCTTATAAATAAAAAATAAGGGCGTTTCTACCATTCTTAAAAAAAAAAAAAACCTTTCTTGAAAATAAGTACTCTACAATTAAAAAAAAAAATGTTTTACTCGAGTGTGCAGACTATAATGCATCTTATTATTAATGTGAGAGATGCAGCTATGAAATATATAAAATTTAGCCCAGATACATACGTATACAAGTCATTTTCATCACTTAAAAATTTCAAATTGAGGAAAAATTCTTCATGCATTTTTTTTTTTAAATTGATACAGTTTGACTACCTATCTAAAGATTTTTTTAATTGGAAAAAAAGTAGTACCTATGAATATATATATACTATCGATATTCAACTATTGATTCTATGAAATTAGTAAAATTTTAATTTTCTGAGGTTGAAATGAAGCTTTGAATACAACTAATTTAGTATGGATACATTACTATTTCTATGAATTCATTACTTCGGGCTCTATTACTGACGAGATGAAGTATGCCAGGCATAAAGAAATATTAGATTTCTAGGTTTTGAACAATTGTTTACAATATTGCAATAAAAAAATTTAGAATTTTAAACATGACTTTTATCCAGCAAGCTTCTACTAATAGAAACACTATGCGCTGTTTGCGGGCTTAGCTAAACACATTTTTGGCTTAGCCTTTGCCTTGGCTTAACCAATGGGGAGGGATCATTTTATTAGAATAACTAAATGATGTGATATTTTTTCCACTCCTACAGAAAAAAGAACATAATTTTTTTTATACACTTTTATAATATTTCAAAAGAAAGAAAATAATTTGGGTGTTTACCTCCCATTTAAGTAATCTTTTAAATTTAATTAATGAACGTAAACCAACCTAGAAATCACCATTTCATATAGGTTGCTTGATTAGCATTTAAACCAAGTAACGTGCTATTAAATTGACGAATTTTCAGCTTTTCTTGGTTATCTTCTGGCTTCAGACTTCCGGATAGGATTATTATACATTTGTAAACCAACTTCTTATATACAATAAAAAGTAAAAAATGAAATATAAATTTTAAATACATTTTATAAGGTAATTTGTTTAATATCGTATATACATTATATTATTATTAATAGTTTTCTTAATATTTAATAATTAATTTGAATTTAATGATAATTAAATTACATACATTTATAAGATAGATCAATAATTGCAATTTATTAATTGCAGATCATCTCATACCTCGTTCTAACCTAGCTTTTTTAATTTGTTAACATGAAGTATTATTTTTTCCAAATTTTATTATTATTATTATTTTTGTAAATCACATCATATTTTATACAAATTTTAATAGAATTTGATATATGAAATCCTTGTAAATTTACTCTATTTCAACAATCATTATAGCACTTTTTTTTTTAAATTTATGTATTAAAAATAAATTTAAAGACTCTAGTACTTGATTTCATTGCCCAAGATTAATTCCTTCCTTTAACTTCAATTATTACCACTAGGAAAAATAATGCAAAATCAGTTCCGTTTCCGCCATGCCATGTGTTATTTTTGTTGATATTCACATGTTGAACGATTGATCAATAAAAAATTGATCAATCAATTATGTAAAATGTTATTTTACGATTAGTTTTTAACTAAACATTTATTTGATTTATATTGAAATAAATTATTATTCTAAATTTATAATTTACTGCGGATAATAATTAAAATAACACATAAGTGAAATCTATCATGAACAAAAATGATTTAGTTATATTGTTTATGTTTGTTATGTACAGTATAAGACAAACTTTCTATGCGATAAAATTCGCTTGAGTTGGATAAACTCACTAATATAGTTGGCGAGCTATCTTCTTTCTGAACCGTATATTGGTTGGTAATACGTAATATTTATTTCCCCAAGAGTCATTGGGAGAAAATATCGAATCAATATTTTCTACAGAAAATAACACTTAAACCTGGCCGAAACGGATTGGATGCTGCCCCTCCTTTGCGGCCATATTTCAAGTTAAAAGCAGGGAGTATAGCAAGTATATAAGTTGGCTATGGGGTTAGGGGGTGAAAGTTATTGGGTATAAGGTCGGATATGGGGTTAGAATTTTAAGCGAGTTCGGGGCGCTCCAAGGCAGCACTTAGGATATGTATCGGCTCAACTTTTTAGCCAAGATAGCTCTGAGTGGGATTCGTGGTCTTGGCCGGGGACTTTTTATCCTCGTGTGGGCCGTCTCCTGAATCGTCTTGGTCACCTCTCCTTTATTGAAATGATCTTCACTATATCTTCCTATTTGAATATTTTATATTTACTTACTTATACTCCTGGAAGTGTCAACTTTTTTTTACCTGAATTCCTGACTGGATGATACCATCTTAATAGTGTTTATTTATGTCCTGTACTCTTTACTCTCACTAGGCGTTCATTAACAATCTATTACAATTATCATATTATTCCCATGAACATATCTGACCACTTATTTCACATAATATAACTAAAAGTCCAGGGTAAACATACAATTTATTACTTAAATGTAAGTACCATGTCATGTCCATTTCTAGAATTTAACTATGAATTCATTATTTTTTTGTCGTTGCAATAAATACTCCAAACTAATTAATCCATAAGTCTTAATGTCCAATCCAGAAATAAATTTAATATTTTTCTGAAGACTGTCAACCAAATTTATTTTTTGCGGAAAATTTGAAATTTAATAATCATTCCCAATATCTTGAATTTGAAACGAAAACCTCTTAGATTTTCATTTTTACCATTAACAAGAGTATTAATAAGATAAATATGAACTTTGAAAAGACAGAATATTTGGATAAAGGGGAGGGAGGACCGTTGGAGGCAAATGACCTACAGATCAAAAATGCACACAACTTAAAATATTTAGGATCTATCCTTCAAAAAGATGGAATATCTGAAAGGGATATAGCCCGAAGAAGCAGAGAAGAAAGGAAAGAAAGCTATTGCCATGCTCAAGTCAGTAATCTGGAGTAAAACCATCCTAAGAACTACAAACAAAATTTTTTACCATGCTATTATAACGGCTATAATGTTATATGGGTGTGAAATATGGAAAATAATTGAAAATGAGTAAAGCGGCCCTAATATAATTTTTCTTTTTTTCTTATCCCCTTGGCTTTTATTATTTTGTTGAAAATTACATATTAAGGGTAGAATGGATCTCTTTTATTGAAACAGGAGGATTTTAAGAGAGGAATGTGAATATGATTTTTTTGAGATCAAGGAGTGGGAGCCTAGTGATGGGGCTCACTTGTTCTTTCTGTATGGAGTTAGTTCGTAGTTTACTCTGTCCATATTGAGTGTCTGTACATGTGTTTACCAGCGCTGAGGTCGGCCTGTCGGTGTAAGTGCGTTGAATTGTGGGTTCGTGCAGTGTTGGAGGCTATCAAAGAATTTGGTATGCCTCCGTGTGATGAAGACCGTTACTGTCGGGAGTCCGAGAGTCTCGTGTATTATGTCTGATTTCGTCCTTTGTAGAGAAGTGTGCCTTACTATACGCCTCAATATATGGGTTGAAATTGTTGGAGCCTTTTTGAAGTTTTGGGTGATTCAACATAGGCGAACCATGAAGGAGTGGCGGCCTAATAACTGGCAAATAGATCATTAGTTTGAAGGGGGAGTGATGTGTTTGGTGAGGTTAAAAGGTGGTTACGTTTATAAGATTTAAGACCGTGGAAAAATTCCAACGAAAAGCCCTTAAGTCTCCAAACTAAAACAGAAATAGAAATTATCTGTCCCTGTTTTGGACAGATAATTTCTATTTCTGTTTTAGTTTGGAGACTTAAGGGCTTTTCGTTGGAATTTTCCTTGGTCTTAACATTTATGTAGGGTCTCTTTTTTCTTTTCAATTTTATAAGATTTAGTTCTAAACGATCTGATCTTCTTATAATAAGGTTGGAATAACGTCAAGTGCCGATCGTGGGTGACACCGAGATGAGATGAGCTGACACCTGAAGCATTGGACGATTCCTCTTCGCCCTTGATATGGTTTTACTGTGAACTGTACCATACACTATGGATAGCCTTCACTGCCGGTGCGTCTTCAATCTTGATACTAGCTTAGTAGCTTAGACTAGGATAAGGGAGTAGGATAAGTTGTAGATCATTTTTCCTACACCGTCCTTGTCGCTTTTTCTTAAACGGTGGATGTCAAGGATCTCCTGAAGCCCCTCCATCAAATAACATTTTATTGATTCTACATCATATACCAGATCCAATCCTTAGATGATGTATTTTGGGGGTTTTGGTCTGCTAAAGGTAGAATACTTGTGGATCGGCTGGTTTTGAGATTTTCAAAATTCTGTTATTCCCGAGTTAGTAACAGGAAAAATACGTTTTCCTTTAATTTTAGTACAGCGTGGGTTGTGCTGGCCATGCCGCTGACCACAATGGTTGGAGGTTTGTATCTTTCGCGCGGGGAACACTCACTATCACACTATCACTAAGAATGGAAAAAGAGTTTGATGTACTTACTCTGAACTTCGCCTTTTGGTTGAACATTCTGCATGGCTTCTTCGGATTGGTGTCGGTTGGCCGTTCTTCATCTTCTGCCTTGTGTCAGTTTTATTTTCCCAGGGCTGACTTGGCTGAGTGCAGCTCGAGGACGCTATCTAAGCAAGTTCAAAAATATAGAGCTGGAAGCTGGTCACTGCAATGTATCCACTCCACGATAATAGATATCACTATGGCAACCTACCTGATTTTAACAACTGTTACGTGATTTTAAACAACTTTCCCTAACATATTCTTTTAGGCTTCCAAGACCACTTTTGTAACATAAGACTTAGTTTATTTCTTCTGGTTTAGACCGTATAGATAAATTTTTCGCCAACGTTTCGTCAACCATGCTGCTGACTTCCTCGGGGCTGAGATGCTCATTCTCATCTCAGCCCTGAAGAAGTCAGCAGCATGGTTGACGAAACGTTGGCGAAAAATTTATCTACACGGTCTAAACCACAAGAAATAAACAAAGTCTTTTGTAGCTTTCCCTAAAATTCTTTAAAGTCTTCCCCTAAAATAATGTACATAAGTGTGAAATATACAAAGCGGGACGGACCATAACATGGACACCACTTCTTATCCCCCCACCACTTTCTTATTTCTTCCATGGATGGCATAATAATAATGGCGTATGATTTTCGGTGTACTCTCTCTTTACCTTCCTCCGGGCGTTCAACAATGTCTCGTACCAAGTCTCAAACTGACCAAGCACGACCGCTGAATTTTGAATACAACATTGCATCTTCAACTCATCTCAAAATAGTAATGAATTCAGGTTTTATTACTTGATTTATTTCACAATCATATATTCGTTCTATTAGAAAGGTTTTAGATTATCACTGTGTAATGTTTTAATATATATATGATGCGGAATAATACAAATGGATTGGATTATTATGAAATTAAAGTACAAATGGAAATATTAAGATAATGACTTGAATTTTTTTTCTTTTTTGATTAAACAATATTATATTGGAAAAAAAAGTAAAATCTGAAGTACAAAATACATGTAAATTAATGCTATAAAATTCAACTAGTGGTAGAATTGAATGGCGTTATATAATTTGTAAAATTTGTCCGCTATTAGAAGAAGCCTAGTTCTGAATATTCGTATGTGTATATATATATATACATATTTAAATAGGCAATGATAACTTATAATCTTTGAAATGCACTTATTATTTCATTTTTATTTTCTTAGAGAAATTCCATTCTTATATTTACAGCTGGATGAACAATCAATACTTGTTTCAAATTATTTCAAGTTTCTATGAGATCTAAGTATTTTCTCAGTTTTGAAACATATGGATGATTTTCTTTTTAATGTTTTAATGAATCCCTTTCCTACAAGTTGGGTTGGCCTAAACATAAAACTTACTTTTACTTTTAACGAAAGTTTAAAAGCTCCTTTACAAGTAGCTTAAAAGGAATGGACAAAAAATCGATAGATCTTAGTAAACATTTAATATAAAGTGAAGGTTTATCAGAATCCATTTGATGTATTGAGGAAGTTCATTCTGGTGAATTAGCTTTTAACAACTCGATTTTGTTCAAAGAAAAAATAAATGATTTTATTTAATCGTTCCTTTGTATTTTAGTTTATTTAATATATATATATATATATATATATATATATATATATATATATATATATTTATATTAAATAAACTATATATATATATATATATATATATTAAATAAACTATATATATATCTATATATATATATATATATATATATATATATATATATATATATATTATATAATTTTATCTTTGCTAACTACAGCGTTCTTTGGGCCAACATCCACCTATTTGATTTAGAAAAGTACACAAATAACAAATCAAAATAACCTCCACAAAATCAAGCCACGCTAGTTTCTCCCTACAGATAACTTCATCCAAAAATCAAAACTGACGACTAAAACTAGGTTCTATATACGTCAAGTCTAACTATACTTGAACAAAATAGTTACAAGAAACATATGGTACATAA
The DNA here is from genome assembly GCA_037127475.1 of Arma custos. Lineage (NCBI taxonomy): Eukaryota > Metazoa > Arthropoda > Insecta > Hemiptera > Pentatomidae > Arma > Arma custos. The sequence goes on along the minus strand of CM073759.1, from coordinate 109,123,137 downwards.
ATTTGAACAACAAGAACTGACAAGACGCTACAAACAATTATCACATCTTGATAACAATTCTTCATTTACCATCCGAAACAAACTCTTACAAATACAATACTGACATATTTGAACATAATGAGTGGTACTTTGGTGTTCATATAAAGAAGATATAAACAACAAAATCAAATTTTTCAGATAGTTAATGCTCCTTCGTTTATTTCGAATCACACAGGGGCATCAACATTCCCATTTAGAATCATATATTCACAGCACACATATAATCATATATACACATTTCTCTCGTCAACGTATCACCCAAATCCTGTTATTCTTTCTCTTTCCTAATCTAAGTTACCTGGACTTCCAGTGAGAAGTTTAAAAAAACAACATCCTAAACAATTATCAAAAACTTGTAGTTTCTGTAAATGGAAGAGAAAACTGCTTGATCAAATTTGCTAGATGCCTAACTGTGAAGGTGCAAATGTAACATAAAAGAATAGTAATAAATCAATTTTTGTATGCGCATTTTTAATAACTTATTCTTACCAATGGGGAATGGAGTAGCTCACTGGTAGAGCACCGAGTTGCAATGCCGAAGGTCTAGGTTCAAATCCTGCTGCTGGCAGACTTTTATTTAATCTTTTTGTGACCGGAGAAGGATCCTCTATATGAGATATAGTAGCCTTCTGGGGCTCACCCAGCCTCTAAAAAATGGTTACCCAAAATAAGGGTGAAAAATCTGGTGGTTGAGCGTGATCTAGGACAAATTGCCTCCCTGCACGGCTGTGGTCCAAGAATCAGTACCGCCATGACTGAACCCCGGAGCCTTTCAAGGGATGTAATGGTACAGTTTTTTTTTTTGTTTTTATTGATATCATGAATATACTTATGGTTATCAGTACTATCACTGTAATGTAAGAGTATTAACATCGAGTTCATGATAATGTTGTGATGACCGTACGCTATCTTTTTAGAGCTTTTTATAATATTTTATTTTGTTCACATTATGTTCAATTATTTTTTTTTTCGAATTTTTCAGAACTTGGAACCAGGAGACTAAACAATATTCACAAACTATCATAAATAATTGACCAATCTTTTATAAGCAGAAGCCTATTTCCTCGAAGCGCTGTGTTTTAGCCCCACAGAGGCCGGTTTTTCCTTTCCGAAACTCGCCCCACCCCCTTCCAATCGCCCATGAAATTTTATCTGCCCTTTCCGGCATTTCCTCCCTCCATCCCGAGATATAAGTCAAAAAAAGAAATACAACTCGAACAATACAAATAGATACCAACCGTGAGGGATCATTCATAACAAATAACTCGACTTGTTTCGAAATTGGAATTCTTCCTTTTTGTTTTCTGATAATAAATTCATGGTAGAGCTGTGAACAGTGATTTTACCGATTCGAAGCAAGGTTCATTGTCTGTATTCTTATATCATCTTCGAAATAAATTGCGATAAAGACAAGATAATAAATTAGAAGTGGCTTTGGTTTCTAATTCAAAATTTAAAATATACTCCAAGGATTATCAAAAATGCCTGAAAAATGGCCAATATTTCCGAAAAAGCCGATAATACTTACGCTCAATATTTACCCTATAAACATGTCTGTCCGAAAAGAATATTTAAGGGTTAACTATAAATGAGCAAATAATTAAGTAACAACTATTTATGGTGTTTATTATTCGTCTTTTTCTTTCAATTCTGTCAACATTATAATGATAAACCATATTAAGCTAACGTTCTAAATAGAAAGACATAATATTTTTTCCGTTTTAGTAAAAATATTATCATTTTAAACAATATATTCGGTGTGTGAGAGATGATCAATTAAACAAATTAATTGGGATTTTTTTAAATTTTGGTAATAGTTTCAGTACAAACAATAGAGCTATAGATGGTTGGTTTTGTTTTCTAAAATCATAAGTTAGCCGCAGATTTCTTATTGCTTTATATCTGAAGTCGTAAGACAGGGAGATTTTGGAAAAAATAATTATCACTCTAAATTGTGTTCTTGTAAGGATATTTCGTAGTAAATGAATCACTTAATGATTATAGGCGTACTGTGCCGATTTTAATTATAATTAAATTTAACATGCAAGAAATTAAATAGTTAATTTAATTTAAATGTACACACCGATATCTTTGATAAATATTTGTCAACTTGTGACAACAGGCTACATTTATTTCGATTAATGACCGCGATATTGTAATTGCAAATTTATATATATTTTTTTATTGAATTTAATAATTATTTATTAATTAGTTAAAAAAGAAATATTAAAGAATTGAACAACAGTGACAAGCTATTCGGTGGTGCCGTTCTATTACTATCTGGATATTTCCGACAGACATTGTCAGTCATTTCTTGCTCTACTTATGCCGATGAGATTAACGCATGCTTAATAGAACCATTTTGATGGAAACCGTTCTGTCGAAACAGTTTGATTGACCATAAGCATGCGAGTACAATTACAAAATGATCCATTATCACAAATAGTTTCAAAAATATTGCTGGATATTGGAAATGGTGAAATAGAACTGTATCCAAATACAGAATCCAGAAAATTTCAGCACTGTTGTTCTGACGAAAATGAATTAATTTGGAGTGTCTTCCCGGATATACTAAATAACTACTTGGACCATAATTAGCTTAGTAATTGTGCTATTTCGGCAGGGAAAAGTGCTGATTATACAACTGAATTTTGTGAACCGCACAAACTTCGGTAAAAGATCGGTTCACCTATTATTCTTCCGCGTAATTTGAATCCACCTAAATTATGCAACGATACACGTTTGGTCATCAAAAAAGAAAGAAGAAGATTGAAGCAGCCATGTTGACTGGAAAGATTAAAGGAGAAATCGTCCTGTTGCCACGTATTCCAATGATACCATCAGAATCCATAATAACGTTCAAAAGACTTCTATTTCCTATACGTTTGGCTATCGAATGGCGCTCAATTAAATAGAAATAAATAGTTATAATTTAAAATAACATTAATAGCCACAATTAAAAATCAACCATTTAACAATCATTTAAGAATTTTGCATATTATTTATTTATTATATGCTATACTTATATAGAAGGTGAATAAAATGTAAAATCCAAAATCTATTTAATTTTTTTTTCATTCATTATTTCTTTAAAATTCAAATTTTAAAGCCACAGCAACGCGTAGCCCAATATATATATATATATATATATATATATATATATATATATATATATATATTGGTTTCTACTCATCTTGACTGTTATGGAAATTATATTGTGTTTTAGTTCTCGAGTTTCAGTCTTTTTTTTAACTTCTTAGGCGACGTTTCGAGACTAGGTTAGCCTCATACTCATGCCCTGACAGTGAACAAATGAGCTTTTAGTAAAAACATAGCACACTAAAATCAATATAAAATGACCTGTGTAAGTTGTAAATATATATATATATATATATATATATATATATATATATATATATATATATATACATATATATATATATATATATATATATATATATATATATATATATATATATATATATATATATATATATATATATATAAATATTAAACAACTTATGTACTTCACCTCACAAAACATAAAAAGAAGAATAAGTAGGGAGATAAACAACACACTTGACGGCTGGTTAAACACTGACTTTATTGTCCGCTTCAACTTCTATTTATAGAATCTAACAGCTGTTAACAATGCCAGATTGTTGCTAGCGACTATGAGATCATCGTCTTGTCTTAACTTACACACACATATATATATATATATATATATATATATATTTGCAACTCGGGAACTAAAACATAATATATATTTATTTATTTATTTATGTGTGACCACATTGAACCACCGGGTACCCCGTTTATACAGGCTAGGTGAGCCTCTGAAGGGTAAGCAGATATCACGCAGTTGATCCGTGGCTGTTAATAGTTTAAATAATTTATCTGTGACACACTGATAAAAATACACACTGAGCTATCCCGTTCTCTATATTTAATCTAATATCATTAAATTAAATAAATCACTTTGTTTCAGTCTGAACATACTCGTAGTATGTCTCCAAGTTTAGATTTCATGCCGAGTAATGGTTTCGCGTTAAGGCTATGATGGCGGATGGCGTGCTTAATTGGGTTCCTACGATGGAAGTACATTTGAAATGTAAATTAATATGTTAAAGTGTTTTCTGACAGGTCGTTTCATGTGAAATCCGTTCAAGTATAAATAGTGTTGTTAACGTTTATTGTGTAAATTATATACGCTTGACAGCTCGAGCTAATAAAGCGATAGGCCATGTGCGACAGTCGGTGGCTATTTTGAATTACTAATGAGTAGGATGTTACAGGAGCCATGAGAGGGCAATCAGACACGTGTAGCATCCTCTTGTCTTGGTAGTGTCTCCGGGGATTGACGTTGCTTCATTATCGGTCACACAATGCAGTATACATTGCATTATATATATGGACGGCCTCGGTGCAGAAAGTAACAAGTCAAAAACTCAACTTTTCAGGAAATAATAAAAAAAACGTTTCTACAATTTCCTTTGAAAAATAAACTGCAGGTATTCACATAAAATGCTATTATACAAGTAGTGATTGTTGAACTAATTAGAGTTACGTAATTTAATCGAAAATTTAATTAAATTTGTTGACTTGTTTTCAATTAAAAAAAAAAATCAAAATATTGACCTGTTTCTTTCTGCACCGAGGCCGTCCACATATCTTGGTAAGGAAAGATTTTTTAGAATACATTGATGGTATCAACTGTACCACTGTCCGAGGAGGTGACCCTATGGTGTAATCTTAGTGTGTGGGTGAGTGTAGTGTACTGTAGTTGGCTTATATGTGTAAGTGTCAAAGCAATGTTTTACCAACCTGGAGGGCCAATGGGCATTTGACCAGGAGATGAGGCCGCGACCTCCCTACGCTAATATATTGTTGAATCATTAAATGCTTAAGTTCAATGGAATTTAGTGAAACAACTTTATAACATCAAAATATTTTCCTTCAAAATATTTACCCTCACTGTCTTTTACATTTTTCCCAAAGGGTTAAGCAAATTTTCAATCCCACATTTGAAAAATTCGTTTTTATGTTGAGTATAATTTTCAAACATTTTACTCAAATGGATGTTGTCCAATTTTTTTAATAGATGGAAATCTGTTGGAGATTAGTCTTGGCGAGTTAGCATGGTATGAGTTCGTAACACAGTTCGTTTAGTTCCTCCTCTGTGTCGTGAAACATGAGATCATGTCGTATAAGAGTGAGTATAGGTCTCTTCGGATTAACCAATGCTGGCATTTTTGTTGAATTATGTCAATTCCCCAGCATTGCGATGTGGATGTGATGGTTTCACGTTTGGATTGAAAGGATAAATGAATTATTCTTGCTATTCACCACCATACCGAAACCAAATTTGTATTTGGCAAGGGCACATGATCCGTTATTGGAACAACCTTACCGAACGCGGTGGTAATGTGCCTTGCAGCTTGAACTATGCATAAATTTAAACTCGAAATAATTTTACTCCACAATTCTATTTTTCAAGGTCATATTTGATGGTAGTTATACTAAACCATGTTCGTTCAATTGTAGTAATAGTAAATGTTATATTAAAAAAAAGAGAGAAAGAGAGGATTAATAATATTTAAATACAATCTATAAGCATAAAATAATACAAGCAGTATTTTACTGATGCACTTTAAATTCAATAAATAATAAAAACTGATATTTCATCATTAACTATTATTGTAAAATAAAAAAAATATATTTAAAATAACACAAACCTTTATTAACCTACTTATAAACGCAAACAGTATTTTGCAGCGTATATGTTGTGAAAGGGGTTTGACAACATAGGTTTGAGTGATGTTGGGTCATTCATGATATACACCTGACTAGAGCAGAGAGGTCATCTAAAATGGATGATGGACTCCTGCAAATATTTTTATTTCTTCGCTCTAATTATTTAGCCATTTTCGTTGCCCGTTAATTTTTTTAAATATATTTCTGAAGAAATACCCAGAAATATGTCTCCAGCTGATTACTTGATGTTTAATATTAATTGATTAATCATCTTTAATAATTCACCAGATATCATAGGTAACGAATAAGATTAAATTAAGATGAATAAAACATAATATTACAATTACATTAAATAAATATGGCATTAGTAATCAATTGGTAAAAAACTGCTCACTTTCGATATTAAATTCATTGAGAATCAGTTTATAACTCTTTCCATTCCAGTGACAACAACTTACATGATACTAAACCCCGCAATATATAATAAAATATACATATTATTTATCGGATATAAACATTGATGTTTTATATAATATTTAAGAATAGTAGGTAAGGGTAATTCAGACTGTTATTTGTTTTTTAAAAATCTTTAAGGAATTTTATTTGTATAGGTATTTGTTGTATATATATTTTTATAACATTAAAAAAGAAGCAAATTGTTTTTTAAAAATAAAATATACTAGAAATTTATGGAGGTCCAAGAAACTGATTTTTTTTTAAAATTTGTGAATCCACCATACAACAGAAATAACTTTCATTTTTTCAATTTTGTAATGAGTATGTTATATTCTTAAGCAATTTTCCTAAATGTATGCAAGGTTATTAAAAATTAAAAATTTAAATTAAAATTAAAGATTTTTCTTACTAACGATGTTACTATAATTTGAAAGTTGGAATACTTAGTTGATTTATCAAAGTAATATTAGAAGGTTTTTATTTTTAATCGAGAAAATATATATTATATATTTAAATATACTTATTTATAAATCTCCTTGAAATATTAAGAAATTGAAAATATCAACTATTTTCCTTTATTAGATTGATTTAAACACTATGATTGAAATACCTTTTACTAGACAACTTTCAATCTAATATGAATTTCTTCGAAATCTTTTAAATTGAGATAGGATTCTGTTGGCATTAATTAATTAATTAATTAATTTAAATTAAAATTGGTCCCCTCTTTTGAAGCTATAGTTCCAGTTATAGCTAATGTAAGTCCCAAGAAACTTTTAGAAATCACTGAAGTATGAAATGGAGAGTCATGCCTTCTTAATCATTCCTATTATTAGTTCAGCTTCAATGCTAAAATTCAAATGTATAAAAGGCCAGATTCATTGAATTAATATATAACGTTGTTTCTTAATAAATGTTGGTTATTAAACAATTATTATGTCACGGTTCATTATAGGATATATTTATATATAGAAGAATAATAAATAATAAAGCACAAATGAATAAGACAATGCGGAAAATAACTATAAAAATTGTCAGTATTCCCTTTAGAAGAATGCCTATACGTTGATCTCTGATATGGAATTAGGTTTCTTATTTTTAATAGTGAATTATAGTCGATAAACAAAAACAAATTTAATTGCCCCCACTCCCTCTAAATTTGACACTTCTCTTCATAGGCAGAATCCAAATTTTGAATAAAACAAAATCCATTCCCTTGGTTTAAAACCTTGAAGCCTACTATGCCAGTGTACTACGTCATTTAATGCCGATTGTAAATTAGGCACAACCTTTATCTAGTTGTTTGAATCTCGGTGTAAATGTCAACCTTTTCATTGTAGAATGAAATAGGGAGCAGAATAGGCAAAATATTGGACTGCCACTAAAGCATCGTCCAATTACTCCTAAGAGCGTAATGAGGTAAAATAAATAACAAACATAAATAAACAAATAGTACAATACAATAAGTATAAGAGTATGAGAGGGCGTAAAAGCTACCATTTAATAATTTTGTAAAAACTATACATTTTCTTATTTTAAAAAATAAAATCAACATAAAAAACAACAAGCCAAAACCTTACCTAACCGTTTTTGAAAGAAATGTTTGCTTTTTTTTAGCTAATCAACATTTCATGTTAGTTTTCAGCTGGTGATATAAAAATAACAAAGGTAAAAAGCGTACTAATGAAATGAAATGACTGAAACATAGAGAAAATAAATGATAAATATGGAAATATATTTAAAAAAGTGTTTTTATTAATCAAAATTACGGATTAGGATTTACATCTGAGGAGCCCGCCAATAGAAATGAGCGTGGAATCACGAGAAAAAAATGAGATGCGGCAACGTAGATTTCTCTGTAAGAATATTAAGCAATAAATTAGTGACATTTATTAAATTATATTAACGTTATTTTGAAAATTGAAATTTCTCAAATTAAAAATAAAATTTAATAATTTTAATGTTAAATTAATATTTTAATTTTAAATTACATTTATTAATGAAGTATTATCAAAGTAAGAAATATAAACTATAACAGGATACAACAAAGTATATTGAAAGTGATCGGTAGGATTACTAAAGAAAATTCTTGATAATTAGGTGGAAAATAGTTGACTGCTTGATTCTATGATGATTTATTTTATTGAGCGAACGTTTCGGCCTAAGATGTAGGTAATTTTCAGAGCGGGTGCCGAGTCCGAGGTGACACATCAAATTATCTCTCTCGTCTCTCAGTTGACAGTTGATAGTTGATATGTGGTTATTTGTAACTCTATTATATATGATGAATGTTAAAAAGCAGTTAGAATATCAAATAATTATCACTGGGTCATCATAAAAATCCCTAAAACGTATACAGGCATGTGGGTTATTACATGGTACTAAAAATACAAAACATGTATGCTGGTTGAGTGTTGTTTGAAATACTGTCAATCATTTACATATTCATTTTACCTCTGGAGTCATTGATAATTGACCTATATTTGGCTTCACAACCTCTTGAAGATAAACAGTTGGATTGGATACTTTTGCAATTGCGAAGCCTGACAGTCCTCGATGAGCTAGCAAAGAGCGGGCGAGTACAAAGCAAGGCCTGCCACAGAAGATAATTGACTTAGGTTGGTCCACCTTCACTGGGTCAGTGTTGCCACCCTCCTAGAGTTGCACACTTCATTACCATACGATTATTCCGGCCGCTCCTCAACAATGGCGCCCTCCTACAAGCCACAAAGACTCGCCACAAAGGGTCCAACAATGTATCGCAGCTGAGAAAGTTGAGGCCCATTTAAATGTTTGTTTGTTTTTTTCTTCATTTTTTTCGCTTAATTATGATCATTTTTTTTTTTTTACTTTTTTCCCCACATCTGCTTCGTAAGAGTATTGTATATATATATATATATATATATATATATATATATATATATATATATATATATATATACATTTTTTTTCATTCTGTACGCCAACATTGGAGCACTTGAATCGATACATTCACATTATAGTCTTTAAATTATTAGCTATTTATTTTATTTTATTTATAACTAATATTATTATACAGGCAGTAAAACTAATTAAGCATGAAACCAGTAAGTCTTACAAAATGATGTAGTCATTAAAGGAAAAACAAACAATTCACAAATAAATTGAATATAATTTTCTTAAATAGTTTCATGATTAAACTGCTGAAATTTTAAACAACATTGACCATAATCATTCACCCCATTTGTAAATTATTAAACATATAGAGATACATAAAGGTCAGTTTTTGGTAAACCAGTTTATTCTTAATGAACTCTTCTAACACAGGAATGGTATAATTAAATAATGTACTGTAGGGCGTCCATCGCACACATTCCTAAAGTTTCGGAGACATCTACAATGGACACATGTCAAGGTATTTATGTACTTTCAACAACAAACTGCTACATCGGTGAAGTTGACAATATATGATTTATATGCTCAATAAATGTGTTTATTAAAGTGAATATAAGGAGTTTTGAAAAAAAAAATCCATTATTATTCTCTCCTTCATATTTTTCTATGTAAAAATTTTGAAATGAAAGAAAGGATATTGTAATATAATTTATTAATTCTGTTTGAAATCCCATCTACTTATTTTATAGTTGAAATGACTACTTCATATACAATACTCATTGCAGATTATATTATTGTTCAATAAAGTTCATTTCAAAATAAAATTTCATCCCCGTCTCTGACTTACTTTAATAATTAAAAAACCTTTTTGAAATACGTTTTCTAAGAATATGGGTATTAAAGTCAAGCTGGTTTATAGAGAAAATGCTGCGTTTAAAAACAGTTTTTAAGGATTTTGGCTTGTAATATTTTGATGCTTGTGATCATGTTCCCTTAGATTAAAAAATAAAATAATGTGATTCTTTTAATAGTTGCTGTATAAGTAAATTTTGGTGTGTAAATACCAATTAAGGCAATACTGTGAAAAACTTCACATTGAAATAATTTAAGTGATTTATTTCACTGTATTTAGACAGCATGACTTTTATTTAGTCTGATCTAGGATCTAGGACCCTCTTGGGGCTCATCCAACCTCTACAAAGAGGGTAACCAAAATAAGACGGAAAATCTGGCGGTTGGGCGTGATCTAGGACAAATCACCTCGCTGCAAAATAGTTGTCCTTGAAACAGTACAGTCTCTACCGTGTACTGATCCCCAGACCCGTTCAAGGGTTGTAGTAGTACAGAAAAAAGATCGCTATATCTATTTTTAATTTAACAAATTCCTTGTTATTTTTTGTAATTTAATAAATTCGTAATTATTTTTTGCTGATTTTTTAAAAGCAATTTTATAATTACAAAGAATAGTGTATTAACCCCTAGACATGAAATGTCGTATGGGATAAGTCATTCATTTCATGAACCATTATAGGCTATGACGTCACCGAGATCTCAGTAATGTCTCCGGTGGACGCTTTATTCAACTATATGTAGGATGCTTTATTCAATTATTTAATTCCTGTAACAACATAGTTTTGTTTAAAATATTCATACCGTTGATTTTTCGAATAATAAACGTTGATTTTTCATGCTCGTCAAATTCAGTTTTATTTGTATAACAAGGAATTTTTCTACAATACTGTTGCCTGAAAATATGGGAGGCCAAATTTCTTCCAGAGGGAGTTTATTGTTATTTGAAGGAAGCAAAATCGTGTTATTCTAGTAGTTTTTGACACTTATGCACTAGGGAACTAGGAGAATTCGGCCTCCCTAGGTACAAGGAACTTATTTTGGACAAAATTCCACTTAACCACTTATCCACTTGGGCTTAGACCACTGATATAATGCCACTATCATCTTATGCTTCTGGAATTAATAAGATGTTCTTATTCATTAATAATTATAGAATTAAACCAGAACAACAACCACAGAGCGGTTGCTTACTTAGCCTCTATCTAATCTGGCTAGCCTGCTAATTATGGATTCCGACTGGATCTCGTGATAGCCTCTCTGGTAGATAGCGGCGGGAGGCAGATAGGGCGGTATAAATAACTGCAACCTTTCCTTCCTTACTCTAACTTCTTCCCTTAGGGCTTGCTAAGTAAACGTTAGAACAACATTATCAAGTAAAGTAGCAGTAATAATTATCGTATTATTAAAAATTTGCATCCCCACACATCAAGTTGTCGATTGTTGTAGACTGTGAATTTTCAGGGTTTTTTTTTTTTTCAATTAAAGGCTTCTGAAGAATGAATAAAGAATTATGAACTATCTTTTTGGTTTAAATAGTACTTCAAGTCCCTCATCCAGTTCGTTTATAGTTAATAATAGTTATTTTATTTATCAGTATTAGTAAGGTTCTCTTATTTTCTGTTACATTCAACCATATAATATTCTTACAATTCCTAAAAAATCGGAAATAACATATTCAGTTTTGAGATTAAAATTGATGAATAAATGATGTTTTTTAATGTATATATATGTGCCTATATTTTATATTATTGTATATGACTTGGAATGTATATGTTAAATATGTATGTGACTTATTAGTTAATTAACTTGGAATCCTCATACTAGACTGAAACGACAAGAAATAGTTCACCGTTTCAGGGTACTTCAACATTTACTAGACAAACGCTCTAAGTTAATCGCAAAAGACTCATATACTTGGCAATCATTAGACCAATCTGAACCGATTTTCTCTATTCTCAGCCATATATCATTTTTCGGTTCTTCATCTCGAGTCTTGATAGTTAACACTGCCTATTTTTGAATGAAAGATTATGAATCCCACTTCATAATTATAACTACCATTTAATGGTTGTTTTTCGCAGTTTCAGACTAATTCAAAATTTCCTAGAGAAACGTATAAATAAGGCACATAAATCTTCGAAATAATTACAAAGAATCATATGCATGACTATTATATGACCTATCTGGACTTACGGAGAAGAGCATTGGGGCTCCACTAAGCTATCGAATTCCTCTCGTATTCAATCCATACAATCCAAAATCCTTCTTAAAATCATCAATGCTCCTTACTTTTTTACGAACAAAGTAATCCATAATGACCTTAATGTCCCATTTGTGGCTGATTTGGCCTGAATCCGGTATCAATCTTTTCATGACAAACTTCATTTCCACTCAAACCCACTAGTTTCAAACCTAGCAATCTCTTCAATTCCTGATAATCCTCCGAGGCGCCTGAAAAGAAGAAAAGAAGCCTTGTGACTTTCTAATTTGAACTTTTTATTTGAGTACTACCATTGGGTGGTTTCACTACTTGCCTTTATCTTTCACTAAATCTAACCTATGTATTCAATATACAGTTGTAAATTTCAAATAACACATTTTAAAAAAAAAAATATTATCCTGAAAGTGAAGACATGTTGTATTTATATTTATTTAAATAAAGTGAAAAATCTATTAATTAAAATTTATAAATATTCCACTACCATAACAATGATTTGCTAACAGATTTGTTTTGTTATTGCTGTTTTCTTCTTAGCCTTGTAAAAACCTTACAATAGCCTAAAATAACACAATGATAGGCTAAAGTTGTATGTACATTTGTAATTGCTTATGAATAAAATTTTTAGAGGATGAGAGAAAAAAGTTTTCAATCTTTTTTGGGATTTTGTCTTGCGACCTTAGGCGTGGACGGTAAAATCCCTCCCCTTAATTGGACCCCTAAGAGGCAAGCCACGTATAGCTAGGGTTGCTATTAACGGGTTGACACTTTTATAAGGTACACTTGCGTAGATAAGTCATCTAATAATTTTCAGAAAATGAACCCAACCTAATTCGGATCCTCTTCCAATTAACTTTGAATTAACGGTTGATTCTACAAGATCCACTATCATAATAAATTAATATTAATTGTCAGTTCAATTAAGTCAGGGCAGGATATATTTTTTTTTCCTCTTACCCAAATAATAATGAATCTCCAATTTTATAGGCCCATATTATAAAACAAACAAAGCAATGGGCGACTGAGATAACTAAAAGTAAATGTTTAACCGAAATGATTTTCATATGTAATTGTTTTCCGAATTATTAATCTTGCTGATTGAAATATTAAAGAATGTGAGTTTTTGAAAAATCATTTTCTTGTAACTTTTACAAGAAACAATATTTAAATAATGCTCATTTTTTGCTCATCGGCGAGGAAGATTCGTATACATGAAATAAGTGAAAATTAATCACCCTAATCTAAAACTTATACCAGCATTGTCCGCTCAATCATCGAAGAATTCGGTGATCTGTTTGTCATGCTGGGCTTCCTGACGGGCTAACATATACCTACTACAGCAATTTCGATTTTAACAATATTTGCATAGATTACAGCATCTATCTACGTGGGTATTTTTTTCTATCCTTATTACAATCCGTATCTTATATTCATCTCAATTGTTATACCCTGCACATAGCATTCTTGCAGAGATTTATACCGTAATAAATATAATATGAACACACATTATATATGCATACGTGGGTGTGTGTTTGTGTATCAACAGAGTTTGTTTTTATATTTCTTGAGTATTAAACAAAATAAATAAAAAACATGAGCTTGAATGTTTTGAATATATTTTATAGTCATTCTGATTTGAAAAGCATCCTTTTAAAAAAAAAAACTAGACTAGAAACGTTTCAGCTATTGAAGCTTTTGAATTAAAACGTGGCCATATTACTATGTAACATATTATTTAACATATTACTATGTAACATTCTTTCAACTATTATTTTAATGTTTTTAATTATAATAATTTTTTCAGACTAATAGTATTAATATAATCAGAATTTTAGTTTAAAAAATGCACTGATGTCAGCAAATAAATACTGAAACATGTTGGACAAATTAAATAATGATAATAATTTAAAATATAATATAATAATTTAAAAAAATTGAATAAAGATGTATGATATTATAGAATTTAGCAACGTAGCAGAACAAAATAACTTAGTAATAAAATGTATAGCGCTCTGCAAGTTATAATGCTTTTATAATAATAAATTTATGGGTAAACGGCTATACCTGGTACATTATTGGTCGTGTAATTAATGTATTGCAGGTCACACGTGGTCTAACCAAGTTAATGAAAGAAATATCCGTGTGTTAAATAGTAGTTTTATGTGTGTTATCAAGTGAATAGTGGTGATTTTTATAATGGATATTACACAGCAAGGTATGTAGAATCAGAAAACAACAACATAAATCTAGTTATGCCTTTCAATTTTTGTTGACTAATTGATTATGTACACATTTTTTCATAAGAGATATGTAAATTAGTAATTTTTATATACTTCCGGGCTTTAACCGAGTTTGATTTTTGATTATTCTTTGACGTTAGGGTGTTGTTTCATAGTTTGATCAAAAATTAGGTGCCAAAACATGCATTAAATGAATAAAATGTCAGTTGTTGTAGAACAAAAGGAGGTTATTTATTATTTTCTCTTTTTTACTTATTTAACATTTCACTGGTTAAAGGCTCCTCTGGTTTAAAGAACATGACTCGACAAGTTGTTTATAAGATGGCTGAAGACATTTATAGGAATGGATTTTGCAGAAAAATCGGAATTAGTCGAGGAAATATAACACAACCTACATTCTCAGAAGAACAAACGCAACACCTTCAGCAAAAGTTTTCAAGACTCATATCAGATATGAAATAAACGGGCAGGCTGCTATCTATTCCATTTAATATAAATATATATTTATAATATAAAGTAACATATATTTTTTAAAGTAATATATTTTAGAAGAGATATCTAGTAGTCACAAAATAGATACAACAAATTTCTGCCTATATTCATAAAACGGCTAAGAGGTACATCGAACTGTACTCATGGTATCCAATGTCGCCTACAATTCATAAAATATTAGTACATGGCATGATTATTATTGAGCATGCTTTTCTACCAATTGGTAATTTGTCAGAGGAGGCATCAGAAGCCAGGAACAAACATTTCGGCAATACCGGGAAAGATAATCCAGATAATGTTGTCGCATTCAATGCAATACGGGTGTTGTGAATAGGCTTTTATTGACATCTGATCCACATTTGAGCTGCATAAGGCCCAGACCTGTCAAAAATGTCAAAGTTTTTCAAGCGAGAAACCATTGAAATGTTGCTTCCATTGGGGCCCATGTACCCAATTTGAGGACAACAACAAAGAAGATGAAATAACTTCTGATAAAGAAGGATGGGGTGATTCCTTAATTGATATTATTTATTAATGTTATTGTACTGAGAACTACCATATCATTATTATATTCCCCATCACACACATTAGATGTGCGATGTAGAGGATCAAACATACATTAGATAAAAATAAAACATAAAACACATTAGATGCTGTAGAGGAGCAAACAGCAATTGTGACCACTATCTGATTTTGATGAAATGTAGGCAGAGATTAGCTGCAAAGCCCCGGCAAGAGACAGTGAAGAGAATAACGACAGAATTTACAACCGTATAACACAACATCTAGCATATTATGTGCTCATTACTGCCCGAATGATACCAGAACTTGCCGGCGCTCTTGAAGAATTTCTCAGGGAAGCTAGATATCTAGGTCTGGAAATTAAAGAAAAAAAGATCGTTTACCTGCGAACATCAAGAGATGGCCAAATGAAAGAAGAAGAAATACAGGTAGGGAACTAGAGCTTCAAGATATATCACGAATTCAAGTACCTGGGCAGTATGATAACATATGAGTACAGAGTAGATAAGGATATTAAGGCACGAATAGCGGTGGGAAATAGATGTTCGGCATACAGAAAATATTGTGCTGTAAAAGGATGTCAAGAAAGGCAAAGTGTCATTTATAAAACAATTGTTAGAGAAGAATTGGTTGACTGTAACTTCTAATACAAGGAAGAAATAGTTGGGGGTGCAGTCAATAAAAACACCTTAATAAGTTACACTTATTAAGGTGTTTTTATTGACTATTTCTTCCTTATATAAAACAATTGTAAGACAAATTGTGACGGATGCGATGCCGGGTCACTGACAAAAAATTGTAAAAGGATCCTTGAAGTGTGGGAAAGATAAGACCTGCGAAAAATGTTTGGACCTATCAGATTGGAGGACAAGTGGAGAATAAGGTCCAATAAAGAGCCTGATATAATAAAAGTCAGCTAGCTCAAAAGACTCCGATGGTTGGGGCATGTGGAGAGGATGGACCCAACGAGAACTTCAAGAAGGATGATGTATGAGATACCGAATGAGGGTTCAAGATTAAAAGGGAGGCCCCGTCTCATGTGGCTCGACGATGTGAAGGGTTACATGAAGACGATCGGCATAAACCTCTGGAGGTGCCTTGCGGCTGGCATAGGTGAATGGCGTAAGAAATTAGCAGAGGCCAAGGTATAGCCCATTAATAAATAAATGAAATAGCATCATAACTTATATAAAAATAATTTTGATCGGCTTTTATTATCAAACACCCGTGTGCGGCCCCTTGTACAATATATTCACATAGTAGTCTAAATGAGTTTTGTGAAATATTTTATGTTAAATAATTATATCATAAATTATTAATTACAAATAAGTTGCTTGTTACTTTGTTATTGTTAATTATTGTTTTTATTATTAATTACCAGTGCACCAGTTATGCGGGAGAGTTTTGCTTATCCAACAATCACCTTTATCATTTCATTTACACCAGCCTTCAGAAGTTCAGCTGGTATGCCATCAGATCCTGGTGCTCGGTTATTTCTAAGCTTCTGAATTGCAGCCTCAATTTCCTCATCATCTGGTGGGTCAAGAAGCTCACAATCTTTGTAATTTTGAATTGTGTCAGAGTCATAACTATCCTCTAGGGCAGGGTCCTGAACACTTCCCAGCAGACCACCGAAATGGTCAGACCATCTTTCCAGAATCCCTTCTTTATCTGTGATCAATTGACCGTCCTTATCTCTACAAGTATTAGATCTTGGTTTAAATCCCTTTTGCTGGGCGTTGATTGTCTTGTAGAAAGTTCTAGTATTAGCTTGTCTACTCGGGATCTCAATCTCCCTTATTATGATGTTTCTGCTCCAATCTTAACATTCTGTAATCAGAAACAGCCTGCCGAGTACTGTGCACATCAATCATTTTCCTACAGGCCCTGTTTTTCCTATCTGTAGCTTCTTGACCTTCTTGATCAAACCACTACAATTTACAACTACTAATTAACACTTACAGTTAACTAATCAAACTCCACCGACCGTAAGTTTCTCCAAATATGACAAACACTGCAATAAACAGAAACGGTTTATTACACTCGCGAGACTGTCACAATTCACTGACACAAGTTTATCATACTGTCTGCTTCACTTCTCAATGCCTGCTTCGCGGCGAGGGGTATTTATATTAAGGTCGAACGTTAGAAAAACGGAGGTGGGGGAGAGGCCGTTCTCGAATCTTCGAGAACCTTCTTAATCTCGATGGGCTTTAGGCGTTAATCCCTTCCACCCGTCTGTTTCTCTCTGACCGTAACAATATTATATTTTTATGTATTATCAATTATAGTTCATTCTATATCTAAATTTGTTCGTGTATGTGTTTATGAGTGATTGTGCGTATGTGTATTGCTGACCAATAATATATAAAAATGTTTTATAAACATTTTATAAAAACTATAGTCGTTGATGACCTAAGGATTTTTTCCCGTTAAAAACCAACAAGCTACAACAGCGATTTTATGTTATATAATGTTATTTTCTTTATGTTATTTTTTTATGTTTAATGTTATTTTCTTTACTCCACTAGCAATTTCATTAATCAACTCTTAATTAGTAATAATATATAGTATTAACTGTTTTGCGTTTGAAATGTTAATACTAAATTCATACCTTTATTTTCATTTTGCCTTTATTTTAAATTAGAATAAAAATAAGTCAAGAGAAAAAGTAAAAAAAAAAATAATAAAGAAAATATATTTATAAACAGGATTGGAGTTGAAATTGGGCCTTGCGAAAACGGGATGGTCTCTGCTGGCGACTGCAAATGGTCTGAAATTCCGGTTAACTCTATTGAAAGGGCCAGTAAAGCGAATATTGCTGAAGCAATGCCGGCCCATAGAATTCCAAATCCAACAGGTTAGTTAATTGAATACTTGATAATAATGCCTTAAACGTAGCTCAGCCACTCTTAATAATTATTTAATAGATATTCGAACAATTGATATTATTAAATCACTAGTACAATTATTCTTTATTAGAGCCAAATTAGAATATGGATTCGATAAAGGCTGTTTTTTATAAATATGCCTCTATAACAAATCATAAAATACCAAAATCATACCAATTGGTTATTAAAGTTGTCAATTTCATTCATAAAATTTTCTGCGATTTTTGTTGATGTTTTATTTTTAACATTACACAAGAGTTTATTAATTTAAAATTTTTATTTTAAGTAAGAAGATCCTTCGAGGCATATACAAACAAGGCATATATAAACCAGTGAGTGGTTTTTTCAATTAGCAATATGTTTATTCCGTATGATAAATTTAATAGTATTATTGGCTACGAATAGTAATAGTATTTTTATATTATCTCACGACGGAGAGGTGGGAGATCCGGGTACGAATCCAGGCCCTTGAAAAATCTTTTCTCTTCAAAATAAAAATAGATAAAACTTATAACAATGAATAAAAAAATAAAATTAGAAAAAATGTATTTATTCAAACTTAAAACTTTATTTAACTTATACAACAAGTAAATATAACGGCATGAATGCTACATATAGGCATGGATATAGGAAAGTAAAGAAACTACAGTGGTAGTATTCAAATAAAAAATTTAACTTAGAAGGTCACGAGTGGATCTTACTTAGTCTGAGACGCCTTCGAGAATTTCAGGACTTGAAGAAGTAGCTAAATTTAAAAAAGTAGGGTTTGTAAATTTTTAAATTACTAAAATTTAGGGTTTGAGATCGAAAAAAGTTTGTCATCAAAGGATTGATATCGGGTTCGGACGAAATCAGCAAGAAACGTGAAATTTAGGTCATTATGTATGATTTTATTCGTAACAAATTAAGGAGTATCAACGACAGGATACGAGAGGAATTCGATAGCTTAGTGGTTTCTTAAAGCTCTATTCCGTAAGTCCAGATGGGTTATATAATAGTCATGCATATGATTCTTTGTAATTATTTCGAAGATTTATGTGCGTTATTTATACGTTTATCTAGAAAATTTTCAATTAGTCTGAAACTGCGAAAAACAATCATTAAATGGTAGTTATAATTATGAAGTGGGATTCATGATGTTTCAATCAAAAATAGGCAGTTTTAACTATCAAGACTCGAGATGAAGAACCGGAAAATTATATATGGCTGAGAATAGAGAAAATCGGGAAATCCGGACCGCAGATCCAATTGAAATCAACAAGGGGGCGGGGGAGGGAGAAGTGTAAATCAGATTTCTTCGAGAGGCTATGAAGCGTGGGCAGCCCTACCGCCTTAATAGAACTCTGTCCTCGCCATGAATCGCTTCTCAAAGGGTCTATTATTGAATAAGTCCGATGGTCCTTAAGGTCTTCCATCTCTCCAGCGCCCCGTCCGTCTTAAAAGGGTCGTAGACCGAATACAGCCTTATTAAATGTGGTTATCAATTATTACTAGCTTCATTGGACTCAGTGTTGTTAGTGCTAAATATGACATCGTTAAAACTATATAAAATAATTAAATTTGAAACATACACGATAGTATCAGTAAAACCCATCAGGAGGAAACAATGACTTTGTACAAATTTCATATAATTTCAATTTTATCCTGAATAATTATTAGCTAAACGTATGGTCTTAAGCCGAATAGAGCTTTAGAACTAGGACGATCTTCCTCAAGACACCACCATACAGACAGAAGACCTTTTTCATATCCAGAGACAGTTGACGAAACCAGTATTATATACCGGAGATTTCAATGGTCACAACCTATTATGGGGTTCTCAAGACACATACTCCAGAGCTCGAATTATTGAAAATTTTTCGGATCTAACAAACCTTCTGTTTCTGAATTCCAGCGAGGCAACATTTTTAAGTTCTACCTTCGGTACATTTTCCTCTATTGAGCTTTCCATTTGCAGTACTTCACTTTTTGATGCAATAGATTGGACAGTCTTACCAGAACCAACTTATGGAAGTGATAATTTACCAGTTCACCTAAACTTTAGAACCGTTAATAGCAATAAGAACAGGGTGCCTAAATGGATATTTGAGAAAGCAGATTGGACTCTCTTTACTTCTAAGCTATTCCATAAGGCCGCCTGTTCCCTGGTTTAACAGTGAATGTAAAAAGGCTATACAACTTCGGAGAAAGGCTTTTAAAAAAATATGAATCAGGTGAATCACATAGAATATAAAACACAAAGTTCTATTTGCAGAAGAATTACAAATGTTAGAAAAAAAGAATCATGGAAATCATTTACAGAGTCATTTAATTCTTCCACCCCCTGCAATGTCGTCTGGGACAAAATAAAGAAAATAAGAGGAACCAGTTTTACTAACAGGTACACCCTATTATATGAAGGAAAATTATGTCATAATCCAAACAAAATAGGTAATATGTTTGCCGAATACTATTCTAATCTATATACTGATGGTTCTACACCTAGCAGTTGCCAAACATTGAAGTTAGATTTCAATACTGAATCACCAAATGATTATAATTCTCCAATCTCCATTTGGGAGTTGCAGTCAATACTACAGGCCATCAAGGGATCTTCACCTGGCCCAGGCAGCATTCACCATGCTATGTTACATCTCCATGAAATCACCTTGGGCTGGCTCTTGGACTTATACAACCGTATCGAGATAATTGGTAACTTTCCTACCGACTGGAGGCAATCAATTGCCGTTCCAATTTTGAAGTCAGGACAAGATAAGCTCTATCCAGGAAGCTACCGACCAATATATTTAACCAGCTGTCTGTTTAAGGTTTTGGAACGAATGGTATAAAAAAGACTCACATGGATCCTAGAAAAATACCAGTTCATCCAAAACTTCCAATGTGGGTTCTGCAAAGGACGATCGACAATAGATAATTTGATTCAAATGGAAACAGAATTACAATATGCATTTTTCCAGGAAGAACACGCAGTTGTAGTATATTTTGACATGCAAGTATGTGTGTTAAGTACAACTCTATTCGATCTATCTATCAGTGAATTAGGACAAAATCTGCCTCGAGGAATCAAAGTTATGCTTTACGTTGACGATCTTGATATACTTTGTAGAGCAAAAGACATCCTGACTATCAAGGAGAAACTTCAAGACTCGCTAAATCGAATTATCGATTGGTCTAGATCATCAGGAATAGGTTTCTCTACAGAAAAAGCAAAGTGTACTCACTTTTGTAGAGAACGGAATACACCTCAATCACCAGACCTATTCCTTGGAGAAGTTTAATTACAATATGCCAACATATGCAAGTTTCTGGGGTTGTTTTTCGATAGGCGACTGTCCTGGGAATATCAAAACAATTCACTGAAAGAAAGAAAGAAAACAAGGCTTAAGATCCTGAGAGTACTTGGCGGAACAAACTGGGGAGCGGACAGATTCTCAATGCATATACCATGCTTTAGTCTGTTCCAAAATAGATTATTGAAGTTTTGTTAATATAATAGTAGATTCTTTGAGTGCCCTAAAAGCCATGAGTAACATGTAGCCAGACCATCCTGGAATAGAATATATATTAAACCTTACGAAACAGCTACATGATGTTGGAACATCGATACATTTTATCTGGTCACCGGCACATGTAGGTATTATAAGCAATGAACTGGCTGATAGGGCTTGCTCATCCAGATTGTGGTAAAGCTGTATTGACCCCATCTGAGCTAGCGCGACCACTTAGACAGCACGTACTCCAAGAGTGGCAGGCTTTATGGGACAATAGGCCTCCAAAGAAATTGAAGCATATTAAAACCGATGTCAAACCATGGAGCAGCTCCTGTCGTAGCTCCCGAAGAAAGGAAGTTGTCCTTATACGACTTAGAATAGGGCATTCAAGGCTTACCCACGCTCACCTGATTACTAAAGCATACCCGCCAACATGCGAGATGTGCAACGAGAGCCTGTCAATAGCCCATATCTTCGAAGGCTGTGCCTTTTACAAAAAAGTGATGGATAAAATAGGACTACCTACCAATGTATCCATGATATTGGGAAATGAGAAAGAATACATTAATAAGGTCATCACGTTTCTATCAAAAGAAGGACTAATTAGGAATAACTAATGCAGATTTGTTTTAATTAAGAAAAATTGTTACTAAAATGATTATACTATTTTAATCATTCAAATCATTATACTATTTTTATTTTATTTTTTTGTAAATCTTGTTATTATTATTGCAATTGTTACTAAAAAAATATTATACTACTGTACGTATTTTTATACTGGCATATATTATTATTATAAATACTATTATTATTATATATTAGCATATTATTATATTGCTGTATGAATTATTATGCTTGTACTATGTTAGTGTTACTAATATTATTGTTACTAAAAAAATTTTAAACTACTAAGGCGTTGATGACCAACGGTGTTACGCCTCTAATTTGAAACAACCAACCAAGTAGAAAATGCATGTAGAAGAATGCAAGATGGAAGTTAAAAAATGATTCTTAAATAGAGATAAACTATTTATTAGAAACCGACGTTTCACCACCATTGCAGATCTTCTTCTAGATAAGACATTAAAATAATCAAAACTGAAATAATTGGTTGGCGCAGGGTGGTGGCGGCCCCATCGTCCGATCATCGTACCGCAGTCAGCCACAAGCCCTCAGGTAGGGGGTCACCTACACTGACGCTCACACAGTGCACTAATTCAGCACACGACATACACCCCAAAACTATACGACTAAGGTCCCTTACAGTATACACCCTAAGGCTACCTCCTCTAGGTAGCTGCCCCAGAAGGGGGAGCAGGTCAGGAAGCTCAAAGGGGGCAGCCCCCACTTGACTCGGGGGCAGAGTTTGGGCTAATAATGCCCTTCCCTTAAAGCTATATCATTAGGAAACCTGCAATAAGAAAATCCGGACGAATTAATCGGAAACGACTAAACGTGCTTCGTACACATCTGGACCACTATCATGTTGACCTAGCTGCAATCCAAGAAATAAGATGGACTGGTCATAGAGCTTTCAACAATCAAAGTCATACCATCTTCTACAGCTGCGATGACAAGAAACACACATTTGGAACTGGATTTATTTTGAGCAAGAAGATAAGTCAGTTAGTTATTGGCTTTGAACCAATTAGTCCAAAAATCTAAAATGGTCCTAGATGAGAGGATTTATGGGACAAGAAGAGTGGGAAGACTTCGGCTCCGATGGATCGATGGAGTGGCGGCGGATACCAGGTCCATCTTGAGAATCCGCAATCGGAGAGCAGTGGCAACTGGTAAGGTAAGACTGGCGAGACCAAGCTGCAGGAGGCCTTGACTCTACAGGAGTTATAGCACCACTGAAGAAGAAGAAATAATTGGAATAGAAATTATATATAAAAATGAAACTATTGGAATGTACAGCAGAAATATAAATAATAAACTTTTTTGTATGTTTCCAAAGACCTGCAATGTGTGTCGAAATGTGTGTTTCTAAAAATTATCACTATTTCAGGAATTATTTATTGACCCCACACTGAGCATTATCTTCTCTAATTTTAATTTGTGAATTAAATTAAAATGGAAAATTTGTATTTTACTTTATTTTGGGAAACTCGTGTAAATAGCCATATCTAATATAATATTAGGTATTTTCCAGATGTTATTACGTTCACTTCTCATTAAATTGTGGTCGGAAGGATTAAATATATATATACATACTTGTACAATAATATTCTGATTACTACTTACAAATAAGAAGTAATTGCTCAGTTACAACTGCATTTTACCTGGAAAATAACAAAAAGAAAAATTAATATTGAAAAGGGAAAGGTAAAAAGAGACCTTACATAAATGTTAAGACCGTGGAAAAATTAATTAGATCCATATATTCGTCAATTTTCGTCAAATTAATGTGTATATTATATTACTATATTAGTTTATTATATTGATGATAAAAAAGAATGAAAGTTTAAGTTTAAAATCGACACATAATATTTTATAAGTTTATTTATTTTACTTTTTTCACTGTACGTAGATAAAAATAGAAATATAAAATTCTCAAATCTGTTATTCTATCAGATTGGTCAAGTAAGAAGAGTAAGATATATTATTTTCATTATAGCAGAAGGAATATTTCGTTAAGTATTTGTTGACAAATGTGAATTTTATTGCTCCACTTCACATATTTAGACCTTTACTTTCCCTAGGTAAAAAAAAAAAATTAGGCTGTACTTTTTTATTATCAGGTTCGAAATTTTTTTGGAGATTTGGAACAGAAAGAACCGAAGTTAAATAATAATTTGAAAATATTTATATAAGAAATTATTCGAATGCCATTTCGCATCTGCGATCTTTTTTCGAAAACCTCCCATTGAAGACAGTCCTAGTTCATCTCCCTATCGTGGTTCATCTCCCTATAGTAGATATCTGCTCCATAAACGTTTCAGTCTCCTTTTCGGATTATGTGGTAATATTTATGTCATTAGAATAGAATAGTATAGAGAAAGAAGAATACCGTTTAGTATCGAAGAATATGCAGTTATTAAGAATATGCTGCTGAGGTTATTGTACCTAATATTGAAGACCTGCGATATAGAAATATGTACGCAACGCAGAAAATGCAAAGGGACCTCAGAGAATCGATGATTGTGAAATCTGGTGTGATAAGAAGCGCTCGAGGTTGCATTAGAAATAGGGATGGGCATTTTGAAAATAGACTGTAAAACTACATAGTTTTTATCAATAAATTTTTTTTTCAGCATTCTTTTATTTAAGTTTCTTTTTGAACATTGATTTTTAAATTAAACATTAGCAGCGTATTCTTAATATCTGCTATCTCGGGCTCTACCCGGGTTTTCCATTTTCCAATGATCATATCTACGTGGTTTCTTAATCGACTTTTGACTTTAATACCTCTTTTGGAAGGCAATGAAACGTAGATGGTTTTTAAATATTATAATAATAATAATTTAGTGGGACTTTTTTGAGTAAATCGACGTTTTAGAGGCAGTCACCGATTTTTTTTTCATTTAATGTTTTTGTTTAACGATTTTCGATAAGATACCGACAATTATCAAGATTTGAATATTTCTATTCCTTATTCAGAATATTTTTGTTACAAAACAAAAAAAATTGGGCCACTTTTTAGGATTTATAGCTGTTATTTGATTTTAAATAGGATTTTTTTTTTGTAAAATTCTTTAAATAGGTATACTTTAGGATTTTTGGAAAGGGTAAACTTTAGGACAGTAGGTCTTATTGATCTATCATTCATATTGGCTGGAATTGCCCCATACTATCACCCATTAACGGCTACGCCATTAACTACAAGTCATCCTGGGCGCATATATATATATATATATATATATATATAAACAAATTCTAGTTCAAAGGTTGGAGTGATAGAGAGTTGGTTATTCAGTGGGAAGCATATCATTTGACGTCGTAAGCTTCATAATTGGTCGCCATATATATATAAATATATATATATATATATATATATATATATATATACATATGTAAGAGAAAAAAAAAGAATTTAAGTACGCGATCAATTAAATTTTCTCTGTCGAGTTTACGTTTCGAATTGAATTTAATATACTTAATTGGAGTTTCGTCGCATAGAATGGAGGACCATAGAAACACCAAGCTCAAGAACGATGACTCTGCTGATAAAACATCGACACGGTCTTCCGTGGGGAGTAACTGGTTAAATTCTTGTATATCGGACTGTACCTTACGGTACTTTTCCTCATAACATGGAAGTCAATTGGCATAGGCTTGAACCTTTGCTATATTATCCACTTTAAGTGGTTTAATAGCATCAGTATTAGAAGTAACATTTGCAAAAATAGTTGATCTAAGATCAACAAGTTTATTTAATTTAGCTTTAACCTCCTCTGGTTTAGTCATTTTTACAGAACTACTAAAATTTTTTTTTAAGAGACAAAAGGGAAAAATTAAATTAATTTAGAATTAAATTTAAAATTTAAATTAATGTAAATTAAAAATTAAAAGTTAAAAACTTTTAAGTTCAAGGACAAAGTTAAAGTAAAAAATATCTAGTCGTAAATTAGATACATAAACAGTTGTTAATACTTTAGCAATAGGACTCTGAAACTGTGTAATGCGTTGTGCGATGAAATACGTAAATGGTGAATGTAAACAACGATAGGCTGTATTATTCATAAAGCTATTGATTTAAAACTATAAATTCAAATATGAAAATTACAAATTTTGGCAGGGGTCTGTGCTCGTAGGGGCCCTGCCAACACCAAAGTTCCTCTGAAAAACTCCCAAAAAAAAAAAATCTGAAAAAATGCAAAAATGAAATTAGTAACCTTGAAGTAATAATTAAACGGCAAAAAGTGATTAATTCCTCTGGTAGTGTAAGAGAGAAAAAAAGAATTTAAGTACGCGATCATTTAAATTTTCTCTGTCGAGTTTACGTTTCCAATTGAATTTAATATACTTAATTGGAGTTTCGTCACATAGAATGGAGGACCATAGAAATGTTGTAATAAAAGAAATAAATTTAGGCTGAAAATTAATTACAAAGTAACAAACTGAAAGGAAAAAGGGTAAGAAAAAGATCAGCTCACCTGAATATCTGTATCTTTTATAATTTAAATTGTAGATGGTAAAAAACGGAATGTGTACATTTTGTGGTAGCCGACTAAAGATAGAAATAATGTAAAAAATTAGTAAAATCAGCATAAGGCGGAGTAATTCAAAGAAAAAAAGGTTAGATGATACCTGAGTGGTTTCACTACCAGGTTCACGCGTGTGACGAAAAGTAGCAGGCTTTTAATAATAATATAGGAGAAAAGGTAATGGTGTAAAAGGAACAAAAAGGAATAAAACATACCTGTACAAATCTTCATACACACAAAATAGATAACAGTAGGTATGTGGCTACCACTTGAAACATCGTTGTAACTCAAGCTCTTACCACGGCTCAAATTAGACTACGTCTTTTAAAAAGGTCCAACTGCCTAAAGTGCGGGAGAATAAGTAACTAAGGGCGCTAGTAGTTCAAATTAAAAGAGGTGGGGGTTTAAAGCTAGGAAAAATTGCGTCTAAGTTAAATTAAAAGAAAACCTGCCGAAATACGGCACACCGGCCCCCCTGAACAACTGTTCAGGAGAGGTACCTGGAAAAGACAAAATAAAGGTGCCGCAGCGAACCCCGCCGAGCACAGACTCCGCACATCTAGAAACCTAGAAAAAATAAGTGAAAAAAGAAACAAAAAAGGTATTCTTTTCAAAAAAAAGTAAAAATTAAAGTTTAATTTAAATAGGAAGCTTATAAAGCTTCACTACTGGTCGCAAATACTTGCCTGTCGGAGTTAAGACCTCGGCCTGCCGAACCACACCATCCTCCCCAGCGCGCAAAGCAGATATCCTACCTAAAGGCCACGTAGAAGGAGGTGAATTGGCTTCATCGATAATACCTAAGTCGCCAACAACTAAATTGGGAAAAGAAGTGTTCCATTTCTGCCTTGGTTGCAATAAGGGTAAATATTCAACTCTCCATCTCTTCCAAAAAGACTGGTGCATAGATTGCACCCATTTAAAGTTAACAGGAGTACAAAGAGATGGATGAACCTCAGGCTCAGGTAGAGAAGTTAGAGGACGACCAATTAAAAGATGACCAGGAGTCAGGGCCTCAAAGTCAGTAGGGTGGCTAGACATAGGAGTTATAGGTCTGGAATTTAGAATTCCTTCTATTCGGATTAATAAAGAGTTTAAATTGACCCAAGTGGGTACTTGATTATTTAACATTCGAGTAAGATGGTGGTGGAACGAACGGTACGTTCCCACAGTCCTCCTTGGTGAGGAGCTGAGGGTGGATTAAAGTTAAAGTTGATACCCTTTTCATCACAAAAAGATTTAACTAAGGTTGAAACATCAGGATTATTGAAAAACGATTTTATCTGTCTAGTAAGGAGTATAGAGGAACCTATAAAATTAGTGCCACAGTCGGAATACAGCTGTGAGGGACAGCCACGCCTACTTATAAAACGGTGTAAAACGTCAATGAAAGAAGTAGTAGAAAGATCAAGTGAAAGCTCTAAATGTACTGCTTTAGATGCCATACAAATAAAAATACAAAAATATGCCTTTATAATAGGTGCCTTGCGCAAGTGAGAAGACTTCACACTAGGGCCCAGCAAAATCCATGCCGGTGTGAAAAAAAGGAGGTGAAGGATTCTCCCGTGGTGGAGGTAATTCACCCATTAGTGGAACGTTATGTACAGGAGCGGCTCTAAAACATTAAATACATTTAAAAATTCGAGATCGTATAATTTGGCGAGCAGATAAAATCCAAAAATTTAAAGAAAGATGGTACTGAGTAAAAGTTAAACCTGCATGAAAATAAGTAATGTGGTAATGATCAATTAAAAGGTGAACAACAGGATGTGATTTAGGTAGTAAAATTTGATGTTTCGATTTTACAACGTTAGAATGCGATAGTCGACCTCCGACTCTAATTACACCACATGAATCTATGAAGGGGTTTAATCTTTTAATCCGTAAACTTGGTGTTTTATTTTTTGTTAAGGCTTCAATTTCATCAGAAAATGTACAATGTTGAATGTAATAACAAACTCGAATGCTAGCTTCAGAAAATGTTACAGGTTTAAGATTCTTAAGACAACAACGCCAAGAAAGAATAACTTTGGTTACACCAATAATGCGTGTCCAAGTAGTAATATATTTAGAGTTTTTAAATAAATAAGAATTATTTGAAACAGGTTGAGTAAGTAAAACAGGCGTTAATTCTAATCTGTAGGATCGGAAATTAATTTAGGAGATGTTTGAGGCCAAGAAGTTTCATCTGAAATCCATGGAGGTCCATGCCACCATAGTTCATGCCTAGCTAATTTGTCGAGAGAAGCTCCCATAGAGGCCAAATCGGCCGGATTATTGGCACTAGAAACATGATGCCAGGTAGAATGAGACGTCCACTGAGAAATTTGAGAAACACGGTTTGCAACAAAAGTTTTTAATTTATAAATTTTTATTTTTAACCAACTCAAAACAATTTGAGAATCGGTCCACAAATGTGAAGCTGAAATTATACTACTAGGGCCAAAAAGTTCTAGAAAATGTTGTACAAGAGAAGCTAACAGATGAGCTGCACATAGCTCTAAACGTGGAATCGACATTCGCTTTATAGGAGCTACCCTACTTTTTGCCATAAGCAAAACGGGTTTATTTTTACATGATACTGACTGTAAATATAAAACTGCGGCGTACCCAGTTTGAGAGGCGTCACAGAAACCGTGTAAAATATATAAATTATTTAAATTAGTAGAAAAGAGTCTCGGAACTGTACATTTAGAGAGAGTAGAACAATCCTCAAAAAGAGTTAAAAAATCGTTATGTAATTCTGAACTGAAAGGGGTATCCCAGTCAAGAGGTACGCACCAAAGGCGCTGCATAAAGTGTTTAGCTCTCAAAATAAAAGGTGTTAACCAACCACAAGGGTCAAAAATTTGTGAAATGTAAGATAATGCAATACGCTTAGTTATAGTTTTATTATTAGGAATAGAAATATCAACAGGAATTGAAAGAGTATCCTCGCTAGGATCCCATAAGGTACCTAACAGAGCTATAGATTGCTGAACTACTAAAGTGGATGGTTCAAGTAAGTGATCTTGAGGAATATCCTTTAATAAAGAAGGGTGATTTGAAATCCATTTTCTTAAAAGAAAATTTCCTTTGGCCAAAAGAGAAATAATTTCATTTCTTAAAAGTAACGCTTGGTCTAAAGAATTAGCCCCTACAGCTATATCATCAACAAAAATGTTGGATTTTAATGAAGAAGCAGCTAAAGGAAAATTAATTCCTTTATCTTCCACTAGTTGAGAAATTGTACGCAAAGCTAGATAGGGTGCACACCTAGTACCATACGTGACAGTAGTTAAATAATAAGTTTGAATTGGTTTAGAAGGGTCATTTCGCCAAAGTATACATTGAAAAGGATAATCTTCAAGATGTATGGCAATCTGCCGAAACATTTGACGTATGTTACAGACAAAAACATATAAAAATTTACGGAATAAAGATATAACATCTGAAAGTAAAGGTTGTAATTTTGGCCCAGCATAAAGAAGATCATTCAAAGAAAGACCAGTAGTAGTTTTAGAAGTTGCATTAAAAACAACTCTAATTTAGAAGTGTCACCATGTGATTTAAACACACCATGGTGTGGTATAAAATAATGCTTGGGACCATTAGCAAGAGTCATATGACCTTGTTGTTAATAATCGTCCATAAAGGAACAATATTGAGTTTTAAATTCAGTATTAGAAGCGAATTTACGCTCTAGAGCAGTACATCGCGCGTAAGCAGTTTTATAAGAGTCACCAAGGGTGTGAGTAGTAGAAGGTAGTCTAACTTGGTAACGACCTGATGGAGTTCGAGCGGTAGTTTCTTTAAAAAAGGTTTCACAGAATTCATCCTCTTGAGAAGGTGTAGAAATAGCCTTAGGAGGTTCTTCAACAATCCAAAAGCGTTCAAGAGATAAATGTAAGTCCGATGAAGGATCGGTATAAAAGCTACTAACGGAAGGAGGAGTAGTAGAAAATCCAAGAGGGGTTGCAATTAAGGCCGAATCAGGGTTCCTGGGGGCGGAGCCCATTAAAATATAACCGAACACAGATGGAACGGCAGTAGGAAAGTTTGGCCCTAACACAACTGGAGAACCACCTTCCAAGGCGATAGCAGCTATGTCTGCACCTAAGATGCAGTCAATAGGAGACGGCGAATCGAAAGAAGGATCCGCTAAACGAAATTGATTAGTTGCAGTACGAACTGCTGAGGATATTTGAACCTGTGGTGTATTATTTGTAAGGGAGTCCATAATAAAATAGGGGTGATTTTCAGAAACAATTTTGCCTTCTAAAGTTAAGGTAGAAAGAAAACATGAACCTTTAGTTTTAGTTTGAGAATGACCTATTCCGCTAACGGGTATAGGAGTTCGAGAACGAGCACATTGTAATAATTGAGCACATCTTTCAGAAATAAAAGAAGCTCCTGCACCTGAATCCAGGAGAGCTCTAACAATAACAGAATTATGAGGTGATACCTGTAATTTTACTAAACATGTGGCCAATAAAATTGTTGTAGTTTTAAACTGTATTGAAGTTAAGGCAGTGATACCAGCAACACACGAAGAAGGAGGAGAAGTGGCTTCGGCATTACCGGAACTCGATCCAGGATTATTTACAGTAGTTTGAGTATTAGTGTTTCCTGCAAAAACATTACTATTAGATTTCTTTGTAGTAGGTAAAGAACCAAAATGTAATAAAGAATGGTGAGGATTATGACATACTGTACAAGTAACTTTACTATGGCAAGTATATTTTGCAGGATGCCGAAGGCAATTTACACATAATTTCTGTGCCTTAATCCAATTATATTTTTCTCTAGGAGATTTACGACCGAACTGATCACATGTATATATAGTATGGGATTTATCATTACAAAAGCCACATATTGAGGAAGAAGAATTATTAGAAGATGACTGAGGTTTAGACGAATTAATAGCGGCTGTTAAAGCCTGAGTGGTTGATTTAGGTTTACTGACATTAGTGCTAGCTTTCTCTGAACCTTCATTTAGTTCTAAAGTTCTCACCTGTTTGGTGATAAACTTAATTAATTGTTCATAAGACGGAATACTAGTAGAAGTATTCTGGTCTTCAAACTTTTTTCGAAGTACAGGATCAAGATTTTTTAAAGTTAAAGAAAAAAAGTAGAAAATCTGCTAAATTAGGAATTTGAAGTGCACTTATTGCATTTACAGAAGTTTGATGTACATTAAGTAATTGTCTCAAATTAGCTAAAGAGTTAGGTGGGTTTGAAGATTTAAAAGATAAAATTTTATTAAGGTACAGCAATTCTTCTATTATTTTGGTAACGGTTAACAAGTGTTTGATAAGCTAACAAATAATTAGCCTCTGAAACTTGAAAACCTGAAATTAATGACAAAGCTTCGCCCTTAACTGCTGACCGAAGGTATTGAAATTTATGTATATTATCTAAAGAGGTATTACGATGAACTAAGGAATCATAAAGAGATATAAAATCTGGCCAATCTTCAATTTTATCCGAGAAACTCGGTAAAGATATTTTTGAAAGCATGTATGAAGAAGGTGTAAGAGAAGTACTAGCTGGAGGTTGCCCTAGTTGTGCCTCGAGCCTTTTATAAAATGATTCTATTTCAACCACCAAGCTCAAGAAGGACGACTCTGCTGATAAAACATCGACACGGTCTTTCGTGGGGAGTAACTGGTTAAATTCTTGTATATCGGACTGTACCTTACGGTACTTTTCCTCATAATAAGGAAGTCGATTGGCATAGGCTTGAACCTTTGCTATATTATCCACTTTAAGTGATTTAATAGCATCAGTAATAGAAGTAACATTTGCAAAAATAGTTGATCTAAGATCAACAAGTTTATTTAATTTAGCTTTAACCTCCTCTGGTTTAGTCATTTTTACAGAATTTCTAAAATTTTATTTAAGAGACAAAAGGGAAAAATTAAATTAATTTAGAATTAAATTTAAAATTTAAATTAATGTAAATTGAAAAATTAAAAGTTAAAAACTTTTAAGTTCAAGGACAAAGTTAAAGTAAAAAATATCTAGTCGTAAATTAGATACATAAACAGTGGTTAATACTTTAGCAATAGGACTCTGAAACTGTGTAATGCGTTGTGCGATGAAACACGTAAATGGTGAATGTAAACAACGATAGGCTGTATTATTCATAAAGCTATTGATTTAAAACTATAAATTAAAATATGAAAATTGCAAATTTTGGCAGGGGTCTGTGCTCGTAGGGGCCCTGCCAACACCAAAGTTCGTCTGAAAAACTCCCCCCAAAAAAAAAAAATTCTGAAAAAATGCAAAAATGAAATTAGTAACCTTGAAGTAATAATTAAACGGCAAAAAGTGATTAATTCCTCTGGTAGTGTAAGAGAAAAAAAAGAATTTAAGTACGCGATCATTTAAATTTTCTCTGTCGAGTTTACGTTTCCAATTGAATTTAATATACTTAATTGGAGTTTCGTCGCATAGAATGGAGGACCATAGAAATGTTGTAATAAAAGAAATAAATTTAGGCTGAAAATTAATTACAAAGTAACAAACTGAAAGGAAAAAGGGTAAGAAAAAGATCAGCTCACCTGAATATCTGTATCTTCTATAATCTAAATTGTAGATGGTAAAAAACGGAACATTTTGTGGTAGCCGACTAAAGGTAGAAATAATGAAAAAAATTAGTAAAAGCAGCATAAGGCGGAGTAATTCAAAGAAAAAAAGGTTAGATGATACCTGAGTGGTTTCTCTACCAGGTTCACGCGTGTGACGAAAAGTAGCAGGCTTTTAATAATAATATAGGAGAAAAGGTAATGGTGTAAAGGGAACAAAAAGGAATAAAAAATACCTGTACAAATCTTCATACACACAAAATAGATAACTGTAGGTATGTGGCTACCACTTGAAACATCGTTGCAACTCAAGCTCTTACCATCACCACGGCTCAAATTAGACTACGTCTTTTAAAAAGGTCTAACTGCCTAAAGTACGGGAGAATAAGTAACTAAGGGCGCTAGTAGTTCAATTTAAAAGAGGTGGGGGTTTAAAGCTAGGAAAAATTGCATCTAAGTTAAATTAAAAGAAAACCTGCCGAAATACGGCACAATATATATATATATATATATATATATATATATATATATATATATATATATAAGTTAAGACAAGACGTTGATCGCATAGTCGCTAATATCAAGCTGGCATTGTAAACAGCTGTTAGAATCTATAAATTGAGGTTCAGGATGGCAATAAACTCAGTATTAAACCAGTTCTCGTGCGAATTTTTTCATCTTTATTTTCCTTTTTTTTTTTTTACATATTTTGTTCCTGGAACTATATCAGTGGTGTCAAAACTAGGGAAGTTTAAAGATAATTTTTTTGTAGGTTTAAACAAAAAAAAAATCTTTTATAATTTTTTTTTACTATTTCTTCTTACCTCTCTTGTTGCCGTAAATAAAAATGTCAGAACCGAGACAGAAAGACGTTCTTAGGCCAGCTACATTAACGCTTACACCGCCGCAGCAACCAACACCACAACCTCCGACACCAGTGGACCCTGAGTTCCCGCCTTTGCCGAAGATAAAGCTCGCAATGGCGCGTGCGGACTTAGCAGCCATGGAGGCGAACAGAATCGCAGAGGAGACCAACGCGCTTGAACGGATAAAATTAAAAAGAGCTAACGCAGAGGATGTTAGAAATCTCTCTTCTGATCTGGAAAAATTCAATGGCGATGTGGGGGAGCTGAACCATTTCCTCAAAGGCGGCGATGGTATTATGTTCAATATTGAAATCCCAGGTCGCTGCGGATCTAATAGACGCTGGAGGCTAAATGGAATTCGCCCAAGAACTGGTAGATTCGAGTGCTCGGGAGGATGAAGCACGAAACGAGGTCGAACCTGGATGAAGCAGGGTTCCTTTTAGGAGAACTCCAATAGGCAGAACTCGGTCGAGAAAGGAAGTTGAGTTTACTAGAAGAGAGAGACCGCAACTCCGGGAAAAGATACGGGCATCGGATAGAAGGAACTGGCGCTCAGAGGAAAGAAAATGTCACGGGTGCGGCAAAGTGGGACACCTTGTGGCTGAATGCCCCCGCTCCAGGTGCTATGTATGCGGAACAGAAGGAAACTTTTCTCGGGAATGCCCATATATAAGACGAAGAGAGGTGGACCGAGGAGAACCTATGGAAGTTAATGCACAGAGGATGTGGAAAAGGAGACGACCGTCCGAGTCAACTATTTCCTCTGCAGTGTCGGAAACAGAAGAAGAGGAGAGCGAACTAGGAACCAGGGGAGCCGTAGTGAAAAGACAATTTAAGAGGATTCAAGGAAAGTCGAGCCGAGATAGGAGGACGAAGGCTGAAGAATGAGGAGAGTATAGGCAGAGAGGAAACTGCACAGTGATAAGCAATATCGAAGGCGTTTATGGTGCGTTGCCTATCATAAGAGTCGGGAGAGGAGTGGAGTGTCTGTTGGATTCGGGAAGTTCAAGCACCGTGATTTGTCGGAGCATGGTGAAGCCACTGTGTCCAGGAGAAAGGGTACAGGTATGTGACTGTAAATTGATCACTCTGAGTGGTCCCTGTAGAAGGGGAGGCCGTGATTGAACTTGGGAGATGGGGTTCCGAGGGGCGCATGACCGTTCATGTGGTGGAAAATATGCCTTGAGGATATGAGGGTATAATCGGATGCGATTTAATGGGACGAGTAGGAGCCAGAATAAGGTGTAAAAACGGGGTCCACGCCATTAAGAAGGAATTCAAGGATATGTTTTTTAATGAAGGTGAGATCCTCAGTGTTACAGGGCTGACGGTATACGAAATCCCGTTAAAACAGGACCGGGTGACATACGTTAAAGAACGTTGGTACCCGCAAGCATTACGGCAACACATAAGGAAAGAGCTACAAAACCTTAAAGTGCAAGGGACCATCGTGGACAGTATGTTAACGTACAACAGCCCTCTCTGGGCAGTAAAGAAAAAGATTGTGGACGGCAAGAAGTACCGAGTCCTAGTGGATTACCGGAAGCTTAATGAGAACACTGTAGACGAACGCAATCCCATTCCGTGATTGGATGACATATTAGACCGACACGAGGCGATGATTTTTAGCACCGTTGATCTGAAGGCAGGATACCACCAAATTCGCATACAGCCACGAGACCAGCACAAGACAGCATTCACCTTTGAGCGGGGTCATTACGAATTTACACGGATGCCCTTCGGTCTGAAAAACGCGCCTTTCACTTTCCAAAAACTTATGGTAGTGTTTTTGCGTGGGCTGGACGAGTCGTTTTGCCAGGTATACATGGATGATTTACTCGTATTTAGCAAATCAGAAGAACGCCAAATGGAAGATATTCGTAGATGTTTTCGAGGTTGTACCAGTTTGGGTTAAAATTATCTGGAGAGAAATCTGTTACGGGTCAGGGTCAGCTTAATTTTTGGGCCATAAAGAGGGAGTGCGCCCAGATATGCGGAAGGTCAAGGCGATAAGACAAATAAAGATTCCGACTGACTTAAAGGAATACGGAGGTTACTAGGAACGTTCAACTATTATCGCCGATTCGTACAGGAAATGGCAGAGTATATTGTACCACTAAACAACTTGCTGAAATAAGGACGGAGCATCGTAATCACCCCTGAAATTGAAAACAATATTCGGACATACATGAGAAAACTGCAGGAAGACCCAATCCTTGCCTTTCCCGATTTATCACAGGAAGGTAACGGTGGTGAGCGTCCCGTAGCACACGCCAGCAGACGATTAACGGAAACGGAATCCCGTTATAGCGCACTGGAAAGGGAGTTGTAGGCTTGGGATCGTGTAGGCGATCGAGCATTTCCGACCGTATGTTTTTGGGCAAATTTCGTGGTCCATACGGACTACAAACCGTTGTTTTGGATCGAGAAATTGAAGGAGTCATCAGCACGAGTTACCCGTTGGAAAGAGCAGCTTAGCCAATACAACATGGAAGTAGTGTACAAGCCGGGAAAGGAAAATATTGTAGCGGATTGGCTATCACGAGTGGTGCACATTAATGCAATCGAGTCAAGTACAGGTGAACATACCCGAGATGATAAAACATTCGAGCGCGAACGGACACCGGACGGAGAAGGAGTAGGCGGAACAGACCACCAGGACGAAAGGGCATCCTCTGATCAAGATGATTCGGGGGACGAGAGGCCAACTGAGATGGAGGGTTTAACAGACGAAATCATTAACAGTAAGCCTCGCCAGATCATTTGGAAGAAGAGGACCACGGGACCTCTGAAAGTGGAAAACTCCAAATATGAAAAACATGAGATCGTTATTATTTGGTCCCAACCCGGAATTAATGAAGAACAAACAGGTAAAATTACCTGATGCTGTCGTACGGTCGAAACGATCAACAAAAGGAGTTGATACTCGGACGAACACCAAAAGGAGGTGACACACATATCACCAAGGAAAGACAAACCATCGAGGGAGTAATTAAACAATGGTGGCGTTGAAGCGGAAACATTATTGGGTATGAATGCGAAAAACAATTGAAGAGGTGGTAAGCGAATGCCAAATTTGTAATACCACGAAGTATGATCGCCACCACCCAGTAGGGATACAAACAGAGACATATACACCTAAGGTACCTTTAACCAAACCCCAGGCCAACACTTTTACGTGGCGGGGATTCAAATGGGTGACAGTGTTGGACACCTTCAGCAAGATAGCCATGGTCCTCCCGGTGAAGGAGAAATCAGCGGCAGTGGTCAGTAAAGTCAAACGTGGTTTCAGTTTTATGGATTACCTGATAAGATTTCCTCAAACGGGGGTAGGGAATTTGACGATGCCCAGCTTAGGAAAGAGATGAAAGATCTAGGCGTCACCAGGCATTGGAATACGCCGTGGCATCACAAAAGTAGGGGGGGGATCGAAAGGCTTCGCAATACTCTGGGGGAACATGTGAGAGTATTTCACGCGGACAAGGGATTGGAAGCAGACGAGGCAATGCTCCGGACCATAGCGGCATATAACCACTCCATCCACTTGGCTACTGATTTTCCCCTTTCGTAACCCTTTTTGACCAAAAAAGCATATAGACCATATATGCACGACGGAGAGATGAGGTCGCTATGGTCGCGGATGAGGGCATGGCAGGAGGATTGTGCAGTGGAACAGTTTATTTTCATTTCTCTTATGGTAGTTTTTGTTAATTAACTTATATTTTCTGTTAATTACGAATGATAGTAATGAAGATTAAGCTACTAGTAAGGTATTTTATTTATAGTTTTATTTAAGTAGAATAAGATTCATGTAATTTGGTAATTTCTTTTGTTTTTGTGTTCTTTCTCTGCAATTTTTGTTTTGAGTTTACGAGGATGTTTGTAAACTGGCAGAGGGAAGTTAAGAGAAGACGATGATCGCAAAGTCACTAATATCAAGCTGGCATTGTAAATAGCTGTTAGAA
Organism: Arma custos; assembly: GCA_037127475.1. Classification (NCBI taxonomy): domain Eukaryota; kingdom Metazoa; phylum Arthropoda; class Insecta; order Hemiptera; family Pentatomidae; genus Arma; species Arma custos. The sequence continues at coordinate 109,084,755 of CM073759.1, read as the reverse complement.
TCTATAAATAGAGGTTTAAGATGG